>OU015499.1:109133201-109207915 GCA_907164885.2 Dolomedes plantarius
ATTATCCTGTTGAAATATGGCCGAAAATTGCCGAACTTGAAATCGTCGAAATCTCCAAGCCTTAAATAGCACTTTGAAGTGGCGCCACAGGCGCGAGTGATGTGCGTCTGCGCTGAAATTCTAATCATTTGCATATCTCACCTCCGCTAATGCATGTTGTAAATTTCATGTTATTTGCATGTTTCCTTCAGGGTGTTGCATTTACAGTGGCCAGCAGTGTATATATATATATACATATATATATATATACATATATATATATACATATATATATATACATATATATATATACATACATATACATACATACATATACATACATATATATATATATATATATATATATATATATATATATATATATATATATATATACATATATATATAGCATATATTTTTCTGAATGAATTACCATCGCTTTACCCACAGTGCCATCAGTCTGTGAGACTCCATCAGGACAAAGCTAGCAGTCACACATCAAAATCCACTGTTATGTAATAAAAGATAATGTGCTCAGGAGTTAAAATATTAAGGCTAGGTTAAATTTAAGAGTTACTATTACAATCAATGTACAAAAATTTTAAGTTTAACACCTTCAATAGTTGAGGGGAAGAGAAAATTTAAGATTAAAAAATTAAGCAATTATTAAGAATAAGAATTTAAGTTTATAGAGTTAACTTAAAAATTTAGAGACGGTAAGATGAAAAAATAAGCTAGTTTAGGATAAGGTGGCCCTCAGCAAAAGGGAAAAAAAGGCCCTGAAATTTTGCATGGTGGCTCATCTAAGGCCCTAGGTACTAAGAAAGCTAAAAAATCCAGAAGGGGCATAAGGCGCCCAAAATTAAGAAATAAATATAAATCTAAAAACCCTTATTTAATGTTGGATCGGGGTCATTAAATTATAGGGTTATCTCCTAAAAGAAATGAAAACACTTTACTACTGAAGTTATGTATTCCGTTGTGAAGCACGGGTATTTAGTTTTAGGTATACATAGGAAAAAAAGAAAAAGGTAAGTAAATATATACAGGACAGATATACGTAAACTTTCTTTTAAGTTCATCTTTAAAATATAAGAAATATTAAGAACGAATCAATGGAGTTTTGAATGTATTGAAAAATTTCGTAAATGCATTAAACACCGTTGTCTGAGGCCTAAACTATATCAACTAGTTTGAAAGAATTTGCTATTATTAGTTACTATTATATTTTATCGTTATTTGTTGATAATTTCGTATTTTTACTCTGCCTCATTTTGGCGCCTCTTTCAATGTTTTATCCATGGGACCCACCATATTTAGAGAAACTTACAACAAAAACAATCTACCGTTTAATTATTCTAGAATTTCTACATTTGTGTCATGTGAAAACTTTTCAATAATCATGCACAGTTATTTATAGTACTTTTATATATATAACATATATATAGTACTTTTATATATATGTACTTTTATTATACCTATATTAGACAATTTTCTCAAGATATCGAACCTTTTCTGAAGTTTATGTGCAAGAAGTCAGTGTTTGTTTACTTTAACGCACACAAAGACGACGTCAGGAAGAATGGTTTTTAATTAAGTACATATAAATTAAAGGGGAAAAATGTAGTTGTCACTATGTTTAGATAAAATAATTCAAAATACGTTTTAATGGCTCTCAAATTTTAGAAAATACAGATACGTTATCGCATTAAAGTTCCGAATATTATAATACACAACAGATAAGCAGTTTTCTTTTAGACAACAAATTACTAACTTCAACAGAAGGATAAAGTAAGATGTTGCAGTTTTCGACCTGTATTCGTTTGAATTGGAATAGGTTGAAATTTGTGATAGTTGAACATAAAATATCTAAAATTGTTATTACAGTCATGTTTTATAATACATACACAGGATACTTATTAGCAGCAAATGACTGATGATTTCCAAATGATTAAATCGAAGTTACAATTTCGCACGTCGGGGAGATATTGCAGATATCTTTAATTTATCGGAATCTTATGAGCAATTCCTTGAAGATTCAAAGTTTTCTGAGATTATTTCTTTTAAACCTAATTTCATTTTCACAGACAAATCCCAATTTTTCTGTATTAAAATCCTTAATTTACTATTGTCTGTAATGAACTCATATTAATAAATAGTTTCAAAGTACTAACTTTCTCTCTGTAGATAAGGATAATTTACAACATTGTTTCAAGACACAAAATCAGAACTTTCTTTCAGTAAAATTTATATTTTGTATATTTTGCTTTGTTTAATTTCTCGTTGGTTTTGTGAAGGTCCGTCTTAATTTTACATTTATGCTTATGGCGAGACCCATCGTATCCGTGAGTAAACTGATGGCAAAATCAAGCGTATGACCGTTTAAATTTTCGCCCGCTACAACCAGCAGTTTGCGATTTCTTTCGGGGATTATTTGGAAAGGCAAGGATATCGCATGACCCCCTTTGGAAAGCACATGACCCCCTATAGAGAGACGGTCATTACAATCCCTCAAACTGTCAACCCTAAGGGGGGTGGAATTCTCGAACTGTCAACTGGACTCCTCCCACCACAAGAGTCGGGAAGGACTGGAAATGGGAACGGAGATATTTTCTTTTAGTACATAGCCACCTTAAGCCCTTTATACCAGGCATCATAGATATATTCTTTAACTATATTGACTCCATTATGGGAACATAAAAAGCTTCAGATTAAATGGAAGGCTTCATATATTTAGAAAAGGTGAAAAAAGGGGATTGAAGTGTATGTTCTTAGAGAGGAAAATGGAGGAGATGTCAAATGAGTGATTACTATGATACTTGTACAAATAAGTGAAAACGTATCATACCATGAAGAATTTCAAATGCTTATAATTCTTAAGCACTTATAACTTTTTACTTCCAAAATAAAACTTCTTTTTTCAAATTGCTTCACTGCAAAAGTATGCTAGATTTGCTGATTGATAGTATCGAAAATTTTTTAGGATTAATGCTCCCTACTTACTCAACATAAAGGAGGAGGAAATATACCCTATTTTAACCTTAAAATGAATATTGTAAAAAGCTTGAAGTGCAAATTTAGAGTTACAGAACCCTTTGCAAGCAAAGCAGTCACCAAGTGTTTGCAAGAATAATGATGAGATGAGCTTACTGGCTGCTTAGATATTTCTTGCTATTGCATTCTTATGAGTAGATACAAGTCTAGGTTAGGCCCATAACCATCCAAGCTTTCTTAGACTACATTTTAAGTAATCCAAGCCAATATTTGATCTATTATTCAACTACTTGATTATTGTGCTGGGCTCCAAGTGTACAGTATAATTGTAGACCAGGCCAGATAGGGCCTTAGTTGACTAAAGTATGTTTTTTAACCTGGGCTCAGGCTTTAAATTTTCAACCCATGGAAAGAAATGTTTTAGAAGTTGGAAATTGTATAGAAAAGTTTACTTTAGTGTTTTCACATTTGCAATTATAGGTTATTATTAAAGGTTGCATTTCTTGCTGATATGACAATTATGATAATAAATATTTTTTGTGGCAAAATTTAAGGTTGACAAATATATTTGCTAGTGGTTATAGAGCTTTTTAGGTTTTTTTTTTAAAATTTGGAATTGAAATAATGAAAAGTCCAAAGGGTAAAGAGAAAGGATTAGAATTTATGAAATTAATTTTCCGTATGAAATTCTATAAAGTTTTTGTTGTCCTCAAGCAATAAGAAAAGCAGGTCCAATTTTCGTGGCTTTTCTTTTTCCATTAGGTTTTCAATTTTCTTCCTAATAACTTACAACTTTTTTGTCTTTTGGGAAAATCTGTTAAGATTTATCACCCTATATATATCACCCTATATATATGTTTGTTTTTTTCCTTTAAAAAAATATTTGCTGTAATCTTTGATGACTTCACTACCTTTTCTCATTTAAGTATCTCTGTTCTTACTCAAAATGCTTGATCCATCCAAAATCTATATTTTTTGTATGGGGCAGCATTCCTGTAAAATAATTTCAAAGCTTCAGAATATGAGAAAAGTTGCATATGAGTTTTATCATATGTGTGAGAGATGTGAGTATTTGGTTGCATAATTACTTCAAAAGAGTTTAGTGTAGTTAAAATTTCTTTTAAAATACAATTAAATGTTATTAGCTTGGTAATGAATCCTTTTCATTCATATAAATAATAAGTATGTGCAAATTGTAATTCCTTGACATGTTTTTTAAGCAAATATTAATATTTTAACTGTGATAGTTCTGTTTAACTGAAATGTTGCATATGTATTTAAATTGGAGGAAATTTAAACCAATTTCTATGATCATTTCATCAACATTGTTAACACTCTTTTATTTGTTTAATTTGGTGAGTATTACAAGTTAATCATGTCTTCAAACCACCTTCTTTTTATGTGTTTTAGAATCCTTTTGGAGATGACACACCTTCGAATACAAATTTGATTGACCTTGCAAGGTGTGTTAATTTCTTTTCTTTTTTTTGGTTTGTTTTCCATTCATGTGACTGTAATGTGTAATTATTTCAATGTGTTTGTTCAGCTGGTTGTAGGTTATTTTTATTTTGGAAAATTTTTAAGTCCTTATCAATAAATTAAAGAATTTTTTACAGATTTGTAAGATGATCTCTGAAACAGTAGTTCTCAAGCATTGTTCAGTTTCCTCTAGCAAAGATAACTAAATATAGATAAAAATCTAGTGTACCTCCTCAATAAAACTTCACCAAATTGCAGATTTTAAAAAAGACTAGCAAATTATATTCAAATTAAATACAACGGTCAATGTATGCAATTAATGCCATAAATATATATACATATAAATATATATATATGTATATATATATTTAAAATAAATACAATGGTCAATGTATGAAATGAATTCCAAATATATATATATATATATACTAGGCTCGCTCCTCTGTTATGGCTAATAGCGAGATGCATAGGGGTGATTCTCGGGCAATCTAACAGCTTCCATCCATTTACTGTTGTCACCCTTAATGCGAAGGGCATTTCATCACTGTTGAATTATCAGCTTCAAATTCAATTAAAAATCAAAAATTTAAGATATAGACTTGAAATGAGGTTTATATGAATAAGAAAGCTGGGCCATTCCATTGTGATGGGTGTGACATTCGGACACGATTTTTAGAGGTTACATCTATATTTCAGGCAATAAAATAGTTAATAAATACCAAAAAAGTTTTTAAATTATGCTTATCTATGCATTTGCTTGAATAATTGAGTTAAAATAAAACTGCAAGAATTTTCAATTTTACTTTAAAAAAATTTTAAATCTTGTGACGGGTGTGACTCTTTCAGGACATGAGTTTTCACTTTCTTCTATATTTGTAGAAATTCCTGTGAATATTGAAATGTTTAATCCTTATAGCAATTTTTTTCCATTAAAAGACATTCAGATGGAACTCAATACATGGTCTTTATGATTAATTTTAATATTTTTAACATGCAGGAATTTTTTTTTCTTCTGTGACGGGTGTTACCAAATTGTGACAGGTGTGACATTGTGCAAATTTACAATTTAAAGAGGTAATTTTTTAAAGAAAACAACTATCAGTACAGATAGTAAACTTGAAAATAGTTAATATATATGTATATTTTATTGGAAACAAAATTTATAAGTACATACAGTTGATTTAAAACTTATAATGGCCTCTACCTGTAACAAGGGTCGGTGAAGCATATGTTTCAGACTAACTTCTCTTTTGGAGTTTATGTCTAAAACAGTAGCATAATAAAATCTACTCTTGCAGTGCTTTTTGCTACTGCCTGCAGTGGTAAGTGACACTAGAACATAGTCTCCTAAAACATCAGGTGTTTGCACAATCTGAGTGGGAGAAGAATATACTATCTGAGTAGCAGTGACAGTTACTTTTTTCAAAATAGACTTTGCAGTCCTTCTAATTAAAAGATTTGTAGAGTCGCTCACTTGAAAGTGGTGAAAGGACTTAATTCCTTCTATGGAAAGGGAATTCTCCCATCTTGCAGATTGACTTGGACTGCAATATTTGCTTCGATGTCATGTATAATGATTTAATTGCACTTATGTTCACAGCGCAATTAAAGAAATCTAGAGCAGAGTTTATCACTACTTGTCTCAATTTTACTAAGTACCAAACTTTTGACTTTATAAGCCCCCCAATACCATCTACTGCACCCTTTCCATGGGAAGTAGCAAAAAAGTTCCATTCACATAGTTGAAAATCCTCCTGAAAGAAGCACAAGTTCGAAATGGTATACTTGTTTTTGAACTGCGCTGCACAGCCATCGGGAAAATTTTTTTTTTGTTAAGTTAAATTAATCTAATAAATTTTTATTTTCTTGGAATTTTATCAGTAGAATTTAAAGAAAAATGACTTTTCTTACTAAATTAATTATAAAACTTATCATAATAAACTAAATATATTATATAATTTTTAATTCTTTTTTTAACCATATTTTTTAAAATTTGTTTGGAAACAAAAAGGGTTTAACCTGTTTTTTTTTCCATTTAGGAACTGTTTTTATAGTTATTTAAAATGTTGTCACACAAAGCTTGTACACAAAGCTTTTGTCACACCCGTCACATCAAAATTTCACACAAAATAAAAGTTTAATATATTTTTAATACTTTCTACTTATTCAGACTTACAATAATTAGACTTTTACAAAGTTTCATGTTTTTTCATGGAATGGTGTATTTGCTACATGGTATAAAGCATCTTCTTTGTGACAGGTGTGACAGAGAAACCTTATAAATATATTTGCATTAAAAATTGAGTTTTTATATTTTTAAGAAAGATTAAATGCTTCAAAAGATAGATAAAGGTCACAAATGGCAATATATGCACTCACAATGAAAATGCTGCAGGTTTAAATATTATTTCTGAGTGAATGAAAACCCTGTTTTTCCTAATTGAAAGTTTTTTACATTGTACTAACTTTAAGCTTAAAAAAATAATACAAAAATAAATTTTATGACATTTCTCTTCATAATTTCATAAACCTCATATATTTACCTTTAATTTGATGTATTACATGTTACAATTAAGACAAATTGAAATTTCAACCCTCATGTCCACTTTTTCATGGAAATGCCCAGATTTCAGCTTCCAGATGATGTAACTATTTTCATTTTAAGATAAAAATTCGAGGCGTACATAGGGGACGATATTTCTTGAAAAACTGTGTTTCATTTTTTGATGAAAATATTAGTCTGTTTTAAAATATTTTTAAACAAATGAGGTCTAGTTTGAAAGAGAAATGTCTGTAGTCTTAGATTGTAAAAAGATCAAAATTCTACGATCATTTTTTTGGCGAGTTATTGTAATCTGAAGATGAAAAAGTCAATATTTTCCCACAAAACATAAAATTTAAAGAAACTTAAAGTCCGACGAAGATGAGACATGTCTTACTTTGGTCCCCCCATTTTTCTGCATCTATTGGTATTGCTCTCAGCCCCATACCCCCAGAGGTTTCGGAGGAGATAGCGTGACAAGCTTTTGACATCGGCAGTGGGAGTTACTTTTTTTTAGAATAGAGAGATATATATTTATAAAAAAAATCATAATGGATATTTTTATAGACAAAATAATGTAGAAGAAAATATTCAAATAAATACAACAGTCAATCTATGCAATTAATTTGTATGTGTAATATCCATAAAACATATTTGAATTAAATTCTTAAAAAACTTCCACCTCAATTAGTCTAGTGGTAAAATTATATCTTTTAGAGTATTTTAATATTTTTTTTTTGGTCAATTTATTTCGTTGTTGTGCACGTGATGCAAAATTCTTTTAAAGTATCCCCCCCCCCCCCCCAAAAAAAAAAAAAAAAAAAAAAAGCCATGTGATCAGCATTTAATAAATTAAATTCGAAAAATTAATCTTTTAAAATTTCACCAAAAATCAGAAAATGGAGGTAAAGATTCAAAAAAGATTTCCTTTTAAAGGAATTTCTAGGAACTTTCTTGCGATACAAATTTTATAACCCTCAGATTATTATTTTAAATACAAACTTTAAAGAATGTTACAAAAAAGCTTAAAAATTTAATTTTAAAAAAATGTAAGAAGAATTTTTCAAAAATCTTTCTTAGTGCACCCCTACACTATAAGAAGAATCTCCATGCAAAATTTCAGCCCTTTAGGTCCAACAGTTTGGTCTGTGCATTATTTGTCAGTCAGTCACAGAACTGTTTTATATATGTAGATATAAGTGTGTATATATGTATAAATATGAGGATTCCTGGTTTGATGATTCTTCCATTATGCAACATGTCATAATAAAGTCAGTGGAGGCCTGAAATAACCCATTAAACCCCTGAAAACATATTTATTGGAAACTCATGAACAGAATAAAATAGACAAATAGGGGGCAGGCAATCACATATTTTCATCGCAGAGAGATATTGGCCAAAAATAATAAAGCATATGCTGTGACATCACATATTTGCTTTATTTATTTGTCTATGATACTGCAAGACTAAGGTATTCTCAAGTTTGCCCAACACCTAAGCCCAGTGATTTTGCTGCTTGACAGTGCGAAAAGGGACTATTTAAAAATGCCCCTAAGTCTGAGCGGAATTTTTTTTGTTTGTTTTTAAGAAAATGCATTAGAGCAGGTTTATTTCAAAGTAGGGTATTAAAATGAATGTTTATCCTGAATATTTAAGATATTTATTATGCTTTACTTGATTCATGATCATATAAACTAATTATAATGTTTTGAAATGATAAAATTCATTGTGCTGTTTGTTTTTGCATGTTTAAAGTACACACTAATTTGTTTTCTTTTGTTTATTCAATATTAGTCCATCACAGAATCAGATGATGACTTCTCTTCAAATGGAGGAAGAAGTGAACTTAGACTTACTTAGAGAGCGTGAAGAAGCAGTTCGAAAGCTTGAAGTAAAAAAGGCCTTAAATAATTTTTTGAACATCTTAAATATGTATTTTTTGATATTAATTAAATATGATTGTTATGATATATTGCACTATAGTTAATACTACTTTTATTTATTTATTTTTTAATTCAACTTTTTCTCTTTGTAATCTTGAGGAGCTTTATAGTGATTAATATTTTAGGAATTTCATTAACATGAAACTTTTTAAAGCTTCTTATAATTGCTAACAATAATCTTATATCTTTCATCCTTATTCTTAAGGAACAGATGTATGACATTTTAGGTATCATAGAAATACTCAGACACACTTAAAAAAATAATTTATGCATGTTACTACTACCTTCTTTTTAAAAAAACATGCTTGAATGTAAAAAATAAATTTTGTACAGCAGGATTTTTTGAGCAATAATGATTTTCTTTCATTCTTGCCATGTAAACTGTTCCAATGAAACATCTTAACCATTATTCAGGATTTGTATTTTTCCTCCTTTTTGAAACTCCGTTCAGTATTAAAAAACAGGAACAAACAGTCTCTTAATATCCACAATTAAAGTAAAGGGGTGGCAACTAGTTTCGAATTTATTGATTGTCGATCATCAAGCTGAGGGAGCTACCCACTAATGTACTGATTACACAGGCCAACGATGAAAAAACTTTTTGAATAAATTTGCCTTATTCTTCTGGTTTTTAGTGTGCTGAAACCGAATGTGACAATAAAAAAGCCATATCACCCACCATTTTTTCACATTTCAACTCTCAGTATTTAAAGAAATGACATTTTTAGTGATATTCAATGCCATAAGCTAATCAGCAGCAATGTGGCTTTACCAAATTCCAATGTTCTTATATGAATGGGACAGTAGGGCAAGGGGTCAACAGTGGTCCAGAAAAATCTGGCTTGCAAGAAAATCTTTAAAGCCTGGAGAGAACATTCTGTGCCAGAACCTTGAGGACCCGGAAAACATTCTGCTGCCACCTCTACACATAAAATTAGGCCTAATGAAACAGTTTGTGAAAGCCTTACACAAAGATGGAGAATGCTTCAAGTATCTCTGTGAGAAGTTTCCTCATCTATCAGAAGCAAAATTGGAGGAAGGCGTGTTTGTTGGGCCTGACATCCGAAAAATGGTGTTCAATCCCAACTTTGAATCAAAAATGACTTTAAAATAGAGGAAAGCTTGGGTATCATCAAGAAGATTGTGACCAAGTTCTTGAGCAACAAAAGGACCCACATTATATTTCT
Organism: Dolomedes plantarius; assembly: GCA_907164885.2. NCBI lineage: Eukaryota > Metazoa > Arthropoda > Arachnida > Araneae > Dolomedidae > Dolomedes > Dolomedes plantarius. The sequence goes on from OU015499.1 coordinate 109,143,326, forward strand.
ATCGTAGCCAACATGCTGGAAATGTTCAAAAAGTTGGGCTGTTTGATGAGCCTCAAGATTCACTTCTTGAACAGTCACCTTGGTTTTTTTTCCTAGATAATTTTGGTGATGTCAGTGAAGAGCAAGGTGAGCGGTTTCATCAAGATATTAAATTGATGCAAAGATGGTATCAGGGCCGTTGGAATAGCAATATGGTGGGAGACTACTGTTGGTCACTTTACCAAAAAGTTGAGCAAGGGATTCACGGGCAAAAAAACAATATCAGGAACTTTAAGGAGAAGAGGGAAAGGAAATATAAGCCAATGCACACATAAAACCTATGTAATAAAAAGGTATTTTCATGTTTATACTTCAATAAAAGTATGCTCATATTGTAACATTTATTTTTATTTTCTACAGTATGTTCGGCTAATTTTCTAGTTTCCATTGTGACGAAACTGTGGGTGATAGAAAAAAACTGAGGTCAGATATGGATTCAGTGCCAAAAATTACATAATAATCAGCTATTAACATTAAAAAAGTCTTTTTTTCGTTAGCCTGTGTTATCAAACTCTCTGAAATATACTTTGTGTACAAAGCATGTATGAAATATTTAAAGATTTTTGCAAATTGTACATTGACCAGTATAAATGGTGGTTTTAAATTTAAGTTATTTTGTTCATATAATCCAATTTTCTTCTTATTTAAGAGTAGAATTCTACTTTTTTTTTTCTTAATAAAAGAACAGTAGGATACCTTTTTTTTATAAAAAAGATATTCAACTGTTCTTTTATTTTTCAAAAAATAATTTCCCCTTTACTATTCTTCTGAAGAAACACAAAACAAAACAAAACCCTACTTTAATTTTGCCTGTGGATCCTGATTATTATTTTTCTCCTAAGCATCTAAAAACTTAGTTTTTATAAAATCAGTATTTTCTTGTAGGAAGGATCTCAATAATTAGTGCTACTTAAGGTGATCCGTGTTCTAGACATTGCCAGGTTTACATTAAAATACTTCATACTTGGCCTTTTAAAAGGTTACAGTTAGAACTACTGTAATAAAAATTGTGTAATTTTTGAAACATTCTAAGCATAGCATATGTATATACTTTATGCAGCTTAGAATAGCATTAAAGTACCTTTAACATTTCTCTCAGCGTGAAGCGTTAATTTTTTTACTTAATTTTGAATTTTTGGTTTAGAAAGTAAATTTTCAAAACTTGAGGCACAGCATCAGTTGATATCACAGATCTTTAAACCCCATAAGCTATGGGGAATTTTCTGCTGTATTTTTGAAATCACAGATTAGAATATGTATATATATATTTTGCTTACTTAGGTAAATGTATAAAAGAGTGCACTGTTTTCTAAAATATCCATAATTTTTATAGAGCATTAAATTATTTGTTAATTTCTATAAAATTAAAATTGCTTTTAAGACATTACGATTCAAGATCTGCAATGTCAACCTTAAAGTGTTGTAACTGTAAGTTTTTTTCAAAAAAATTAATAATGGTGCACATTTTCAGTGATATTTATATGCCTGAAAGCTTAAGCTTATTTAACATTTTTAGGCTGATATTGTTGATGTAAATCATATCTTTAAAGATCTTGCCACATTAGTCCATGAGCAAGGAGAAGTTATAGGTAAGACTATTTTTACATTGTGTTTTTTTCTCACTTTATTGTTTATGACTATAAATGTATTGAAATAATGAACGATTAGGCTTAATCAATGTATCAGGCTATTATACATTCATGAGCTCCCAAATCAATTTTATACTTGTGCAATTCATTGAAAGTAAAAATGATAGTGTTTTTAAAAAGATACATTATATATATGTATAGTTTGAAAGCATAGGGGTACTTAACCTATTTCTATGTTCTTGTATCTATAAAAGTAATGATGTTAATGCTTCTAGGCAATGGCCATAATGGATATGCGCAGCTCAATATTAACATATGGAGAAAATTTTTCTAATGCTTGATATGACTTGGATTTTCAGATATTTTAAAAATTTTTACTTTGTAATATACAAGGTGTTTCAAAAAGAATCCAATTTTAAAAAATCATAACTATTCATCGTTTAATCCGTATTGATCGAATAATGTATAGGTAGAATGAGGAAACCTTGAGTTTCATGCTGTTTTCAACAAGTAGTGCTAATGCTCTTCTTTCGCCTGCCACTTCATTGTTTGTAAAGATGGCGACTGCACAACAGAAATCATTTTGTGTTCTACGCTTTGCGAAGTGTGAGAGTCTGTAACAACTGTTCAGCATGATTTTCATCGACAAAACCCTGGTAGTTGAAGTTCCTACCTCTCAGAGCTTTAGGTGATGGTATAAACAATTCCAAGACACGGGTTATCTGTGTACACATAACAGCCATGGAAGCAGTATATGCAGACATGCTTACAAAAGTTTGGGACGAATTTGCCTACTGTATAGACATGTCGTACATCCAAAGGTGGGCATATTGAGCACCATTAATTTGGTTTGCAAAAAAACTTTGATTAGCCATGTAATATAAAATTAATTTTAAGTTTCTATGTTCAATATTTTTCATAATATACTCATTTCAAATCGGGTGATTCTTTTCGAAACACCCTGTAGAAAGAATATATTTACCCTAGTAAGATTTTTTATCATTTTAGAAATTTTGTCCACCAAAGGAAATTATTAGCATTCAAAATACATTATACCTCATCCCCCCCAAATAATTCAAATATTATTTACATATCTTTTCAAAATTGAAAAAGATACCCGAGTAAAAAAATCTCTCTTATATGGAGTAATTTAAAAAACTTTCAAGCCAAGTTGACAATCATTGGAAACATTTTCTCCATAGATTAACATTGAACTGCACGAATCCTTAAGTTAAATTACAAGTTGAAGAGAGTAAAATTCATAAACATTAAATTTTTCACAGTATCATGTACAATGTCTGATTTTATTAATTTTCTCTCACAACGAACAGTCAAAAATTCTGTGACTACTAATACAATTTAAAACAGAGTCTACGCACATGCTTTGAAATCACTTAGAATACATTTTGGTATTATTTCTATATTTTTACAACCTTTTCTTTAGTTTGTCACAATTTGTCTGTCATGCTGAAATCTGCCTTATTAGATGTATACGATTCCACTACACAAAAAATACAACAGTGTAAACAATTCTACACGAACTAAAACTTATAAAGAGGGCATAGACTTCAAAACAAATTAACTGAAAATTTACCCTAGCATTGAAAATTTTAACTTTACAATAAAAGATTGTGCAGTTGCAACAAATCCTCATAATGAAAACTGACAAATATAACTAAAATTAAATAATTCAACAGAGCAAGACAATTATTATTAGTAAGAATGCAGACAAATACAAACAGAAATCACGCACTTAGGACTCAACACACCATAAGGCAAGATTTTGCAGCAGTAACGAAACTAACCAAATATCGAGGTAACTGACTGGTCTCGTCATCAGGAGGCCTAACCAAATCAGTTACCTACACTCGGGGCCTTGGGATGTCTTTTGGTTAGACCTACATCCTATTCAGAAAGTTTCCCCTTGAGATATCTGATTTGGTTAGGCCTGATGACGAGACTAGTCAGTTACCTCGATATTTGGTTTAGTTCTGTTACTGCTGCAGAATCTTGCCTTATGGTGCATTGAGTCCAAGTGTGTGATTTCTATTTGTATTTGGTCTGCATTCTTACTAATAATAATTGTCTTGTTCTGTTGAATTATTTAATTTTAGTTGTATTTTTTCCACCACACAAAAATCTTAGATCATCCCGAAATAGTCTATCTTTATTTACAAATGCCAGGCATTTGGCAACTATGCCATTAACTAGCCTTCTAGCTTCCCAATATTTTTGAACAACAGAAATAAAACCGTACAATGCAGTACACGTGTCCAAATGTTCTCAGTTCATAGGTTGTCCAGAATTACATAAAATACAGGTTAGGACAGTAACTAATTCCAATCCTAAACAAATGAGCACTCAGGCAGTCATGTCCAGTCAAGTGGCAGCACAAGACTGCCTAAAATCCCCAAATAGTATGACATTAAAAGTTACTATCAGTTATGGACTGGCTTCTCATTTCTAAGTATGAGATTTCTCTTTTCCCCAAAAAATAAAGACGCTTTAAGGCTAATCCTAGGTTTTAAGCTATAAAAGCGTAACAAATCATGCATAAAGATATTGAATAGCAAAATCTCTAAAATCTGATTTTTTAAATGTAATCTTAATATTTTTTTGAAATATCATGCATATTTTTTAACAATTTTTAAAAAATGTTTACAGACAGTATTGAAGCTAATGTTGAGCAGGCTCAGATCCAAGTCTCCGAGGGCACTCAGCAATTAGCTAAAGCCAGGCGCCACCAGGTAAGTCACTGATTTTTATTTACAAAAATACTGTACTATTAAAAGATGTAAGAACATGGCAATGTTGTATATAAATCCGTTAGAACTAATTTTACATTGGTATAGTGTTCATATGAAAATAGTACTGCTCTTCAGCCTGAAGATTAAAGGTTCCTACTTAACGAGAAGCACTGAAAAAGCATATCTCAAAGGCATTTTTGGAGGGTTCCCTGGCCATTTTCTCTAAATAGGATCATTTTAACAGGAATGAGGCGATGTATTGAGGTTTTTTTCCCTTTTTAGACTGTCATAAAGATAACAATTATTAAAGTTTGTTCTACTTTGTTTGATTTTACTTAAATGTGTATTAAACAATGACCTAAAATCATAGCTATATTGAATGATTTGGACAATAATTATGATGAAATTGGAAAATGCTCTAATCCAGTATTTCTTAAACTGTGGGATGGGGTCGCAAAGTGAAATTTTGGGGTCCCGAAAATTTAATTATCATACGTGAATTTAATTGTCACCCGTCATGAGTATCCAAGACATATTTTATATATATATATTGTTACCAAATATGTATATTTTCACATGTATAACATTTATCAAAGAAATAAATTATTTGAGGAAATAATTATCTTTATATCCTTATTTCCTGAGGTCGCGAAAAAATCTCTGATAAAAAGGGGTCATGGATGAAAAGTTTTAGAAGCGATGCTTTAGTAATTAAAAATTGTTTCTTTTGGAGATTGTGCCCTTTCATGAATAAGTACACCCTCTTTTGATGTGGGGGAAATGCTTTGAAGATTTGCATTTATGGTATTGGTTTTGTATTAAGCACAAGTTATTTTGAATTATAGATTAATGTAATTTGAATTATATGAAATCTTTTATTTTTATCAACTCCTTTTTCTTGTGGCTGATATTATCAGATTAATTCTTACCATAAATAATTTTTTTTAAAAACTTTATACTTCAATTACTTTGAATATGTATTGTATACACATCAAATTTACGTGGCCTTATTGAAATGTCTTTTCAGGCTGCTGCCAGACGTAAAGCTTGCTTCTTAGTAATTGTTTTGGTATTAGTTGCAGTTGTTATTGGTTTAATAATATGGCTGTCAACCAAGAACTAATTCCAACACATTCCACGTTCTTAAATTAATTCAAGATGCTCTCATTTTATCTAGCATACTAGAACTTTTATTATGGGTATTAACATTATTAGTTTATGTTTATCCACTTATAACATTGTGAATAAGAATATATGATTGTGAATAAACTGTTGAATTATAAATAAAATTGGCAAGTTTTCGTAGAATTTTCTTAATTATAATCATTACACATAAGCTTTATTAGATTTTTTTTATTGTTATACATAAATGCAACTTCATATTGTAAAAAAATGCAATATATATTGTAATTAAAGCTAGATATTTACAAAAACTGGATGGACATTGTTATTTTGCCAATTTAATATTAACACAAAACTTTTGATCCAGTCTTTAAAATTTACAACCTAATCCAGATGTATCTAATTCCTTCAGCAGACAAATGTAAATGCCTGCTAGCTTTGTTCTCTTCAGACAATGGTTGTATAGTTTCTTACATTGTATCATTTACCAGCATGAGAAATATTCGTAAGAACACCAAAAATTATTAAAAATAAAAGTAATATTTTATTTTTGCTTGTCAAAACCTTGCAGTACAAAAAAACATCACAAAACTGTGCCATGGATGATTCTCCTTGCTAGTAAAGAAACAGTATATACAAGGCCAGATGATCATTTGATGCGAATGAGTGGTGGATCTAAATTGTCAACAGGTAACCATCTTGAATTATCCAGAGCTGTGTACAGTTCCTACAGAGAATTAGAATATTTAAAGTAATTGTATTTACATTATTTTACAGATATATAGCATGGATGCTCCAAATTATTTTTCACAGTTTTACCTAAAAGGACTCTCTCTTTTCAAATCTTGAGAACTGGAGACATGGTATTAGACATTACAATGCAATTCATTATTAATGCATGTGCCAGTTGAGTCAGTGCATGCAAACTTTTTTTTAAAGTTTATTTTCACTTGATCAAATCTTAAAAATCTTGTTATTCGGATATTTTTTTTTTTTTTTAAAGGAACATTTTATGTCTTTATAAAAAGCTCTCGTTAACTAAATATAAATTTTTTTCAATATTTTGACAAAGCATACATTTTCTTAAAAAACTTAGAATGCTTTGTTACAGTCGACGTCTGGAACAATACATAGTAAGAACTGTATAAAACTCTCCGGTCAAGCACAATTAACTCCAGGAACAATAATTGAATCTGCATAAAACAGCCAGTCCTCCAGGTGTTAACCTTCCAGGCATAAGAAATTTTTCTGTCATTTTCTCTCAGACAGAAAAAGCATTTGACAAATTAACCCATCATCTCATTTGTTAATAAAATTTATACTATTTGAAGTGCATTATTAACGAAAAGATGAATTAATCTATCACAAACATGTGGCAGAAAAATGCATCTTGCTTACAGGGTTGAACCGCTTACATCTTATAGTGGTTAATGTCCTTTCTGTTAACCCTCAATTGCTGAAATGACTAGCACAATATAAACTCCAGATTTACTCTGATTTTCTACAGTTTAGCTTTCTAATCAAGGGTGAGTGAACAGGATTCTGGGGTCAAAACCTGGAAGGCCTCAATCGCTATGCCAGTCCCCATCCGGTGCAATGGAGTGAACAGGATTATTCTCAATTTTAGTCCTCACCCTCTTAAAACTTTCTGCAAATTAAGAGCTGAACTAAACTATTACTTGAAGATATCTAAATATCTGTCAAGTGTCATGCAAACACTACTTATCATATAAAATGCAAACAAAAGCATAGTAAACAATGCAGAAGAAACAAAATAAAGGAACAAATGTTCTAGTCCATTGGTGCACAAACGATGGGTCACGAAAATAATTAGAGAGGTGGCAGATAGTTTGAAGTAAATTTATATCATATTGAATTATATGATCACAAAATTTGATGTATATATGCTAATGATTTTGAAAATTTTTACCTAAATGAATTACATATACATATCAATATTTAAATATGAAGTCTTAGTCACACAAGATTTGCCAAACACAGGTACAGAAGGTAAGACATTTTTTTAATTATTAGAATGCAAAGTAAATATTTACCAGAAATTTACAGTTCATTTATTTTTAAAATAGTTTGTCAAAATTTGCTGATTTCTTTTTCTATTTTTGCTAACAATTTCCTAATGTCCAAAAAAAATTTGCTACTACCTAATAATTTTCATAGGGGTCAAGTATGTCCCTACAATAATGCATGGAATGTAAAAATAAACTAACCTCATTCCTCTGCATGAGCTCTTGATTAATCTGGTCAACATCAAGTGGTACATCATGCTCTACAAGAGAAATAGTAAACTATTTAAAAATCAAAGTACTTAAGTAGAAATGTAAGTATTAAAATACCTCTTGAAAGATATTTTACTATATTTTTTGACGCTAGTAATAAGTTCAGCCATTTACAAACATATCTCTGAATAATTCACTGTCTTAATAGGATTCATTTTGTTTCCAAACAAATAAAATGCTAGAAAAAACTAAACACAGATTTGTAAATATATATACAGTGGAATCTCGATCGATCATTCCCCATTCATTCATTCTTATTGTTTTCCAATATGTGTCGTTTATTTCACCCAGTCCCGATGATCATATTGCTTTGTTATATTCCCGCATTTATCATTCAGTTCAGTCGGTGCCTTGAAAAACGATAGATCGAGATTCCACTGTAATTAATTTATTTATTTATTTTATATATATATATAGTGTGTGTGTGTTAGTTACACTCCACAGTTAAGTTATAAATCTATAGAGTCATAATTGTACTATCCATCAAATCAGTAGAGTCCACTTATGAAGATTTCTTTATTCATCTTTATTAGAGCTTTTTGCCATTTTCAATTATGGCCAGCTCAAACAACATGCATTTACACAGCATTTAAGTCTACACATGCTTGCGTCAAATTACTGACCACAAATGGCAATAATATCTTGAATTCCAGCAAAGAGGAATCTACTGAGAACCAGATTCTCATGTATACAGAAAAACCTGATCACAAGTGTTCCAAAGATAGAACTCTTTACGTAAGATATAAATTACCCCCCCCCCCCCATTTATTTACACATACGTCAGGAGTGGTAGATGACGTAAGATAGGGGATTGAAACTTTTTGGATATTTTATGTATACACACACACACATTTATAAATGTGTATTACATAAATGCACAATTATATATATATGTATGTAATACCTAGCAGCTATAAGCATTCGTTCTGTAGTCGTGTCGAAAGGACTCTTCAAGGATTTTTAGAACTGTCTTTATTCTGGACACACAATGATGCCGTTTTGAAGTATATTACAGCACACATAAAAGTACAATTCCAGACCTGCCAGAGTATTTAGCTACGTTACATCTTGATAGATGGAGAAAAGATGTGGCGTGTGGCGATAGAGCACACAAGACAAAAGAGCGTGAAGATCACATAAAGCATGGATGGGACAACATACGAGGACAGTCACGGAAAAGCCGTGGAGAAAACTTCCTCTTGCTTTTTATGAAGGGTTCAGGGGGCCAAAAACTTCTAACTGGTTATCGGTGACCATCTGACCTCATGCATCAAAAGTCGTGTTTGATGTTTTGGAAGCTTTGAGAAAAATTGGGTGAGGTTGAATCATCACGTTTTCAAAACACTCTTACTGTTCGGCACGTGCATTAAGGGACAATTTAGCTGGTTAATTCGTTTGTCCTTAGGTCATAATTTGAAATAGGGGGCTACACTTTATTGAAACGTTAACAGGAAAATTTAGAATAGGCGTTAATAAAGGTGGAATGCTATTATTACATATATATATATACACATAAAGTGAGAAGATTTTGAGGGCTTTGTAAGTTCACACAAATGAGAAATTAGTACATTTCACTAACTGTAAGTCAAATTTAAACATATAAATTACTCTCCCATCATTAGTGAAAATTAAATCTTGTAGAAGAATCAAAATTTCATTACAGTCACTACTAAAACATTCATTATAATAAAATATCAATCATATTCCCATATTAAATTTTAGAAAATGTTCTTTTAACTCACCTTCTATGGTATTTTCAGGTATTTCGTAAGTACTCTGAGTATACTATGAAAGAAAAAGTTTGTTAAAATATATACAACACTAAAAACAACAATTTATAAGTTATTTTAAATAATAAAAAGAGTGATTAATCGTAATGCAATTTACTCTAATTTTGATTAGATTTAAAATAGAGAAATTTGAAATTCTACATACTATCAAATATAAACTATTCAAAGTTTTAACATAACAGGAGCCTTTATTTACTTCTAAATCTAAATCAGAAGACTTTATAAAGAAATTTTTACGGTACCTCCAACTTCATTAATACAGCTGATAACAGTTGGAAAAATTTATTGTACTGTCCATTAAAAAATATTTGCATTTCTAATCGAAAGTTTCTCAGAACTATGAAATATAATGATCACACTAAAGGCTTTTAGATCAAAATTAGGTCCAGTGCAATATGATAATTATATCAAAAATACAATTGATAGAAAGGATGAAAAAAATAGATTAAAATATTAAAGGGTTAAATATTCTATATAATCCATAAAAGCTGAATATTCATATGACAGTTCAAAAAATACATGCTGTTGGTACAGCTCAATCTTCCGGAAAAGCTAAGAGTCAAATTTAAACAAACAGACACACGAAAAAAAGAGAGAGCCAATTTTAAATATTTGCCAATCAGTATTAAATCTTTGTATGTTTAGTAAATTCAAAATTATTATTCACTTAATCCATTTGTATATTGTAAAATGTATAACATTTTATGTATAATGAATCCTAAAATTTTACTCCGAAGATGACCAAAAACTGAATTATTTTAGTGGATGCATAATCAACTACTTATAGTATATATATGGATATGATTAATTTAGGTTAAATACTTTAGCAGATTAGAAAAATGATCAGTTACCTTATTTTTTAAGATAGATTTTTTTTTTTACCATGAATCATTAATATAGTCAGTCATACATAAAGTAATAAGTTTTTAGTATAAGACACATACTGATGCAGCATTTATTTATGTTGCAGTTGATTGAGTGATAATTTGACATTTAGATCTAATGTTCCATTCAAAATTGAAAGAAATCCTCCACTATTCTGTTGAACAGTTTTATTTATTTTTTATTTTGTGGTTGATATTTAAATTATTGGTTGGTAGAAATGGATTCAAGGTCAAACCCAGTCACTTCAACCAAATGGATTAATTTGTTGAGTATACCAAGTTTTCTTCTTCGGCTATATACTGGGTGGTTATAATTAAACATCCCCTATAAACGGCATCCTACAGCGCAAACGAGTGAACAGAATGCAACGAAATTTTGTACATGGGCTATACACAAGATGTGCTCACGGAATTTTGAAAAAAAAAAATTAGTTCCAAAATGTCCCCCCAGAGAGCGCCTTTTCGGGAAAAACATGAAATCTAGTCCTTTGTCCCCTTTAAAAGTAAGGAATTTTTTTATTTTTAATCCTATGCCCGTCTTCGGCATTTCTGCCGTCAGTCGATGAGCCCAATATAGAGATGAAGATTCAGAAAAGCAAGAGATAAAATTAGCATCCACAGAGTTGTCTGTAATAAACTTTAAAACAATGGGGCAGTTCTTGAGGTGGTCACCATCCATATCACCCTGACGGCACAGAGGGCAACAAGCTGAATCGCTGATGCTTATCTGATGTAAATGTTTTTGTAGATAATCATGTCCTGTTGTCATACGAAAGCAAGCAACTCCAACAGACTGAGGCAAGGAACCAGAGATTTTATTACTCTTGTTGAGCAGGATTTTCCACCTCTTATCCATAGCTGTATCAACATATAAGGATAATCTATTAGCTTTCATTTTATAGTAAATAATTCTTTTAATATTTCGCAGGGGCAGAGGGGGATCTGGCTGGGCCATAAGAGATCCAGCCTTGGCAAGTTTATCTGCCTGCTCATTTCCTAAAATATCACAATGACTCGGAATCCATTGAAGAGCAATGCTTTCTCTGGTTAGTGAGGAATGTAAGTATTCAAGAAAACAAACAAGGTCACTCGACTAAATTTGTTTTTTTAACAGAGGGGCAATGAATACTTGAAGCTACAGGTGCTGCAAATTTTTACACACTAAAAAAAAAAAAAAAAAAAAAAAAAATAATAAAAAAAATAAATAAATAAATAAATAAAAAAAAATCTAATTTACATGTCAAATGCAAGTACAGCATGAGCTCCAAACAGTTGTAAAATAAGATGTATACTAAGTGTTTGGAAGTGGGGGGAAAAAAAAGAAATCCTTCAAACTGTGTATTGATGCAAAAGTATCAAAATTAATTATATATTTTTTACGGGCCATACAAACACTTGCAAAATTTAACATTCATCATTGTATGCAAGTCTACAAATTACAGAAGTGTCATGGTCATGTGTTTCATTCTTCATTCTTCATAAATTTGGTAAATACTTAATGTCAAATGGGAATCATTGCAACTATAAAATTTCAATACAGAGTTTTGTAACTATCAAGTAACTGAATCCAGATTGATGATATAAAGGATAAACTGGGTTTCGAGCATGGTCAATTTTTGCTACACAGGATATACTGGGAGACAAGATCTGCATCTGGGTTAAGATTCAGTAGTTTATACTCGCACATATTTCATACTTTGAAATATTAATACTTTGAAATATCCTTTATACCTGTGCTGCAGTCTGCTGAGTAGCTGTTGTTGCAGTTGTAGTAGCTGCTTGGGTTGGATCAGTATAGTACTGTTGGGGATACTGATAGGCTCCATAGGCCCCATACCGCTGATCATAATTGTAGTATGCACTCTGAGATTGATAATTCTGCCATGCAGCATAGTAACTTGAATAATCATATCCTGGGTATTGCTGTTGCCATTGTTGTTCTTCTGGACTAGTTGTTGAGCTTGTTGTTGAACTTGCCCTGAAAATAATAGAAACAGTTAAAAGAATAAAGCATTGATTGTAAAGCACTTTTTTCCTGAAAGGATTGCTAAGATTAATTTAATCCTTTGCCTGTCTAGCTACTTTTTCCAAGAATCAACCATGTTTCAGTTTATTTAATTGGCTTATTAAAATGTTTAGCTAAGCAAACCTATCTAAGACACAGATTAACTCATTACTAAACCACGAAAAGAGTTGAGATGGTTGAGAGTGCTATGGTCAACTTTTGCTACACAAGGCTAGATTGGAACCTACAATTTAAAGGTAATTGTGAACGGCTACAAACATCCATGCCAGTAGCGGGACTCGAACCCACAGGCTCTGGGACTGCCAACACCTTAGTCTTTCAGCCATTGCACGACACCATGAAAACAAAACAAAACTTGTTTGTAGAAAATATTGTGGATGTTTTAAAAAGATTAGCAATTCTAAAGACCTCTTTCGACTTTTTAGCTGTAATAAAGAAATCAAAATAGGTCTCAGAATGTTTACAAAGTCATTTTGTTTGCCTTGTTTCGATAAAAGGCATTAAAATAAATTATTTTTTATACTCATTGTAATATAATACATTAAATGTTATTAAAAATTAATGTAACTTATATTGATACCTTCATGGTGTTTATGATAAAATATGAAATATATATACATTTAAAATTAGTATAAATAACTATATTTATAAATACTGCTATTAAATAATAAATGAAGTAAAACTTATTCTGAATGAAAAAATGATTTTTAAACTTATGCTTCAATTATTTCATATAATTAACACAACCATGCCTTGGGTTGTTAGTGATGTGCAATAAAAACACATTCAGGCTGATACATTTTTCCCAATAGAACATTGAAATTTCATACCCTGGAAGGAAAATTTTTATACATTCCTGTAGGGAAAATTCTTTTAGCTACTTTATATAAAGTAGCTAAAAGTACATATGATGTACAAGACAGACAAAGGGTTAAAAAATATTCAGTTCAATATAATGCTAATTAAATGCAAAGATATTTAAGGCACAAATTATACACCAGCAAATCATATAAAAATAAATAAATAAAATAAATAAATAAAAAATAAGCTAAATCAATTCAATTAAAATGAAATTGAAAACTATTTTTTAGGGAGATATATCTATATAACAAGATTTTTTTTCTCAGATGTTATGAAAACCTTTGATGATTGATTTCATTAAAGCATTCTTGGTTTGGGTTATAATGGATTATGCAGGTATTATCAATTATATTACTAGCCGGGCTTCGCCCAGCTATGCTCAAGCCATCAAAGGAAGACGATGAATGAATAAAGTGAATGAATGACTCAATCGTTGTTTACAACCCAAGAAGAGAATTTGCCGTTCTTCACATTTGAAGAACCGGTAGAAAATTTGTGTTAAGTATCGTTCTTTAAAATTCAATTAAAAATTGAAATTTTAAAACAGACTTGAAATGAGGTTTATATGAATGAGAAAGCTTTCATCTTCCAGATGATGTAAATATTTTCTTTGTAAGATAAAAACTCGAGGAGCATCGACCGTAGATCCTCAAAAGTGTGTAAATTTCTCGAAAAAGTGGGTTTAATATTTTGATGAAAATATTAGTCTGTTTTAAATTATTTTTAAACAAATGAGGTCTTGTTTGAAGGAGTGTCTGTAGTCTTCGATTGTAAAGAGATCAAAATTCTACGATCATTTTTTGCTGAGATATCGTAATCTGAAGTTAAAAAAACATAAAATATCCCACAAAACATAAAAAATTTTCTAGAATAAAATTTAAAATTCGGGCTTCAAGGTGCACTTTCCCATAGTCTGCACTACCCGTGTGCCAAATTTCATGGCTGTAAGTTTCATAGGCCGCACACACACACACATTGAGGCGGTACACACGGAGGAGTGTGACCTACAGACAGATCCGGACCTTGCTTTATTAATATAGATATGAAACTTGTGAAAATAATCTTATGGATGTAGGAATAAAAGGAACAAAACTTCTTAATCTACTATAAAACATTAGCATGGCAACTTGCTTTGAACCAACTAATTTTACATAAGGTTAGGGAAAATTAAGTGTGACTATCTCTATGGGCAATTCACAAAAGCAAATTAGTAATTGTTGGCTCAAAACTAGTTGCCATTTTTATTTTTTTCATTGTAGATCATCCATCATTACCCAAATAAGAGCAATATAAGCAAAAAACATTTTTTTAAGATGCTAATCGACTAAGAAAATATTACACAAAGAGATAAATATGCTAAATATGCCATTATGAATTATAAGTTCAACAAGAATTCAATATATTACCTTTTCTGTTGGGCTGTGCTAACACGAACAGTTTTTGAACCAATGTGAGCGTTCTGCATTTCTATAAGTGCAGATTCGTATTCAGATTTACTAGAAAAATGTACAAATCCGTATCCTTTGCTTACACCAAATGAATCGTAAATAACTAAAAAATAAGTAACAGAAATGCATTAACAACACACACCACATGAAAAAAAGCCTGCAATAAAAAGTTAACATTTCACATAAGAGCAAAGCATATTAACTTAGGAACATGGTCTTAGAACAGTTCCCAGGATGTGGTACACCTACCCTCAGGGAATCATAACTTTCAGATGTATATGAGCAGCTTTCCAGAAAAAGTTCGAAAATGACAAGAAAACTTAGTGCAGCAGAAATGTTTTTCATTTGAATAAAAGAAACATTCTATAGTGATTTCTCCTTTAAAAGTAAACTTTTTTAATGTCATATTTTTATTATGTTAAGACTGAATTTCTCAGTTTTGAATTTTCAAGTACAGTCATAAAAATTAATTTTTTCCCTGGAAGTGAGCCAGAACAGTCTATGCATATACAAACAATGAATAATTTTATTACATTAAAAACAATTTTCTAGATATACATAAAAAGGTCTTAATACCTGTGATTTGGATAATTTTTTTTGAGGAATTACATTAGAATTTGTCGTGCACAACAGGTTAACCTAAAAAGTTTTGAAACCGCTGCCTTATACAGAAAAACTCAAAAATAAATAAAATATTGCTTTATTGCAAGTGAAATTATACTGACTGAAACATTAAAAAGTGTTAAATAAATTATATTTTATATCAATTAAAAAAAATTTTTGTTACAGATATAACAAATAAACACACCTTTTGCTAACTTTACAGTCTTATATCTTGTTATAAAAGCATCAAAGAGGGCTAAATCGTCCACTTCAGGCCCAAGGTCACCAACAAACAAGGAGTAGTCTTTCCTGTAGATATCAAAATATTAACATTAAGCTATATTTCCCAGGTTAAAAATAATAATAAAAACTTTTGGATTTGAAGAGAAAAACTTCACCATGATCAACAGCTCAAGCTCTTTGCTAGAACCTTCCTAACAGAATGCTTGGAAGTTACATTTTTCTCAAAATTGAGATGGCAGCTACCTGTTTAAGTGAGGTCATTCAATTCAACTTCTAGCACCAAGGGTTGAGAATGACCAGAAACACATATCACGCAGATACTAGTAAGCTACAGGGAAAATTGCAGCAGAAATTAGAAAGCAGAAAAAATATTTCAGGTGAAAAAAAAATTGTACTAATAATGCATTTTAACATATTTATAACTAAATGTATTATACAATGGAGATTTATAAGTTGATTAAATAAACACATTTCAGCGTCAGTTCTAAGAAACAGAATCTCAAGATTTAATGCAAACTATCACTTTAAGATGCACTTTTTGCTTTAGCATTATTCTCAGGGTCTTTAAAATTCAGACACTTTCCAGAAAAATTCTGAGCAAATATTTATTAGTGTAATGTTAACACATTACACAATTAAAAAAAAAGAGGGAGAATTAAAACTGTATTGATATTTAAAAATATTTTACCTTACAACAGAGGAAATTCTTTATCAACAAATTAATATAGATTTTACGTATGAATTTGTGTTCAATAAATCATGCATAACAAATTATTTCCTATGACATAAAAACATGAAAAAGATTAACAAATTATTTTTTAAAAAAAAGGGTAAAGGGGGGAAAAAAGGTCAACAGGTTTATGTCAACTGCAAATTATCAAGTAATTAATTTAACAGGTATAAACAAACAGCTAGAAAATTCCTTTTTCTCTGGATACTTTTTAAAGTAACTTTGTTTTAGTACAAATAATCAATAATCTGCAGGTATATAAACAATATTTGATGCTATGAAGACATTAACTGAAACAGGATTAGTAAATTTTAAACTTTGTTTCAGAAACCCTGAAAACAAAGTATGAAAATTATAAAATGTAAACTCTTTTCCAAAACTTAACATCAAATTGTTAAAAATAGGCATTTTTTTTGGATTTTTAAGGAACATTAAGCATTTTTAAGGACTTCTAACAAATGGTGTAACACAGGGAGGAAAGAATAATTACTTCAGAAACTCTATAAATTTATAGTTAAAATAACAGTGATAACTGAAAACAAACACACACATTATATATATATATATATATGTGTGTGTGTGTTTGTTTTCAGTTATTATCATTATTTTAATCATAATAACTGTTTGAAACTGATATTTCCTTCTAAAACTATAGCTTTCTTATTATAGAAAACCAAACCATACAACAACTAAATATTTATTACTTTATTCTTTATTAAATTTTTTATTTTATTTTTTACTTAGACCATGAAATTCTTAAATTCATACTGCATTAAACTGCTATTTTACGGAGTAAAATGCAACTGCATTTTTACTCTATAATCCAATATTTAATTTTTGAATAGAACTTTAAATGATACAAATACATCTTTTTATTAATCAGTTTTATCAGAATCAGCCATAGGTGTAGCGTGCTTCAAACTTTTGGGGGGACACGAATAGAATTCAGTTAGGGCCCTCCTCAGTGCATTGACTGCAGGACAATCCTTAAAATATGAAATATTATGATTTTTTAAGTGAATAACAATAGAATTGATGTTTGAGTAGTATTCAGAAGTTATAAAATGAAAAAAAATAAATAAAATGAGAAAAATATAGCATTGAATTTTTTTTTTTTATGGATCACTGTTAAAAACTATGTTAAGGCTAAAGACATTAAAAAATTTTTTAAGAGCTGTTTTGGTATTCTACATATTCTTTATATTTTTCTGTACGCTGAATCTGAAAATGACCTCCATTTTGTCATAGGACATCACGTTTCCTGACAATTCAAGTAACTATGTTAAATAAGGCAATACATCAAAATAAATGAAAATTTTTAATTACATATTTTACATGCAAATCATTTTTGAACTGAAGTCAGCTCACTAAAACACACTAAAATAGTTTCTTTCCTGTGAGACTCCTCCTGGTACATTTACAATTTTGAGTAGCATCTGGAATGTCTCTCTGAAGCATCGAACAGTAGTCTGCCATCATTGTAATGCTCCATTTTCCCTTATATCTTTCTATCCCTTTAATGTCCTGATGGAATTGTTCACCTTGTTCTACACTCACAGCTCCAAAATTTTCAGGATAGTCAGTGTCGGATTGGAGGAAATGCACTTTTAAACTCATCGGGCAACCTAAAATGCTTGAAATGCTTTCAGCAATTCATCTATCTTTTTGTAGTCAGGATCTTTCTTATTGCCTAAAAATTTCTCTACGACCTCTTTAAAGGCAATCTACCCTTCTTTTTGAGAATCTGTCATGGTATTGACAAACTCTTGATCAGCTATAAGCCTTTCTAATGATCAGCTATAAGCCTTCTAATGTCCAACGAACACACCCTCCTTCAATTTTGCCTCTGAGAGGCCTGGAAACTTAATGACCAAATATTTGAAGCATTCTCCATCTCTTGGAAGTGATTTCACAAACTGCTTCATCAACCCCAATTTTATATGGAGAGGTGGTAGAAGAACTTTATGTGGGGGTAACAAAGTTTCCCGGAGGACATTGTTTTGACTGACTGTGAGCAACCTCGGCTGCCAACTCTTCTTGGTCCAATGATTTTGTCGGTCTCAGCTATCCTATAGACACAGAAAACAAGGGTATTTGGTATATCCAGCTTTTTCCCGAGCATCATGCACAAGACCTTTAAATCCCCACACACTTGCCAACCATGGTCTTCATATTTAAGTTTACGAAGAACCAATTCCAAGTTCTCGTAGGTTTCCTTCAAGTGTACAGAATGACCTACAGGGATGAAAACGTAAAAACCGCCGTTGTGGAAGAAAAGCACTTTGAGACTTCTTTTTGAAGAATCTATGAAAAGACGCCACTGTTTTGAATCATATTGGATTTGGAACTGACCCATCAAACCTTCAACATTGGTGCAATAAACCAACTTGTCTTCCTGGGCAAAGTTAGGAACAAACTCCTTTTCACAATGTCTGAACCATGAGAAAGACACACCTGGTAAAAATAAATTCCTGCTTTTGAGCCTTGAACTGAGTAACTCAGTGAAATCTTTTGGAAGATTCTCAAGTCTTTTACCAAATGATTCACTGCCTCATGGGAAAAAAAAAAATTGGTCTTGTATCATCTTCAAAATCAGAACTTGATTCGTCATCTGGTTCAGGTATGACTTCACCTTTATCGGAGCTAGATATCTCTTCTAAGATAACAGGGGCTTGGGTACTGGTATATCTGTGCCATGGGGGATATGACAAATTGCTGCGTGGAGATTGGGGTATGAAATGGTAAGCTTCCATTTGGAATTATACCCTTTCACATCGCATGAACAAAAGTAACAGTCTTCACCATGGTTCTTTTGCTCTCGCCATACCATGGGAAACCTATAATGGAACGCTTTTTTTCTTATCCTTGAACTAATTTTGGAGGTCCTCAACACACCATTTACACATTTTATGAGGCACTATATAGGGTTTTTGACTCAGATTTCCCCCAAACCCGAAAACCCAGGTTTTTCAAAGATTTAAAAAACCCAAAACCCGGGAAATTTTTATGGTAAATCTGGAGAATTAGCTATTTATCTAATACAGTAGAATACCAATTATATTCCTTAATTTGGAACCAAGACCGAATTTAACAAGTTGGGCTTGGTATGGCTCTCAAACAAATGAATAAAAAAATACGAGACGAAGTGAGATGGAGATATATTGGCAGTGGCGTACACCATAGCTCTATTTCACTCAAGTTTGAGTTAAGGATTCCCAGCAGCACGTGCGTTATGCTGTGTGAATTGCACAATACTTCAGCTACACGACCATGCCTGCTTTCTGTGGTTTGTGTCTGTTTAGTCTAGTTATATCTTTCATTGTGTTGTGTTCTTGCTGCTTTCTATTGCGTAGCAAAACAATATTGTTTGGATCCACCCATGTAGAGGGTGCTTTGCGCGCAATAGAAGGAAGTTTTTTTATAACGTCCTAGAGTGATGCACTAGACTTTGATCTCTCACCCGATAACGAGCAAACATGCTGCTCTCGAAATTAATACTTAATTTTGTATTTTTATGTAAATAGTAAATAAACGTAATGTCTATTTTTACTGGACTCAACTTTTAGATTATTTGGAATTGCTCTAATTTGAAATTTCCTCGACCTTTTGTTTCTTGGATATACACATTGAATTTCGATCGGCTTCAAATATTATAATTTTGGCAGTTATTTTATTAGGTATGTATTTATTTGTTTTAAAATAACTTTTTAATGTGGGTATATGCCACCGTATAATTAAGTGCATGTTTGTACACTTTTCTGATGCTGTGTAGCTTAGCTGTGTTAATTACAAATTTTAATTATTTGAGTTTAATACAGTTTACAATCCCTAAAATGAATATTTTTGAGGACGTAAGCTCGAAATTTGGTGATGATGACAAGCTCAAATTAAAGACTATTTCACAAAAATGTAGAATCTGTTGAAGAGATTATAGCAAAATTAGTTGCTGTAGATGGTATGACATTTCATCAGATTGCCAATAGTTCATTGATAAGACGAGCTTTTAAAGTATCTAGTGTACTCCTTCCTAGTAGTGCTAGTCAAACAAAAATTTTATTTATGAAACATTTTCAAACTGTGCAGAGCAAAATCATTAAAATAATCAGAGAAATCAAAGAGGACAATGGTCAGTTTTCAATTAGTTTCGATGAAACCACATCAATATGAAACCGTAGATTTATCAACCTGAATATACACTAATCTCTTGGTCTAATTAGAGTTATGGGAAGCGTAAATGCAGAAAGAGTAATTCAGATTGTAAAAGAAAGGCTCAGCGAGTATATTTCATTGGATAATGATGTGGTAGCTTCAATCACTGATGGTGCAAGCATAATGTTGAAGTATGGCAGTTATACTAGCCCATTCCATATTGTTTGCATGGCACATGCTATTCATTTGGTAGTCTGTGATTTTCTGTATAAAAGTTCAGAAATTAGATCAGAAGAACAGACTGACCAAGAAAATGAGCAAATTGACGAATGTGACTCTTGACTCTGAAGATGAAAATGAGGATTCTGTTGAAGAACCCACTGAGTACAAGGACAACCAAACAATATTTATTCCTCAGTTTCAGAAGATTGTTGTAAAGTCAGGAAAATGGTCAAAATGTTCTGAAAGTTCCCTGTTCGTAATGATACAAATCTGCAACCACAGACTTCGGAAACCTTTGGTAAAGAGAAGAATTTTTTGCTGGACTGTAAAACCCGATGGAATTCTCTTTTAAAAATGCTGCAACGTTTTTATGAGATGAGGAAAGAAGTTAAAATTAGAATGCTTCAACTAGATTATCACTTTGATCTCAATAATCAGGAATTAGACAAGATTAAAGAATTATGTGATGTGTTTACTCCCCTTGAAGTCGCAGTACAATATTTATGTAAAGAAGATGTCGATCTTACTCTTTCTGATAAAGTATTAGCATTTACAGTGAATAAGCTAAGAAATCTAAACACTCCTATCGTGAATGTTCTACTTCAAAAATTTGAAATTCGATTCAAAGAGTGGCGAAACCCAGAGCTGGCTCATCTCATTAAATTTTTGAAAAATCCCGATTTCATCAATGAATCATATGAGTTTGGTAGTAAAATTTAAAAAAAAAATTTGATCTGGCAATAACCTCAATAAAATGATTATTCAACGTAAATGATAATGGCTCAGAGTCTGAATCAGAAGTAGCAGTTGAGGTGGGAGTTAAATATGGAATTGAAGATGATGCTACAAGTATTGGTGCTTGTACTAAAGAAATGTCTCTATCTGATGAGCTTAGTATATTTCTGATGGAGAATGATAAGGAAAATCATAAAATATCAAAATCTGGTTCATATATGATAAGAAAAATTGAGTTGTTTTGGGCAACAAAAAGCCGACCTGAAATGCTAGATGAACTTTTCAGGTCTTTAACAACAATTCAACCAACTTTGGTGGAAGCAGAACGAGCATTTTCTGTAATGGGTCTATTTGCTAATAAACTCAGATGCCGATTCAATGATGATACGTTGAGTGCAATGATGGTTGTAAGGCAGTTTTATAAAAAATGAGATGTGTACCACTTTTATTTATGTTATACATATATGTATATGTTTATTAACATTAAATTTATTTACTGTTGTTTTTTATATTTGAAATTCTGAAGCAAATTAAATGCTTCTAATAAACTTATTTTAGTTCTTTGCTATTGACCAACTGGAACCAACCAAGTAAACCTGGGAAAACCCGGGTTTTAAATAAAAAAAACCCACCAAACCCGAAACCCTGGTTTTAAAACCCATTTATGCCTAGCGCTCCATTAATGGAACGGTAGTCATGTTGGAATTATTTATATGCTGCTCCTCAAGATTGCCAATGTGCTTTGATTTGTCACTTCCATTCTGCTTCATGAGGGTGTCTGCTATCACTCAGTACACAAAATTAGTCATTCCTACCGATATGCTGAGTTCAGAGATGTTCTGAAACAGTCGTCTGAATTTTCAAGCAAGTTTTTGAAGTACCAACCGAAGACAGGTAAATATAATTTTAGTGCATTTTACCCTATGCATGTAATTTTTAAAATTTTTTTTTTGCTAATTCTTAAGATGTTATGTTATCATGCTGTAACAAGAAAATCAGATGTTGTCATTCTTATGTTAGTTATAGGCTTGAAATACTCTGTGTTCCATTTTTGGAACACTAGGCAAAACCATTACCATTAGGACTAATATTTTCCTGTTCTCTTTTTTTAGCTGAAAGCATCTTAGAAGCTTTAAGATGCATAAAAATCTAAGTTTACATGAAATAACTGACCTGCTAGAGACAAATGAAAACATTGAGGCAAGTGTCATATCATACAACCACCTAAAAATGCTACATCACCCATTTCTGATGAGGACTCTGGAGATGAAGAAGAGGGAACAATAAATCTGTCAGGTTCTTTGCTACGTGCACCTACTTATCTTATTCGAGATGGTTCTGTTGCTGATTCTGATCCATATTATCCTTTATCCATACCTGAAGATGATTCTCCTGAGGATGAAATTGCATCCACCTCTACTAAGCAGCAACCGCCTCCATCAAAGAGGGAAAAAATCTCAAAAATACGTAAATGGAAAAAAGCTGATATAATTACACAGCCCAGAAAGGGTTACACAAGTAAAAAAGTATTTCTCCACAAGTGAAATCTCCTACAGAAATTCTTGAACTTTTTCTTGATGGAGATCAATGTAAAAACCTGAACACAAAATACACGGAATACGGTCTTGGTGCATCAATTGTCCTTCAACTTAGTGAGGCACTTACAGAAGCACACCCTGTACAATATCATTTTGTGTTTGATAGCTTTTTCATCAGCATTTCACTTCTCGACAAGATCAGTTCAATAGGTCATCAGGCAACAGGTACAGTGGGAAAAGATCATATTGACAAATCTCCACTGGAATCAGATGGTACTATAAACAAGAAAGAAAGGGACACATTTGATTATCTAACTGATGGCAAAGGCAACATTATTTGTAGATGGCATGACAACAGTGTTATGACAGTTGCATCATCTGGAGCCGATGTCAATCCTGTGTGTCTTGTCAATCATTATTCTCAGAAACAGAGAAAGATCCAAGTCCAGCAGCCAAACCTGATCAAAGTGTATAATCAATTTATGGGAGACATGGACAGAGTTGATAAAATGTTGATAAATACTGTGCATCAATCCGTGGAAAGAAGTGGTACTCAAGACTTTTTTTGTTCTGTCTTGAACAGGTCTTACAAAATCCTTGGCTACTGCATAAAGCATATGAGAAGAAGTCGTTGGACTTTTTAGAGTTTCGTCGACAAGTGGCATACCATTATCTGGAGACTCATAACCATTCTGCGAAACCAGGACAAAAAGGAAGAACTTCTGCAAAATGCAACATTGATTCACGCTATGATGGAATGAATCATTTGATAGTAAAACAGTCAAAACAAACACGCTGTGCCCCATGGCATAAGAACACCTCTTTTCGGTATGAAAAATGTTATGTTACTTTAGATGTGAAGTGTTCAGTTAATATCACACTGAATAGTGTGATATTGTGTGTGTTTACGTATGAAGTTCAAGTATGTGAAGTGTTCAGTCACTAAAGTCACTTTCTAAGATAAACTAAAGAGTATTATCCATTATATACAATACAGCAATGGATTTGCCTAGAATTCCTTTTTTGGAACACCAAATAACTATAAAACAGGTTGAGAAATTAATTTTTGGTCTTTAAATTCTTGTTTATTATATTTTTCTTACTAACATATATTAATTCCATACATACATTCCAAAATTTTAACCTCCGGCATAAATGGGTTTAAAAAAAATTGCTCAAAATCAAAAACCCTAGAGGCACCCAAACTTTATCTTGATTTCAAAGTTTTAGTCCAAAGTATACAAAGTACATTTATTTTCACCAAGTCTGTTGTATATTGAGCTGTTGTTTCAACACTGTATATTCAACACAAATGAAACAAACTATCAAGCGAATTAATACACTTCCGCTGATCCACAACGCTAAATTGGGGAAACACGATTTAAGAATGACGAGCTGACATGAAGTGAGATGAAAAAGTGTGAACAGGCAAGAACAAGTAAAAAATTTAATCAAGCCTGTGCATGTCAGAGCCTGCGCTGTCAGCTTGTAACATATTGATTCTGGTTTCCATTAGCTCACCATGGAAGTTCTTTTCTTTGAAAGTTATGTTCTTTAGCATTGTATATCTTAAATGCACTGATGTGAATTAATAGTAATTTTGACTTAAAATTTAGTTAAAAACCTTAAGATAAAAAAATACCAAAAATTGAGAAAGATTTGACGCATTTTGTGTTAAATACTCACGTCTGGGATTTTTTTCAAAATTTTGTTCGTAATCAGCACACCAAAATACATGGAAATTAGTTGAAAATAATCAAACAGCATTTTAATTGCAGATCTGTGTAATTGGAATCTTCAGTTTCACAGTTTGAAAAAGCAGGAAAAATAAACTTTCTTAAAATTTTTCTATAATTTTCCGATTTGAACTGAACTCCTATTAACGTTTTAATTTATTTCAAGTTAGGGGGGGGGGGGGGGGCATGTGTATCATGTGAGTGATGACAAGGACTTTTACCACACACAAATGACATGGTTGGTTTTTGAGTGTTAGAGGCTCTTTACTACACTGTGGCTAAAGAGACCAGGATTTAGTTTAAAATTAATTCCAAATAGCTACAAATACACATGTCAACTACAGAAAATGATTTGTTAAACATGCATAAACTGGTTTTCAAAAGACCTTCACCATAACCATTCAGCCTTAACATATCTTGTACAGGGAGTCAGTAATATTAGACTTACAGTATCTGCTTACTTTCCATATTATTGTAACTCAATTAAGAGCAATTGTGAATTACTGCTAAGACTAAAGCTAAACTAATCCAACCAGTAACCTGACCAAATTATAACTGAACACTCAGGAAAAAAAAAAAAAAGTTCAGAGTGGAAAAGACATGCGATAAAATTCACTTGTACCACTTGTGACTAAAAACAAATTGCACAGAGAATGTAAGTATCATAAATGAAAAAAAAATGCAAGTATTTAACATTTATAAAATATGTATATGATTTGTAACAATCAAATTAACAGTCTAGTGCATTTTATGCAATTTGTAGTTTTTTTAAAAAATAATATTGAGAGCACTATCAAAAAATTTATAGCAACAAAAGTTAATCCATTTTATCATGTTATTCCTTGAAAGAGAATTTTAGTCCTTCCCCCTTTTAATTCCAAACATAAAAAAGATGTGAAATAATCTACAAAAAGATGTAGCTTACTGCACATGAATAAATATGAATCCTTAAGTTATTAAAAAGAGAATTCTATAAAGAATGTTTGAAAAAGTAAAGAAAAATTATCTTCAAAAGCATTTAATTATCTATTCTAAGTTAAATTTTCATAATAAAATTAGATTGCATAATCATACATTTATATTACATAGAAAACAACTGCAAAGTAATACAGATCAATATTAAAAGACATGCTTCAAAATATTCTAGCAACCTCTAATGAAGTATTATAAAATAAAGATATAACATGAGAAAATATTATTCATGCAAGTAATAAAGAAAAGCAGTTGGCTAAAATAAAGAAATGACAGAAAATGTTTAACTGTCACTAAAAATAAGCACACCTTTATCACAGTAACAGTACATTTTAATAGTTTTTGATGTAATAATTTTTTTTTTTAATGTTTCTGGGTAATATCTGATTGAAAGACTTACACGTGAAAAGGTCATGCAATAGATTGAGATAAACCTTGATTAAAATTCACATTATATTTATATATAGCATATGAACACATTTATACTCATTCTCTTGTCATAAGCATAATTTTCAATGCTGTATTACATGTCTAGAATTAATTTTAACTTCATGCTGGTTCCTCAGAACTTTAGATCAGATACCAAAATAAATTTTAGATTGGCACTATATCACACCTAATATATACAAAAATTCTTAATTTAGATGAATGAAACGTCTTGGTCATGTCAGTTTTCTGCTATAATAGCAGAGAGATAATTGTGTAGGAAGAAACAAAGAAATAATATTCCAGTTATATATACCTCAGGTAATATATTATAAATAATATCACAACCTCTAAAATTTTCCTGATTTCAAAGAATATAAAAACAGACCCTATCACTTTGACTAACAACCCTCCTTGAATTACACACATTTTCACTATAGTAATGTAAGATTTACAAAGGCTAAAACATAGTGTAATGACTTGATTATCCCCGCACGTGAATTCTAACAAAGGCATGCGAACATTGGTATCTCAACTGATTCATCTATGCCACAGAGGTCACCGTAATGCTTAGTGTTGCAATAGCTGTGGAGTAGGTGTCGACGATTAATTTCCACAAAGGAACTTCCTTCGAGATATTTCCCCCTTCTTGGACAAAAGATGAGCCGGTAACAATCGGTCTGTAGACTCTTGGGAGCCAAGACTGACCATGTGGGCGGAAACTTCAAGGAACGGGGTGTGTTCGGCAACCTCCCCACAGAAATCTCTAAAGAACTACACTCGACACCTTGAGCGGTAGTCTTCAGTTGTTCATTTACTTTTCAGAGAATAAGTGAGCCTGACGAGAAGTTCCCTGCAATGGATGCGTGCCTTGCCAGAACAGAGAGTCCCATCAACTCATCATGACATAGCGAACCCTAATGTTTTTGTAATTTTAATATTTTGTACAGTGCACAGTTGCCTTATTTAGCCAAGAAGACCAAATAAATGTGTTGGTTAATTTTAAAGGCTGTCATTCTCATTTTAGGCAAAGTCCTTAAAGGATCAATACATTTTCTGAAACTTATAGGACTCTCTTGATTAATTGACATTTGCTGTGAAGTGGTTACTCAGAAGATTAAATATTTGTATGTAGGTCAGATGGACAGTTGAAGGGTCCATCTGACCTACAACTGTCCATCGAATGATATTGAAACCTAAAATGGATACATAACTTTATTTTGATTTATTAGAGGAGTCTTTATTATAAATTTCATAAAATTTCATCAAAAATTATGATGCAAGGAGCATTTCAAAGAGTTGCAAATCTGGAAATTACTAATTTTGAGAAAAAGCCATTTAAAAGGAGTTTTTTTCTCCTACCTTTAATACTTACTTTTCTAAAGCCCCCAAGTTTTCATTTTACTTTTCACGACATATTTTAAATGCATTTTATTCCAATATTTATATATTTTTAAAATATTAATAGACCAAAAAGAAAAATTCTAACTTTTGTTTGATTTTTGGCAATTTAAATGCCCACTATCCCCTTAAATGAGATTCAGCACAAAGAATCAAATCATTTACAATATTCCACAGCACCTACAAATGTTAGTGTCAGAAAAAAAGGGGAAAAAAACATTCTGTAGAAGACTTAATTTTCTTAAAATTCAATTAATACCTATATAAACTGCTTTAGAAGTAAAATACTTAACCTGTTGAAAGTTGTAACCTATTTTAAAATATTGCATAACGTGGCATAAAAAAAAGAAAAAGAAGATCTAAAACCATAATAGCCTAATTACAATTAATGTTACAGTTAAGCAGACCATAAATAAGAGGGAAACAGATTTTATTAAAATTTAATATGGTAACCAAGATTAAAGAAACTTAATTGTTCATTTTATTATACCAGTGATTTTCATACTTAGAATGTTGCACTTAAAGGACATTTATGCATGCATATTAATTTCTTTCTGATTTACACCACAATATAAAATTTAAATAATATTTGTATGAATGTATATTTATAACTCTGGGCTTACAGAAAAACAAATAACCTCTTTTAAAACTTATTATTATCAGTGGCTCATTTTAATCACTACAGTAGAGTCCCAATATTCCGAACTTCGGTAATTGAAAGTCCGCTTAATCCGAAACCAAAAGTCCAAAAGAACTAAGGGTACAATAAAACCACAGTGATACTAAGTAATATAAAGTATATTTCTGAAAATTACAAGAAAATTCAAAGTTAGACAATGTACTGAACGAATTATTACTGAACTACATTGGTTTGAAAAAAATCTGTTAAATTTTTTTGTCGAAGAGAAGAATCTCTCCTTTGATGCTGAATTATGCCAGCGCAATACCCTCTGCTTCACCTTCACTCTCGTCTGAGATGTTTACAAGTTCTTTCAAAACCATTTCAACAATTTGCTGATTATCTAAAATCTTACACTCTACTGTACTGTACTGTACTAGGCAGCATTCCATTCTTATCACTCATTTTGTCCCAAAATTTGGTAATGTTTAGACAGACCTTATAAAATAAACTGTGTAATCACACATAATACGTAATATTTATATAATCACATGCTATTATGTAATTTAAGTTTATTTTAAGAATGATTTTGCTTAATTCAAAAAGGGTCAGGTCCCAATCATTTCGGATAATCAGGACTCCACTGTACCATAATTTTTAGGTGAATATGGATTACTTTTAAAACCATATGCACAAATCAGTAAAATTGAATTTCATTCTCTAGTTTTCATCTGACAAGGATTAAGCTGTGGAATTTGAAACAAGATATAATTTACTTCACTGTAATAATGAAATTTATGATCCTTTTTTGTCAATCAATATGTAAAACGTACCTATGCTTTTAAGCTTGATTCTACTTTAGATCACTTGACTGTTACAGATTTTATTGTATTTAAAATTAAAACTTCAGAAAGTCACTTTTATTTTTTCATGCTTTAATTTTTCAGTTTTATTTTTTATATGCATCTCTAAAAACCATAGTAGTATCCACAAAGATTAAGTGCTATTAATGCCTTGTATAAACTTTATCCTTTAAGATCCAAACAGCTGACAGAAGCAAAAGCATAAAATTATCATTTCACAGTGTGTTATAAAAACTCAACTGCTATCAAGAGAGAAGTAATAATTTACTTCTCTTCCAAGAAAATGCTACATTTCAAAGAAAGATTTTCTGAATAGCTTTTGAATTAAAAATAATCTTTCACTGATGTGAAAAATAAGCTTTTCTACATATTAATATGCTTTAATTTGTATAATGCATAGGCAAGAATGCATAGGCAACATTAAGAGAGACAGAACTCACCTTTAAAAAATATTAACATTCAACAAAGAAACATAACAAAAGTTTATACTTACACAGTATTTGTACCGTCTTTGGAATAATTTGCGTGATTTAATTTGAAACGCTTGGACTGAAAAGAGAAAAAAAAGAGAGAAAGCATGTTAATATCTTCAGAGAATACCCATGACCTGCCAAATTCCTTTGGCAGTTTAAATTGAAATGAATTCAAATTGAAGTGTTAAACGCTCTTGACAGGTAAAGCTAAATTATCAATCAATAACTAAACCTTTATTACACATCCTTCTTCATTCAGTTTGATCAATTCTTGCTACAACAGCAACTTTGGCTGCAAGTTCAAAAAAGAAAGAGAGAGAGCAAATTTTAGCAATTTAAATAAATGATACGGCTTTAGAAGCCTATACCTATCCCAATGCAAATTAGTATATTTTAAAAACATTAATTACACCTACAGTGCTATTTGGAATTGGCTTTCCGTTATATCTATGAAGAACACGCTGAGCACTCTCTTCATCAGGAAACTCTAAGAATCCATAGCATAGAGATCTAAAGAAAAACAAAATTTGTTTGCTAACATTTAGAAAACCTGGAAATAGAAATTAGAAAACACTCAGCAAAAAATGAGAAAGATTTCATATGCAAACTATTTCAAGTTAGTCAAGAGAATTCTGTAAGACAATATCAGATAAAAATATATTAAGCTTTGATTATCAGTAATACGACAGTTTTATTAAAAAAGTTTTGAAAACAAACAATCCTAGAATGTTTTGGAAATAATAATAAAAAAAAAAAAAAACAGATTGATAAAAATTTACCAGTATCAAAAGGGAATTCTAATGGTAAAGAATATTATAAATTTTCACTGATAATTTTAACATTTTTAAAATTAAGTGCTTTAACCAATTTCATTTATTGTGGTTGGATACCACTTGTGAGACCTTTATTCCTTTTTCAACTCATTGTTAGCTAAATACTGGGAAGCATAGCGGTTTGTTTCATCGCAGATAATTTGAAAAACTCCATCATCAAAATAATATTCATAGTATTGCAAAATGTTGCCACTGTCAGGAGAAAAATTTAGTCCTGGAGTTCCCTGAAATACAAATGCTGGGGGAGCAGGATTCGGTATATTCGCATTCAGCTTGCACCACTGACGAGCAACATTCAAGCTTTCCGAATCCGAATCACTTTCTGTTTCAGAAGAACTGAAATCTGAAAAATCTGATTTGGAAATATCTAAACGATATTCATCTTCATCAAAATCAGATTCAC
The DNA here is from genome assembly GCA_907164885.2 of Dolomedes plantarius. Taxonomy (NCBI): domain Eukaryota; kingdom Metazoa; phylum Arthropoda; class Arachnida; order Araneae; family Dolomedidae; genus Dolomedes; species Dolomedes plantarius. The sequence continues at coordinate 109,174,075 of OU015499.1, forward strand.
TAAAATCAGAATCAAAAAACTGTGCGCAAGCCATTATGAGAGTAAAAAACACCACGTGCACTAATGAATGATTTCTCACAAAGAAAAAGACATTTGAACTTTCACCCCCACGTGACCCGTTGTCTTTGAATTTTCTTACAACCTAAAAAAGACTGTATAATGCTACCATCTAGTGGCCAGAAAAGTAAATAAGTGTTCAAAAAGATTAAAATGCACATACGAAATAATTCGGGAAAGACTGCATGTATAGTGAAAATTTTCCTACTGCCCGAGCTACACTCGGGATGAGCCAGGAAGGGGTTAATGCCTTATTTTAGAATATATTTTTTACACTGTGGAAAAAACTATGCTTCTGTAGTTTTGCCCTTTTCAAAAATTATTTATAACTCAAAAGTAAAATCAAACACTAGACATTTTAAATAATTTAATAATATTTTGAATTATATTGAGATTTTGAAAGATAAAAAAAAAAAAAAAAACCCTGGAGTCTTAGTGATACATTTGATTTATCAAATGAAGAAGCTCAAGCTTGAATTACTAAAAAATTTTTTTAGTTTTTTGTTTGTGGCAAGAGCTAGAACACTTACATCAACTTCTATTTTTTAAATCAATTTAGACACAAGATGTTAAGATATTCATAGTTATAAGTTTTACAAGAAAAAAAAATGTCAAAAAGCTACAAACTAGAATGGGAGGAACTAAGCTAAAATCAGGTATATATTTTTTATTTTCTCAAATACACATCATTGGTTGAAAATACCATGAATTTACATGAAAAAAATTAAATAGAAGTCATTCATAAATAGATACACAAGGATTTTTTAATTATTTCTGTTGGTCTAAATTTCTTCACAACTTATGACATTTTTTCTGGTGAGAACATAAACTAAACAGATTAAGCACAAAATGTAGTATTTAACTACTAAATCCTACTGCAACTTATAAGAATGTAATAAAACCTGTATAATTAAGTCAAATATAAAAATCACTGCAAGATAAAGGTTTTATATTTGCATTAGCAGAAGTTCAACAAAGGATCATGAAATAAATTTTTAAGATATAGGTATTAATACTAAGACAAGATCATATAACTGAGGAAAATATCTCATATTTCAAATTGATTTCTTTATCTTATGATAACAGTAAGTCATATGATTACAATTTATAATGAATGAACAATTTCATTTAACAAATAATTTGAATAAAACATGAAATTAAAAGCCTCGAAAGAAAAATGAATTAATAAGAATTATGCTTTTACTATAATTATGATTAAAACACAGGATGTAATAAAAGTAAATGCTTAAATACAGCTAATAGAATCAATTCAAAAGGAAATATAAACAAATGTATGGTTCTCAGATTGAAAGTACATAAATTATTCTTACTCTGTATTTTTCCTAATTATTTTAACACCACAAAGAGGTTCACCTAATATTCTGAATGTCTGGATTAAAAAATCTTCGTCTGTATCAGTATCTAACTGAAAGAAAAAAATAAAATATACAACTATACAAAATAAAACTTTGAATTCAAACAAATACTTTAACTTAAATACAAGGTAAGACAGCAAGAATTAATACAATTAAAATCAGAATCCTTTTGCTTATTAAGATTTTTCTATAAAAAAAAAAAAAAAATTTCTTATGAAGACTGGGAAAAATTACTTGTATCAATAGAGTATTGAATGCGTTAAAATTTGAATACCACTTAGAATGTGTCTTTAAAAATAATTAAAATTTTTTTAAATTGGAAAATAACCTAAAAATTAAAAAGTTTAATTTCAGAATACACAGCACATAAAAACTGATTAAAAGTAACTGTAGTCACTAGAAAATATCTTCACTGTTTTTAAAAGTTTCTAACCCATTTATCACAACAGCAATCATCAAAGTTAACCCCCTCTACACCCTGATTTTAGTAATAAATATGCACAAAGAGCATATGTATCAATATTCAGCTGATCAAATATCTACAGACTACAGTTCATTCATAGCGTAATGCTGCTTCAGAAACAGATCAGTTCAAAAAGATGGGAAAACACAAAATAAGGAATGAAATAATAAAAACTTTTTTTACTTCAAAATTATTTATTCCTCAAAGAGATACTTAAAAGTTTTCATAAAACATCTACTCCATTCACAACAGAATGACAATGGTAGTATGGGAACAACAGAAGAATGATATTGAAAACTTTTCATAAAACTTATGATGAATTGGCTTTAAAATACATGAATAGGTTCTGTAACTTTTGGAAAATCTCATAAAGGTTCAACAACAAAACATGTATGAGACTCATAAAACACATAAAAACTAAATACAATAAATACGATAAACACATAAACGCTATATATTTCCCACATACAGACTATAGAAACACATGGAGAAAGGAGTTAAACTTATAATTGCCCATTTGACTAAAAATTGGCTAATATTGGTTCATAAAATGCCATTCATGACTGACAATTCAGGGAAAGAGTAAATGAAAATTTGAGTGATACAAAATAAAAATATAAAATACTCATGGAAAAGTAAAATTTTATGCTTTTCCCGGCCTTATATAAATTTAGGCCCAGCTGAAAAGTCAGCTTTTTCTTTAAAAACAAAAACTTGTTTTTTAGAAATAAACCTACCATTAAATACTTACATCTCCTATCCAGACAGTAGACTTCCTATTCATAGCGCATTGAAACAATCTGAAAGAGAAAGAGGAAATCAGAAAAACTCAAAGTAAGAGAGGATAGCTATAAATATATACAATCTCTACCTGTGATGAATAGAGTTTATTTTAGATATAATTGAGAGCAGGGTATTTACCAAAAGGGTAAGTCAAATTTTCCCTTTGGCCTCAATGAGGGTAAAATAATCTTAAAGGGACATTTTGTCCAGAAGTCAAACCCTGCAGTTTTGAATAGCTTGAGACATACTTCAAAACTACTGCACTTGAAAAAAAGTTATCTTTTTTAAAGAATAACATACAAGAAAATTAGATTAAATTAAAAATATATTTTCTATCCATTTTTTGTGAAATTAACAATCACACACTTTCATTACATCATAAATCTTATTAAAAGCAGATGTAGGATTTTTAAATCATGTCTTTGTTGGTATACTATTTTTCACCTTCCACTAAATTTTAATGTATTAATGTTTTTCATTTATAGATTAATGCTATTTTTAAAATTTTAACTAATATATTATGGAAAAAGATACTTTTTTAAAAGGTAGGAAACTGAAGTGATGGGGACTAAAATGATAACATGGAATATACTAAAAAAGCCCAGAAGAAATGTAGAAAATTTTCACTCAGTGTTACTAGTAAACCATTTCTGAACTATCACCTTGGAAATTTTCTACCTTAATTTTAATGAGTTATTAACTCTTATTTAAAAACAAATGCTTAAAAATAGACTGAAAACAGCATAAAATTTAAATTATATTGTCACATGGATTTATTAGGCCTGGGCCTAATGGAAAATCAGGGTCTGCTTCCTGCTCTCTTTCAATACACCATGTACCACTAAACAGTAATGCTATTTGATGTAGTTAAAAATATTTATCATTTGTTCAGAACAGTTTACAACCAGTTTCTACATATTATCATTATTTTAATCTGTAATAATAGTATCAGCAGGAACAATTTTTATGGAAACGAAACAGTTAAATGCAATTAAAAGCATGTGTCATGGGATCAACAAAAGGGGGGAAATAATCTAAGTCTTCCCATCTGCCTAACTTCAGTTCCTTTTTACAGATTTTCTTAAAAGGTTATTAAAACTTCAGAAAACTGATTTTGATCACAGGAAATAAAACTAACAGACTAGAGCAAGGGAATGTCATGTAATAATCCTTTGCCAACCATTCTGTGAGAAAGTATCAATTTTGTCCCATTTATAGTGCCATCAGTTAATAGTAAAGGAAAATATATTAAAGCTCATTGTTAGAACTATTTTATAGTTCTAACAAAAACTTTTAAACTTGGTAATTTTGAAATAAAAGCTGCAGATAATATGCATTGGCTTATAATTTGCAAAAATTCTAAAAAAATATTTAATGTATAATTTACAGATCAGACATTATAGTATTTAAGATTATTATTATTATTATTTTTGCTTCAAAAGAAAGTCTTGAAATTTATAAAAAATTGTATGAGTAATTGTAATATAAGTAGAGTTTGAGAGAATCGGCCTCCCTAACCCAATGTAGCCAGCTATGAAACACTTATCCATAGCAAATGATAGATAATTCCAGGATATTTTTATAAAAAAATAAAATAGCAATAACACCATGGAATCTTATTAGCATTTTTTTTATTTTCTGGAATAGATAGTTTAGCACTGACTTTTTAATTTTCTCATCTTTCCAGATAATTCTCTACTTTTTTGACATACACAAACCATAGATGTAAGAGTGTAGAACAAAATCCTTTTTTAAATTCAATAGATCATCTTAATTTTTCAAAGGAGAATAAAAAATAATTATTTTAAAATCTAAAAAGCTTTTTTAAAAATTGTCGGGTTTTGAAATATAACCAGGACACATGTTTAACGGGGAACTAGTCAAAACAGAGTATTCATAAAATAGGACATAGCATAGCACCCGGATAACAGCTCAGAGGGAACACTACCAATAGCAATTTAATTTTTTTTTATGTGCTTATAATTATCCATATTATCAGCCTCAGAAGCTTTTTTTGAATAAAAAAAGATATCAATCATAGCTTTAAAGTTATAAAACTTGTATTGAAAGAGGACAAGATTTTTTTCTCATGCATGTGCACATACAGAGAAAATCAGTAACAAGAATAAAACCCATGTTTGCAATGGATATTAGTGTGATAAATTATTTCATATAAAAATACCAGTATTTGATATATTTAAATTGACATTAAATGCTTCTATTTAAAATGGGATTGTTCGATTAATTTCTATGATTTAATTTTAATTTTTTATTTGTTGTCATAATAACCTTTTTGAGGCAACACTATCAAATAACATTACTGTAACAAATTAATACTTTTAAACTTTGTGCACAGTTTCAAAATATATAAAAGGCCACTTAAGTTCAAAAAAGCAAAGTCACAGACATTTTGTTTCAATTTGGAGAAAATCATTCTGAAATTCAATTAAGTAAGACAACATTCAGCCCATAATTTTAACTATGTTAGGTTTCTCAAAACCCTGATGGTTGTTTCAGTCAGCACACTTGCTTTACAATATCTAGGGTTGCTGATTCCTCCCTCCACAGATCAATTTATCACTAGCACAAGGTCACTAGAGAAGCCAAAGCTAATATTCTAGGTGAAATATGAGTGTGGTGGATTTATATTGGGAAGTCAAGTTCACTTGCTTTAAAATATCCTGGGAACTTCAAAGAAAGAAATCCTGAATCACTTAGCCAAGAGACTTCTGATGTAAAGCTAATAACACAGGGCAACAAAAAAAAATTATTTTTTTTTTTGTGTCTAGGATTTTAGAACTGCTTTTTAGCTATATTTGGGGCGCTGAATCTAAATATGAAATCAGTTTTTCTCTATCAGCTCTACTTTTTTAGATACATCTACTTATTGATAAATATATCATAGATTTATCAATGTGTTTTTTCTATGCAATACACTCAAGTATGGATGATTTAATCCTACTTATTAACCGTCTGCTGTCCAGTTAGTTCCAGGAAAATCCGCTAAAATAAATAAGCATTGCTTGTCCGGTAATTGTACTGACCTTTAACCCTCTGACGTCCGAAGACCCATTTTGCAACTTATCCCAAAAGACCTTTTGTCCGAGAACGATTGTACTGAAACTTGTCACAGTGGGGTGAGGCCCCACTAGCAGCATCAGGTCATAAAGTATGGTGGGGGTGGTTCTAGACAATAAAAAAAAGTTCGAACCGATAATTTCAACAGATATTTTAACTAGAGTTGAGATTAGTCTGTTAGTTCTCGCATTGCTGGGTAGATCAAAGTAGACCTCGCGTGATATTTCTGTTTAGGAAGAGTTGTTATAAAAGTTTACCTAAAACGTACTGTCTTGTATATTGTTGTATTTGTTTTGTAGAGTGGAAATAAAATGAGTTCAAGTAGAAGAACTTATGTAAATCATCCTGATGTGTTTTGCTACATATGTGGAGAATACACGTTAAAAGATAACAGAAAAACTGTTAGTAACTTTTTAAAGAGAGCTTATCTTGGATACTTTAGTGTTAGGCTTGGTGATCAGGATAAAACCTGGGCACCGCATCTGGTCTGCAAAACTTGTACAGAACATTTACGACAGTGGACTACCGGGAAAAGGAAAAGTCTGAAATTCGATGTACCGATGGTTTGGAGAGAAACCCAAAACCACTTTGATGACTGTTATTTCTGCCTAGTAAATATTAATGGAATCAATCTGAAAAATAGTAGCAAATGGACTTATCCTGATTTAGTCTCTGCAAGACATCCTGTCCCTCACTTAGAGAAAGTGCCGATCCCAACGTTTCACTAGCTACCAAAGCTCTGTGAGGACGAGTATTGTCCCTCTGATCACCCTTCTGATACCAATGAAGGTAATAGTGATTATGAGGGGATGTCATCAATTCCTCAACGTTTCAGACAGGATGAATTAAATGACCTCATCAGAGATCTCAACCTGTCAAAAAGAGATTCTGAATTACTGGCTTCTAAGTTGAACGACAAATTTACTGGAACAAGGAACCAACATTATCTTTTATCGTACAAGTGAAAAGGATCTGCTGCTCTTCTTCTCTGAAGAAGACAATCTTATATTTTGTCACGATCTTAGAGGACTCCTGGGAAAAATGGGTCTTCCTGAATATTTTCCAGATGATTGGCGCCTATTTATTGACAGCTCAAAGCGAAGTTTGAAATGTGTCCTACTACACAATGGGAAGAAATATGGTTCAATACCAATTGCTCACTGAACGAAAATGAAAGAAGAATATGACACCATAGCTTTGGTCTCAGAGAAGATAAAGTATCATGAACATCAATGGGTGATTTGTGTGGACTTAAAAATGGTAAACTTTCTCCTTGGGCAGCAAAGTGGCTACACCAAATATCCTTGCTTCGTGTGCCTCTGGAATAGCAGAGACAAAACACACCACTGGTTTAGAAAAGAGTGGCCTGAGAGAAAATATGTGCGTTGGGGAAAAGAATGTAATTAACGACCCCTTAGTTGGATGAGATAAAATCATCTTTCCTCCACTGCATATCAAGCTGGGCCTAATGAAGCAGTTTATAAAGGCTCTTGATAAGAACGGATCATGCTTTGCATATATAGGGGGAAAATACCTAAGTTGAGTACAGAAAAAATTAAAGCAGGAATATTTGACAGCCCACAAATAAGACAACTCATTAAGGATACTGCCTTCGTAAATTCCATGAATGAGGCTGAGCGAAAACCCTGGACTTCATACACCGAGGGGGTTTTGGGGCCCCTAGCGTCAGGGGGCCCTGGGCAAAGTCCCGACTTCCCATGCAATAAAAAGGCCCTGCTACAAACCGAAACATAAAATTCCATGAATGAGGCTGAGCGAAAAGCCTGGACTTCATTTGTTGCAGTTGTCCAAAATTTTCTGGGCAAACACAAAGCTAAAAACTATGTTGAACTGGTAAACGAGATGCTAAACAGTTTCAGATCCCTTGGGTGTAACATGAGCATTAAGGTGCACTATTTACATAGCTACTTAGACCATTTTCCTGAAAATTTAGGAGACACCAGTGAGGAACAAGGTGAAAGATTTCACCAGGATATTAAAACTATGGAGGACCGCTACCAAGGAATATGGGATGCGCACATAATGGCAGTTTACTGCTTGAGTTTAAAAAGGGACTGTTCCAAAAAAAAAAAGAAAGTCCCGGAAAACAAGTTTCCGAAGTGTTCAGTGACTAGTTGGTTTCATCAATGACTTTTTCCTCTTTCTTGCTCTTTGTAATTAGGTAAGTACTACTGCAATATTCTTTATGGTTTTTATGTTCCTTTAACATTTTTTTAAAATATAATAATAAAAAATTTAGAGTTTTTTTAAAAAATTTGATCCATGAATTTAACTCAAAATAGTGTAACGCATATTTCTCTAAAATGTTATATCTTAGAAATCTGAGCTGCTGACAAAAACTAATGCCATATTTAAATTCAGGGCATCAAATTCATATGAAATCAGCTCCAAATACCCGGTCACCAAAACCACTGTTGACGCACACGGTGTTTTAAACATCGATTTATTGAAGCCGATGTTTTTTTAACATCGATGTTTTACGTTGTCTCGATGTTTTTTTTAATGAAAAAGTACCGTAATTAAAAAAAATTTACCACGTAGCATAATTGTCAAACTCAGTAAATGTAAGTCTGAATTCTGAAAAGGACGAATACAAAAGGGGGAATGATTCCTTAGCAAACAGATTAATGGCAATTAACAACCAATGAACCAATCAGAACGCTTGGAATGTTCCTGACACTCCAGAACCTTCCATGGGGTTTTATTTTACAAATAGTATATACACGAGTGCATCCATTTAAGTTTTTGTTTTGTTCTGGTTTTATATAAGTTGACGTTAATATTATTAGTAAGATGCCTCCCAAAAGTACTGTTTGGAAATATTTTTACAAAACCTCTGACAAATTGGCGAAATGTAATATTTGCCTTAAGTCCCTCAAAACTTCTGGCAATACCACGAATTTATCTGGACATTTGAAGGCAAAACATGGAGGTATTTACAACGAGAATTTTGAGTCATCAATGTAGTTCAAAGCAACCAAGTTTTTGTCATTTGTGTCTGCCCAATCAGAGAGTAAAATTAAATCACCCCCTCCTCCCACGACTAACGGAAGTAACATTAATGTTAGAGATTACTAAAACAGTTTTAAAAAATGGATGTTCTAAAACATCGATGTTTAAAAACATCGATGGTTTTTGGGCGATGTTTTATTAGCATCGATGTTTTAATATTGGATATCGATGTTTCAAAACATCGATGTTTTGTTATCGATGTCGCATCACTACTTCAAATGTATCTCAAAATTTAAAGATATTTTCAAAATGATTAACTAAATACATTAATTTTTTTAAACCTTTAAAAGCAGAATTTATATAAATTAAATTTTAAATTATTTTCTAATTACCATTTGCAGCTTGATGATTAATAACATTTCCTGAACATGCTAAGATTTGAAGGTACATGTTAATTAATCTAAAATTAAATTTTTAATATGCTTGTAATAAAAAGGCAGAGTTTAACTTCCTGTGCTTGATTTATTTAGCATTAAGATTGGCAATAAATGTTTGAGGTTTTACTTTGAATTCTTATCCTGTTTTATTTAATTTTCTTTTAAAGGTGAGAGGAAGAATCTCATTAAAAAAAATTAATTTTGAAATCAATATTACTTATTGTGAGCATTCTTTTTTCAATATCCTTTCCATTTAAAAAAAAAAAAAAAACGCTTTGGTACAGATGTAGTATACGCAACGAACGCCAAGGTGAGATTTTTCACCAAATCTGATGGTTGTTTGGCGGTTTTTATATTCTGGCAGGGAGGATTTTAAGATCTGATATTTTTTTAATTTTAGTGTAATAAGCTTACTGACTGCTACAGCCAGCAGAAGCTTTTTTTTTTACTGTACTACAGCCAGTGGTATGTAGCAAAGCCACTGGGCTGGGGATTTTCTGCAATGTTTTTCGATGGACGCGTAACGGAGCGTAGCAGAGTGAAGCAAGGGTATCTATGCGAAGCGAAGATCCCGTGTGCGCCTACGAGTTTCATAAAGCCAGCAGTAAGTTTATTTTCCAATTTATTATTTACATTTTGCTGTTTAAGCCTAACAGGTTTCCGAACGGGATTTTGGTGCCAACTTTTCACCAAATTGGCGATGGCCCGTTGCGTATACTACATCTGTTCCAAAGCTTTTTGCTGTGGTTAAAAAGAAAAAATTATTTTGTTAATATATCATTAAGTATTCTTTGTCTCTTTTTTTTTTTTACAGTCCTCAGAAGTTGCTCTGTTAATTTTATTAATACCTTATGATAGGTACAGTTGGTTCTCTGTTTAACGACTTTCAAGGGACCGTGAAAAATCGTCCTTAAGTAGAGATCGTCCTTAAACAGAATTTGTGAAAAAATAACATTTCCCTTCACACTTTACAGGTTTAGGACTGTCAATATATTTCTTAATATATTGGCGTGTTTAAAAATGTTATTTTTATTATCATTATTATTTTATTCACAAAAAGTTATTTTAAATTACATTGAAAATTAAGAGTACAAACAATACAATAAATTTCGTTTTAAAAAATTCAAAAAGTTTTGATTGCTTCATTCGCTTTGTTTTCGTTATTCTCTTTTCCAGATTTTCTAAAATGTTAAATGAGTCACCTTCCATTTTCGATGTAATATTGCGTTGGAGAACATCTAGAGCAGAAATTGCATCTGTGTAAGACGGTGGCAGTGTCTCGTTTTCCGTGTCTTCAACTTCACCTTCTTCATCTGACACTGTGTTTTCGTTTACAATATCTTCATAAATTTGTTCTACATTTCTGAAATCTGTAAAACATATCTCTGAAACATATTTATCACAATTGTAGAAATCTTGAATTGAAACATCCTCATCTTCAACAAGACTTCTCCATTCTTCAGGGGTAATGTCATCTTCGTTGATTTCTACATCCGTACTTTGCAGTTCCACTACAAGTTATTTGTGAATTCCAGCAACGCGAAAGCAGTTTTTTATTGTGGATGAAGAAACTTCTTTCCATGCTGATGTTATCATGTGCATTGCTTCCAAGATTGTAAATTTTCTAATTTTTATACTGTCAGCCGAATTGTTTATTAATTTCCTAATTAAAGACTTTCTGTAGTAGGCTTTCACACTGAGAATGATTCCCAGGTATAATGGCTACAACTTGTTAGTGCAATTAGCTGGTAAGAAATGGATAGTGAAATTTGTAAGTCCAGGGATATTTGGAGTATGTGCAGTGCATCGGTCGATTAAAAGTAAAACTTTTCACTATTCTCGATGCATTTTTGCATCAAATTTTCTAATCAAGTCAATAAAAATATGTGATGTCATCCAGGCTTTATTGTTATTGCGGTACTCACAAGGTTTCCTGGTGATATTCTTAAAACAGCTTGGTTGCTTTGATTTGCCTATAACTAGTGGTGGAAATTTCTCAGATCCATCCGAATTAGAGCACAGTAAAACAGTCAATCGTTCCTTACTGTGTTTTCCACCAAAACACTTTTCACCCATATACGTTAAGATTTTATTTGGCACCATATTGTAGAATAGGCCCGCCTCATCTGCATTGAATATGTTCTTGTCATCATATCCATCTAATTTACCCTTCAGCACTATTCTCCATTCATCCACTATTTTTTCATCTACGGAGCCACTTTCGCCAGATATGCTTTTAAATACAAGCCCGTATCTTTCTTTGAACTTTGTTAGCCAACCAGCCGAAGCCTGAAAATTTTGCTTTCCAAACTTTTCTGCCAGAATAATAGCATTTTCTTTAAATATCACTCCGGAAATTGGAATGTTAGATGCTCTTGCTTGATGAAACCATTGCAGGACTGCCTTCTCAAACTCTTCTGATCGGCCACATTGAATTTTCTGCCGTTTGCATTTGGATCCCAAACTAAATTTTTGTGCTGCTTCAAGAATTTTCTCTTTGCTTGCTAAAATGCCTTTGAGAGTAGACTCGGGTAGCTGAAATTGTCTTGCGAATTGGACTTTTGTTATTCCAACACTTTCTTCCCAGTTTTCAATAATTTTCACTTTTTCGTGTAGCGTAAGATGCTTTAGCTTTGATGCCATTTTGCTCTGCTCACCTCGTATTCGTACTGGAATGAGCTCCTACACCCAACCATGAATTCTCTAAACATGAACACGTGCTTCCCAGGAGTGAGAGAGGGGTGCTTTTGGACAGTTCGTAAATCACATGACAACATGGTTTGTACAATAGAGTGATTCCACACCTGCACTAAGAAATTCGATCCACCAGGGAAGAATGTTCGATCTTCTGAGAAACAGTAATCCCCCTCCTCCCCCGGTTTTTTCCACTGCAACAAGTCTATGATTGCAACAAACATAAAGGAAATTCCGGGTCTGTTTTTGAAACCAAACTCCCCACAGAAAGTAACCCTCCAGTAGGTAAAATGTTGAAGAAAAAGTTTATCATGTAAGAAAAAATCGTCGTTAAATAGAAACAAAATCGTCTTAAAATAGAATTTTTTTACGTCGGAGGGACCGGGAAATATCGTCTTTAAATAGAGATCGTCGTTAAGTAGAGCGTCGTTAAACAGAGAACCAACTGTATTTCATACTTATCATAAAAATTTAATAATGGAACTCATTTGAAAACTCTCTAATTCCATTCTTTAGACTAGTGTTTCTGAAACTTTTTTGATCGCAGATCCCATAAAACTTTTTTTCCAAAGTTCGCGGAACCCAGTCCATTTTTTGATCAATAGACCCCTTTCTCCTCTAAATTTAATGTGATATTGAATGAAACATACATTGTTTTAATTCTTAGATTTTATTGAACTAAACAAAAAAATTATTAAAAAATTCTGAATAAAAACAAAAATATGAGGGTAAATTTTACTGTCAGACTGTCTTGAGGAACCCCTAAATTTCAAGGAATAATCCCAGGGTTCCATAGAACACACTTTGGGAAACTCTGCTTTAGCCTATATAATAAACTTTCCTCAAGAGTGTTCAAATTCATGTTACATAAAAAAAAAATCTATACAATTTTCAAATTATCATGCACAAAATTCATGATTTCTGCCATATGCAAAATAATATTTTAACTGTAAGGGATTTATGATGACAGATTAACATTTGGTATGAAATGTCACCGAAAACTCATAAAGCCCCTAGAATATGGTGGTAGCCATTTCTTTTAATGACATCATATTAAATTAACATTGTATCATATTAAATTCAACTGTACAGAATACAACAAAAAACGAAAAGTAAAGAGTACTCAAGTTCTAGATAATTTTTCCGTAAAACAATACACTAAATTGGGCAATATAGAGAAATGGTGCAACTAGAACAAACAAAAACAAACAAGACAGTTACAAATTAGCAATAATAACGATATATTCTTTGTAATTGCTATTTAGAAAATGAAGCAAAATAATTTTAAAATAGTTGCCAGATGAAAATTCTTATGACTCACCTAACAATAGGTATGCATAGCCTGCGTGTATAAATGAGAAAGATATTTCGAACTTACATATAACTGTCCATTATCGGACTTCGAATGCACTACACCAGTAATAGAAATGGAATTAAATATGTAGAACATCTGTAATTTAAAACAGAAAAACCTCCTTGATACCTAATAAGCACCTTATACTATATCAAAAATTCTCTAATGCGTCAAATTCTACATATGCTTAATGAAGAATTACTATACACAAAAACATAGACACATTACCTAGAAACAAATCGCAATAATTTAATACTGCCCCATGCTATAAATAATAACAAAGGTGTAAATTATAAGTAGTAACGAGTAGCCGTTATATATAATTCTGCAACGAGAAATGTACGATGTTAATCATTATAATTTTCGTAACACAAATTAATACGAATAAAAGCACTTACCTCGGAAAAGAAAATTGCGAATCTTACGTAAAAGTATTCATTAAAATCTCAAATTCACCGATACACCGAAAACCGAAGAATTATTTTTCAATTAATGATACAGTTAAGCTGTAATGGATATGTTGCCAGTAACTTAGAGAAAACTTTAATTTTGAGGATATGCAAGCAATACGCGGTCGAAGTGGTGACGTCACGATCGCCATCTTGGGCACCTCCGCAATGGCGGCCTATGTTATTCTCCCATAGGACGGAAAAACAAATATTAATATCTCTTAAACTAATGAATATTATCTCCCTTCACGTCCTGAAATCGAAGAAGGAGCCAAAAATACCCTACCTCAAAAATTAAGGAATGTGATTTCGTACAGGAATAAGAGCAAATGGTGTTTTAAAATGTCATTTCGGTAAGCCTATCGATGCGAAACAGCTTAGATGAAGTGATACTCTTGAACTTTTTTATTTAGTGTTTGTGAATAGTTTTATATGTTGTTTCTGTCTACATGGATAACGTAACATAATCTAAGATGAATTGGTAAGTAAATTTTATTCCCAGTAACTCTGATTTATCCATAGTGCCATTGTATTTACAATTTGAATGTGTCGCTGATGGTAATGTCAGATTCGATAAAAATTATCTTTGTAAAAATACTTGTATACCTTATTGTTCATTCGCTTTACCTCAAATATTTATATGGTAACATACTTGGAGCAGTATAATCCACTTTGATTAATGAAAGGGTGCTTGAAGTTTATATATTGTTGTGACATTGTATTGTTGTTGATTTTAATGTATTCTATGACTGGCGTACATTTTTGTAGATTTTTACTGTGGTAGATGTATGCTTTATTTGTGTACTTGATTTACTTCCCTTTAAACTGAATGGGTGTCCGAGTAGGATGGATTTAATCTGTTCTATTTGGATTCCTTTTCTGTTGAATCATCATGAATTGGTTTTGGTTTCGTTTGAGACAATGCTAGTTTAAAACTTGACCATCACCGTTGATTATAAGAAGAGATACCATTTATTTACATTGTATTTACCAATCTGAATTTGCTACTTCTCTTGTATGTTCATATGTTCACACTGAGTAATTTTTTTAAAAATCGACATTTAGATTAAAAGATATTAGTCTTTTTACCCTAGGAAATTCTCATAAATCAGGAAAAGTCTTAAATGGATTAAAGATGAGGGTCAGTGATGACGTCACAGTTTCATGTTGGGCACCTCCGCAATGGTAGCACATGTTATTCTCCCATACGACGAAAAAACAGATATTTATATATCTTAGGGTTGTCATGAAGCTACAGAAGGAGGAGCAGCTCAGTGTTAAAAATGTGTCTCACATTTTGTCGCTGCCACTAGATGGCGCGCGCATGTAATAGCGGGCGGCTTAGACACGGACAACCATACGCGTTAATATGGATTTTTCGGATTTTTCCTAGCGAAAACAAGTTGTTTTATTTTAGTGCGTATTTAATATGAATTTATTTATTCAATTTAACAATTGCTTATTTTCATTGAAAATCTTTATTTCAAGTGCTTTTGTTGCTATAATTCATTAAAATTCTCAAAGGAAATGACTAAATATACTTTTTCAGAATAATTGTGCATTGGTTTCAGAATAAATGAGTTCAGAATTTTGTAATAATTTAATAATTAAGGAAATGAAATTACAAAAAAGAATTGTGAAGAAATTTTTTTATCATTGTTCATAATTTCTTATGGAAAAAAAAATGAGAGAAATAATACTGATTAACCGAAATACACACACACACATAGTAGAAAAGCAACATTTTCTATCAATCACAAATAAATTCTTATCTGGACTAATAAAATAGGAAGTCAATTCAGTATTTAATCAGACAATACTTTAAAATATCTTCCTTTGGAAAAAAAATCAGTCAAAGCATCTCAGATTACACTTTTTAAAACCGGATGTATAATCGTCAAGTTGGTAAATTACTGAATACAAATTTTTTCAGCGAATTAAAAAGAAAAAAACAAATAACTTTGACAAGGACAAATCAGCTATATTTTTGAATTTTCACAAAGTACGCATTTTATTGCATAAGCAGATTTTGTACGCAGATTTTGCATAAGCATTTATAGTAACAACATTGCTTATCATACAATGAAAACTTATTTACTTAAGGGGAGTGGTCACTTTTACGTACCTTTAAAAGTATCATTTTTAGACCTATGTTCGATTGTATGTACTACTCATGATTTAAGCTTGATTTATATGAAATTTTTTGAGTAACTGCTTATAATATTGTTTATTATAGATGCAATTTTTCAAGGTAATTAATAAAAATGACTTTTTATGCATAAAAAGTGAATATTTTTTTTAAATCGAGCATTTTGCAATCAACTACTGTGCGCATTCTGTGAAAATAAATTATTAAGGTACATTAATAATTTTTTACTATATGTGATTACAATACTTCAGGCAACAATATCCAGCAACATTATTCTAAAATATATTAAAACATTTTATTACGTGCTATTTTTAATTAGAAATTTAAAAAATGACTGAGTAAAAGCTTATAAAAAAATTCTTTAAAAAATTAAAATATATTAAGGTTCAAAAATTTTGGTGGATTTTGTTGTCTAAAGTGTTGTAATCACATATAGTAAGCAATTATTAATGTAACTTAATAATTTATTTTGATAGAATGCGCACAGTAGTTGACTGCAAAATGCTCGATTTTAAAACAATATTCACTTTTTATGCATAAAAAATCATTGTATTTTTTTATTAATTACCTTGAAATATTGCATATATAATAAACAGTATTATAGGCAGTTACTCAAAAAATTTCTTGTAAATCAAGCAAAAATCGTGAGTAGTACATACAATCCAGCATAGGTCTAAAAATGATACTTTTACGTACTTTAACTAACTTAATAGTGATTAAATTCAATATTATGGTTCCAGCATTGTCAGGAATTACCTTCAAGTTGGTAAATTATCGATTACAAATATTTTCAGCAAATTAAAAAGAAAAAAACCCAAATAACATTAATAAGGACAAATCAGCTATATTTTCGCATTTTCACAAAGTATGGGTTTCATTGTACTCACAGTAAAAAGATAGGAAAATATTAATTTTTTTTAAATTATACTCAACAGATTTTGCATAAGCATTTATAGTAACAACATTCTTTATCATACAATGAAAACTTATTTACTTATCAACTAACTTAATAGTGATAAAATTCAATATTAAGAAAAGTTAACTGGAAATATTTTATTTCTGTGCACAATTTAAAAAAAAATGATGGCTTTAGTTTAGACGTGTAGCTCAATTTGCCATAATCACAAAATATATTGAATAGAAGAAAAGTATTTCATAATTATAAAGAACTGAAATTAACAACATACACTATTAATACATTATTATAAAATAAAAATTAAATGTGTGATATACAATTTACTATAGATAAATTTGATCAAAAAATTATACATGGCAGGTTTTGCAGATATTGATAACATTATTCATTGATATTGACAAGGGAATAACTTCAGACAAGAGAATAATTCAATTCAAAAGTAATATAAAATGAAAGCTTAAATTTAATAATACAGAATTATAATTTCGATTCTTTTCTCAATCTTTTAACATTAGCGCAGAGTTGTCATTTTTATTCTCTTGTTTGCATATAAAATGCATGCGCGTAATCAGAAAAAAGTTAATAATCTTTTGAATTAAATTAAAGTTATGTTGCTCAGTGCAACCAATTACTGGCATAGGAGGACCAGTATAATCGTCACTTTACTTACATGTCGCGCCATCTACCGGTGAGCGACAATAATCGGTCCATTTTTTGAAAAATTTCCCATTGAAGCTTACGCTCCTTCTGTATCTTCATGGGGCCTGTTCACATAGGAGTCCGTTGCGTTGTGTTAAGGGAAAGATGACGTTGAGACGAAAATAAACCAATCATAGGCGTTAAAAATTTCATCGCTAGTCGTTTGGAGGTTTGTCATTGGTTAAATATATTTCAATACTTTAACGCTCCGCAACGGACTCCTATGTAAACAGGCCCTTAATCTGATGAATATTGTCTCTCTGCACATCCTGAAATCGATAAAGTAGCAACTGTACTTGTAAATCTTACTATGAGCTACCAAAAGTAACCAGGACAAAAATAATTTTTTTCCAAAATCACACATTTATTTATTACCTATAAACATAAATTTCTTTTAAATATTACATTCAATTGAATAAAATTGTTTATATGGTAAAGAAGCGTAAGAACAATTTTTTTCCATCTGACTAATTGAGTTTAAGAAGAAGGATGGCTTTTTTTTATCATCAACAATTTTTTAATGCTAGGTGAGAAGGTCGTAGCTGCCATTCTAATGCAATTGTCCATATGTTCATCAGTCAATCTGTTTCTGTACTTGTTTTTTTATAAACTTCATACTGGAAAAAGAAACCTCGCACAGATATGTAGAGCTGAATATTGCCTTCACTCGTAGACCAACCTAAATCAAAATTGGATATTTTTTCTTAGGCGCAAAAGGACAAATATTTTCAGAGCTTGACTTGAGTGATTTTAAAGAAAGGTCCTTTAGAAAGTCATTCATTTCCATCTCCACTGCAGCGTTGTCTTCTTCAAAATGTTGCATGGCAAAAGTAGAGAATTCTTCAGCATCAATCTCCATAAAAGGAGATTTGACGAATTGTGCTACAATTAAAATGCTTTGGAAGTCTTGAAAGCATTGGTTGAATTGACTTTTCGCATCTGAAAGAATTGCAATGCATTCTTTGTTGTTGTAAGGAGGCTGTGGAGGGCCTTGCTTGTCAAGGGTTTGCTTCAAATAGGCAAAGTACTTGTATTCACCCTGGATGAGATTTCCCCCCTACAGCTCCAGCTTTTTTAAGAATGAAACCACATCTGAAATTGTTCCACCAATATCTTTATCCTTACCTTGAAGCTTCAAGTTAAGGATATTTATCTTTTCGGTGATGTCTGCAAGAAAAGCAAAATGTTGCAGCCAAACCGGATCTTCTAGTTCAGGGAAAGATTCACCTCATTCTTTAAAAACAACTACCAAAGCAGGAAGCAACTCTTTGAAACGTTGCAAAACTCTGCCACTGATAAGCAAACGAGCTTCTGTATGAAGCAATAGATCACCATACTGACATTCTAACTCTTCGGTCAGTGTCCTGAACAAACGTCTCTGAAGTGCATGTGCTCTCACTTTATTTACTACTTTTAAGACTGTTTTCATTACATTGTTCATGCTTATGGACTTTCCATATAATGACTGTTGGTGTATTATACAATGGTAAGTCAGAAATTTCGGAAAGCTGTTGTCTCTACGACACAAGGCAATGAATCCCTTCTCCCCACCTACCATTGCACGAGCTCCATCGAATGCTAAGCCCACCAACTTCTTTACAGGAATATTTTCAGAGTCGATAAGCCTTTTAAATGCTAAAAATATGTCCTGTCCCGTAGTATGTCCTGTAAGTGGTACAACTTTTACCAGCTCTTCTCTAATTTCAAAATCATCAAGAGCCATTCTAACAAAAACGACCAACAGAGCTGTATGAAATATATCAGTCGATTCGTCAAGTAACAGGGAAAATAACTGCAGTGATCAAAGTCAGTTAATAGTGATCAAAGTCACTTATGTAAAATTAGTATGACTATGAAAGAAAGAGGAACAATTTTGTAATTTTTCGAATAAAATTTAATGGTTAAATTGATACAGTTTGAGAAATTTTTTAAATACTGTTTTTTTTAATAAAATTTTTCTCTCGACTACAGATAATTATTCAAAATTTGTGACGTTATATCCTAAACTAAAGGTACTTTTAAACTTTTATTTTACAAAATTGTTCCTCTCTCTCTTTAATAGTCCAACTAATTTTATATAAGTTAGCAGTTACCAGACATTTAAATGACGAACTTGTTAGGAAGATTTTCTTTTTCTAAATGAACATTAAATATATATACAAAGACTTCAGATGATGTGACTGTTAAATAGTGTACTCAAGTCGAATTTAATTTTTTTTAAATGCTTTATGACCTCAGTTACTTGTAACTGCAAGAGAGAAGTTTCAAATTTCATACAAAAGCTTAAAATCAGTGGTGTAGCCAGAGAAAAAAATTAGGAGGTGTTTGATCAAAATTCTTTTGAAACAAACCTTAGCCAAAGACTCTAAACTAAATAATATTATTAAAATTTTAAATTCTAAAGTATATTAATTTAATTATAAATGATTAATTATGATGTTTGTAATAGCTAATTTTTAAATAATTATGTAATAATTTGATTGTTGGGTTATTTCCGTATAAGTTATCAATGGATAATGAAGAGAAAATTGGAAGGAATACACTCGTTAGAAAGTTATATTGTCACGTAGACAGATCGAGTGATTAACACAGAAAGTACAATTTAGATAAACGAGGCTTTTATTCACAGCAAGCGAGTTAACAGGCACCCAGCTGGAACCTAACTGACTTCCCCTCAACTTCAGGGAAGCCTTTTTATACACTAAAGAACTTTCTAGAATTATTTAAATTAAGAGAATTAACATATTTGGTACTTTCCCGAAGCTTCGAGAAAGCGAACATAAATTAACTAAAAATAACATGAAATACTTTCGACAGTCCGTCTCGGGTCTCGAACCGACGACCTTCTGAACGGGAGCCCAGCGATTTAGCCGTTCAGCCACGCCGTCGCTCGAGAATGGTTGTAAATATGACATTATCCCACCTTTAGAAGAACAGCGTCTCTCTGTTCTTATATATTATTATTTTTTTCTGGAACGCGTTACTGGAGCCGAATATTCCTCGTTCTGGTTAGCATCACCAAGTTTATTATCAGCATTCCCTGGTTCCTCCTGAAGAGTAGTTGGATCTTCCTGTAAGGCTGTTTCTTGCACATCCGGATCATAGTAGGGTTTCATGCGTAACACATGCACAACATCTCGTGTTTTTCGTCTTTTTGATATAGGATCAAAATCTTGAACGTCATAGGTAACGTCGGATAGCTGCCTTAATACTTGATATGGACCGAAATACCTTTTGATGAGCTTTTCTGATAGGCCTACTTTTCGGAATCCATACGAGAAAAAATCCATACGAAAAAAAAATCCATATGGGGGTTCCAGGCAAATATTTTACTATTCGGTGCTTTGCGTCATAGATCCGACAATCTTTTTCTTGAGCTTCCAGTGTCCGTACTCGAGCTAGCTGCCTTGATTCTTCTGCTTGGGTGATTACTAGATCGAGGCAACCCGACACTGTTCCATCAGGGCTATACGGGAACATAGTATCCAGTGTTGTTTCGGCTTCTCGACCATACACTAAGGAGAAAGGTGCGAATCCAGTGGTATCTTGTCAAGCGGTATTGTAAGCAAATGTGACAAATGTTAGTATTGTGTCCCAGTTTTTCTGTTCTATGTCCACATACATAGACAACATATCGGCTAAAGTTTTGTTAAGTCGCTCAGTCAGACAATTTGTTTGAGGATGGTATGAGGTCGTCATTCGGTGGACAACATTGCAGGTTCTGTTAAGTTCGGAAATTAGCTTCGACTGGAAGACTTGTCCTCTATCGGTGATGACAGTCCGTGGCACCCCATGCTTCAAAATGATTTCTTCGACAAAGAATTTTGCAACTTCGGGTGCTTCAAGCAGTTGGCAAAGCTTTTGTTATGGCGTAACGAGTCAAGTAATCGGTACATACGATGATCCATTTGTTACCAGCCTTAGATTTTGGGAATCTTCCTAATAAATCAATACCCACCCGCTGGAAAAGTACATCTGTCGGAGGTATAGGAATTAGACGACCAGGCGGTTTTTGAGGAACGGATTTCTTTGACATTCTTTACAGTGCATTACATAGCGGCGTACGCTTCGATAAAGCCTAGGCCAATAAAATCTCTTAGTATTCTATCATAGGTATTCACAAATCCCAAGTGGCTGGCAGTTGGTTCGTCATGCAAATGTCGAAGAATATCCAGCCGCAAATGCTTAGGAATAACTGGTAACCATCTCTTTCCCGAAGGATCAAAATTTTTCTTGCACAGGATCCCGTCGATTATCTCGAGGTCTACTTTGCCAGACTTTTGTGGCTTCGTGGAAGACTCGGACTCAAAGTATTCAGAAAGTACAGAATCCTTACGTTGGTCAAGTGCTAAATCGATGCCGGGGCCAATGGCACTGATATCTACTGAAGTGGCATGGTCATCAATGGGGTTTCTGGAAAGGCCATCGGCATCATTGTGTCTTTTTCCACTTTTTTGTATACCATATAAATATCGTATTCTTGGAGTCTTAGAGCCCATCTTGCCAATTTTCCTGAAGGGTCTTTTAAATTAGCTAACAAACACAACGCGTGATGGTCTGTCACAATTGTAAATGATTTTCCAAACAAATAAGGGCGGAACTTCATGATGGCCCATACGACTGCAAGGCACTCTCTTTCGGTTGTTGAATAATTTCGTTCGGCTTTTGACAGTGTTCTAGATGCATAGACTATGACTTTTTCCTCGTTCTGCTGCTGTTGTACCAACACAACACCAATGCCATATCCACTATCGTCAGTGTGTAATTCAGTGGGAGCTGTTTCATCAAATAAACGTAGTATTGGTTCAGAAATGAGTGCTGACTTTAGGTCGTTGAAAGCTTCTTCCTGTGTAGAAGTCCACATAAATTTGGAATCACCTTTTAGTAAAATCTGGAGAGGCTGGGCTCGATAGCAGAAGCCTTTGATAAAGCGTCTGTATTAGGAGCACAGTCCGAGAAAGCTTCTAACGTCATGGACGCTCTTTGGGGCAGGAAAATCTTGAACTGCTCTTATTTTATCTGGATAGGGTTTTACGCCTTCACTGGATACTAGATGGCCTAGGATCTTGATTTCCCTTGCACCAAACAGACATTTCTTAGGATTCAGAATTAGGCCAGCTTTCTGAATGCATTTAAGGACACAGGTGAGCCTTAAGGTGGTCCGAAAAAGTTTGAGAGAATACCACAATATCGTCTAAATAACACAAGCACATTTGCCACTTAAGGTGACGCAGTAAATTGTCCATTGTTCTGTCAAAAGTTCCTGGAGCATTATAAAGTCCAAACGGCATGACCTTGAACTCACATATACCTTCACTGGTGACAAATGCCGTGTTCCCTCAACTTGAAGCCTTTTTATACACTAAAGAACTTTCTAGAATTATTTAAATTAAGAGAATTAACATATTTGGTACTTTCCCGAAGCTTCGAGAAAGCGAACATAAATTAACTAAACACTAGCGCTTCTTTCCCAACTCAAATCCCTATGTGTGGAACAGTCCATTTCAAACAAGAGGTGAAAAAAGCGTCCACAGACAGCAATCCAGCATCAATTTCGATTTGCTCCTGCTGCCATCTGTTGAATTATTTAGGAATCTTTTTATTCTCTAAGAGATTTTAACAAAATAAATAAATTGAAATAAGTATATTATTGAACACAGTTTCGTTGCACATGTGTTTGAAGTTACTCGCTTCTCTTCTTCTACTCTTTTTTTTAAAATTACACTACACATTAACTGTAGAAATTAATTTAGTTGTTGAACAAGAAAGTAGTCAGTGATTTAATGTAAATAATAAATAAATAATATATCAATTCAATATTTGATGAAAGTTGGTAGCCAATAACAAAATCTTATAAATTTAATGTTAATATAGTCTCTATTTAATGTTAATATTGGCTGTAATATTTAATGTAATATTGTGTATATTTAATGCTATATTGTGTAATATTTAATGTTAATATAGTCTCTTAATATTTATCAATTTTCAGACTTTTTGAGTATTCAAAGACTGATTTGTATAGTTTTAACGGGTTTTCATTATGTTGGTTTGAATATTAAAAATTCAGAACATTTCTGAACATAACGTAAAACTTCTGAATTCAACATTTTTATTTCTTGTGTTATGATCATATAAGTCTTTAGGTATATTTTATGTGATACAAATACACATTGCTTTTTTTTATTTAGTAAATATATTTAAATTAGGCATTTAATATACTTTCTTATCAAGACCTGAAAAGATTATATTTTTCATTTGTATTGTACAGCTGGAAAAAGAGCTACTTTGTATTGGGATGCTAGAGGAGAGCTATGGTCTCTTGACTGTCTCTCGACGTAAGGGATGAAAAAAATGTGTTGTATACAACAATACTACTGAACTTCTAGTATTCAATAACCTCAGAAGCCAGAATAACAATATTTTTCTTTGGTATAAATTAAAGGATGCTAAGTGCATTTTTAAGATTACAATAAAGAGAAAAATAAAGAGAGAAAAAAAAAGTGTAAATTCTGAACACTTTTCAGTAATAGAGATAAATATTTGTTTCTTGGGATTCCATGAGATCTAATTGTAAGAAAAGTTACGTACATATTACACTAGATAACCCAACAAGCCATATTTAACTCCCTTAATAGTAGCCATAATTAGTACCCTTATAGTCTTCAACCTTTGAATTCATTTAGTAGCTAGAGTTTATGCCTGAATTTTAATACAGGTTTATGATAATGATTGAATCATTTTTAAAGAGGAAGATATTTTTTTATCTCAAATTATGTTAACTTTTATTTAGATGCTTGTTTTATTACAAATTCCAAAAATAACAAAGACAACATTAAATTTGGACTATTGGAATCGGTTGGTTGATTTGTAACTCTATGGTCAATTATGCTCGTGATAGCTAATAAGACTGGGACCTATGGTTTAAAGTGGATTCAAAATCATTTCAACATCCAAGCCAACCTGAGATTCAAATCTGACTCTTTTCATACGTTAAGTCAGAACGCTAACCATGATACAACTTAAAATTTATTGAGGAGAAAAGGAAAAGAGGTCACAGTTATATATTTCATATTCCATGATCTTAGATTTCGTTTTTCTTGGAACTGTTCCCGTTCCAAGAGTAGGTGTCCTACTATCCCCAAATGATCTAAAATATTCTCACGTTGGCCAAGTTTATATCTTGTATAAATTTACTGATAAAGCTGAAACTATAACCTTCACAGCTTAAAATATATGGTCAATAAATCACACCCACAATGAAAACCTGTAAAGCTACAATCATCTAAATGTAATGTTGGGACTTCCTTGTGATGAGTTGTATATGATTAAACAATTGAATTCAATGAAATACATTCATTTATTGTTAAAATACAAAATTTAACACTAAATGTCTGTTTGAATTGGGCATTGTATAGTACCACATTATTTACTTTATTTACAACTACATTATATACAATAGGGTCATTGATAAATGGAATAGCATGTAGCTATGTAAATCTGATGGGATCACTTTAGAAATTGTTCACATTATACATATAACACTGAAGATTTAAAAAAAAAAAAACTTTTATAGTTTATCACAGGGATCACTAACTGAAACTGCACTTGAAAGAAATATATATATAAATTCAAATGAATAGGAAAGTTTAGGTAATGGGATTTATTTTTTTAGGAAAAGCATGCAAGAGGCTATTTACCACTGGGGGGACACCTAAGGTAAAATTCCTAAGAGTGACTAGACCATAATCATATTTAATGGTGCTTGGAAACTAACCCGAAACAAGTGAGTTAGAGTAATACCTGACGCTGCTTGTAGCAGAAAATGAAATTATCTGGGAAATGTTCAAGATGTCATGAGAATGCTATCATTACTATTCTATCATATATTATCATCTTATTAAAAAAAAATAAATTTTCTCAGCATTGATACAAGTTACAGCACATATAACAGGAAAACAGATATTAATACTTTCTAATATTATAATATTCATATTTTTCTAATTTATAATATTCATATTGATAGTTAATATTCATGTGTGAAAATACATAATAAAAATTTAATACTGCATATTAAAAGTCAACTTTTTTTTTTGGCTTTGGTTATTTTTTCCTATTTAATGGAAATTTTCTCTGCTTGCTAATAAGCTTGTTAGGTGGAGATTTGGATGTTGAATTTTGTTGTTCTGCTATCAAGTGAAGCGTAGAATAGTGAATAGATGGCGCCACCCTTAAACCTATTTCACCTCTTGTTTGAAATGAACTGTTCCACACGTAGGGATTTTAGTTGGGAAAGAGGCGCTAGTAAAAAGAACATGAAATACTTTCGACAGTCCGTCTCGAGGCTCGAACCGACGACCTTCTGAATGGGAGCCCAGTGCTTTAGCCGCTCAGCCCCGCCGTCACTCGAGAATGTTTGTAAATATGACAATATATTCTTTCAATAAAAATCAAAATGTGAGCAAAAGAAAAAGCTAAATAAATAAATTACAAGTGAAAAAATTCAATTACCTAACAAATGCTGTGTTATAAAAATTTTATTTATGGAAATCTAGGCAACGAGATTTTTCGGAATGTTTCGAGAAAAATTTAGGGAGGAGAAGGTTCGTACCTCAAAACCCTCCCCTAGGCTACGCCACTGCTTAAAATCATGCAATACTTCGTATATTTAAAAATATTTCTTCATTTAAAATATTTCTTTAAATGAAATCTAAGTTGATTGATCCATAATTCAAACCGTAAATATGTTTGAAGACAACAGTTGAAAAAAATCATAATTGTTAAAAATGTCCATTTGAAATAACTATTTACTTTGATGATGCTTAATTAATCTTTTAAATTATTCGGATTTTTAAGCGTTTACGATACTATGTGAACATGTAATCTGATGTAAACATTAGAGCACGAAAACAAAAACATGCGCCGAAACGTCAACAAATCAGATGATCAGAACATCCATTTACGTTCAAGCTGGCAAATCCGGATTCGCGAGGTATACGCGGTCGAAGTGTGACGTCACGTCCGCCATTAGGGCACCTCCACAATGGCGGCCTATGTTATTCTCCCATAGGACGGAAAACAAATATTAATATCTCTTAAACTAATGAATATTATCTCCCTGCACGTCCTGAAATCGATGAAGGAGCCAAAAATACCCTACCTCAAAAATTGAGGAATGTGATTTCGTACAGGAATAAGAGCAAATGGTGTTTTAAAATGTCATTTCGGAAGCCTATCGATGTGAAACATAGGCTTAGATGAAGTGATACTTTTGAACTTTTTTATTTAGTGTTTGTGAATAGTTTTATATGTTGTTTCTGTCTATGTGGATATTCTAACATAATCTAAGATGAATTGGTAAGTAGATTTTATTCCCAGTAACACTGATTTATCCCTAGTGCCATTGTGTTTACAATTTGAATGTGTCGCTGATGGTAAAGGTATTAAAATGTCACTTTCGATAAACATTATTACTGTAAAACTACGTATGTACCTTATTGTTCATTCGATTTTCCTCAAATATTTGTATGGTAACATTCTTAAAGCACTATAATCCACTTTGCAAAATGAAAGGGTTCTTGAAGTTGATATATTGGCTAGTAAAGTATACTGTATTGTTTTTTTTTATGTGTGAGATGTATACTTTTATTAATTTCTTTACATGTGTACTTGATTCCCTTCCCTTAAAACTGAATGGGTGTCTGAGTAGGATAGATTTAAGTCAATCTATTCTATGTCAGATTTCTTTTCAGTTAAATCCATGAAACTATAAGATTACTGACAGACTTTATGGCTAAATATTTTTTCAGCCATTGATTTCATGCATCCTTTTTGTTGCTGGCTGGGTTTTATGATGGGATTGTTTGATTTAATATTAGTGTGTTATCAACCTTAGTTTAATGCAGCACTCTTAAAGTATGAAGCATGAAATAATTGATTTGTTTTGCATTGTTCTTATATCATACAGTTAGTGAAAGTGATAATCTTCAAATTCTTTATTTAATGTTTATCAACAGCTTTTTTTAAATTTTGTATCTGTTTATGTGAATAATGTAACATTCAGTAAGTAGATGTTTTCTCCAATAATATGCCTATTAAAGCTTTTTTTGTTATTGTTTTCCATTATAAATATTGAAAAGTAGTGTTTGGTAACATTGTTTCAGCTATGTATTCTGTATAACTACTTATGCTTCATAAACAATAACTTTACATTAGCAGACAAAAAAAAAATAAACTGATTGCTGCAACATTCTCATTTATTTTTTTTTAAATGAAGTGGTGTTTATTTTTAACGTTTCGTAATTTGTTTCAACTGTAACATTTTTTGTTCAAATTCATAGTCATGTTTTTCTTCTTTATTTCATTAATTTATACAAGACACTTCATCATGATATCCTGGTTTGAAATTTTCACCTTTTTTAACAATCAAAAAAGTTTCATAGACAGAGGAGAAAAAGCTCTGGCTAGTGATATTCAGGTGTATGATAACAATCCTGGAAACAGCTTGATTTTATCTAAAGTTCAATCCTCTATGAGAGACAGATATATAATGTGACAGTAAGTTGTACATGTAGTAACATTTTGTTTCTTTAATATTTATATTTTATGGTAGTAATTAAGATAATTGTTTTTCCTTTTCATATTAAATTATATTAATTTCTGATGTTAATATATATGTATACCTTTTTGCCAAATATAGACCTATGAGAGAGATTATAACCAGTACATTTTGTTTTGTCTCGTTATTATTTTTAAATTGTTTTTTCATTTCTGTTGTTAATGTATATATATATTTTTGTATTTTTAATAACAATTCTATAATGGGATTTCTGTGTTCTTTCTTTCACACTATGAATGGAATGTGATATAAGTTCTGTAAAACTTGACTTTCCGTATTTTGAGTAACATTTTAAATAAAGTGACCAAAATGAAGAGATTTCAAAACATAACTCAGAATTTATGTGTAACCTTCAAATGCAAATAAATGGTTAAAGCATAGTTATTATTAAAATACATGTAATGGAAACTGTAAACTTTTTATCTAAAAAAACTCACCAAAGGGATTAAACAAAAACATGTTAGGATATAAACAAAAAGATTTTATTTTTTCATCAATGGATTTTACAAATTTACCAAAGTGGCACAAACTTGAAAACTTACTGAAGCGTATTGATTAAAATAATATGGGATGTTATCAAGAATTTGAAAACTTTTTATTCTTTGTATAGCTCGTTCAACATGAACATGTATATGTTTTAATTTAGTGGTAAATTTATCCTCACTTTCTGTGAATTGTGGATTCGTTAAGAATGGGGGAATATTTACTGATACACCTTGAGGCAATAGGTCAAGTATTAAAAAACCTTTATCTGTTAATATTAGATCTCCAGGATTCCACAATTTTATTAAACCACATTCCTTGAAAATGGTTTTATCAGAAGTAGATCCTGGCCACAATTTACTAATGAAACAAATTGCACCATTAGGAGCTAGGCTATCAGTCCTTTTAAAGTTTGCCTTTTCTTATACTGTGAAAAAGTTCACCTCTGAGCCTTTGCAGAGATTTTCAATAAATATTTCTGTCATGTTTATTAAAAAGTAGCAATTAGGGAAGTCAGGGTTGTTTATTGAATGTTGAATTTTATTATTGACATTAGCACTAAACTGTCATTCTCACTGATTTGAGAAAATTGAAATTTCACATTTTTTGCTGCCAACAATAACTGCAGCTCTTTATTTTTTTCCTTTAGTTGGTCTATCTCTGCTTTTACCATCCACTCTACTTTTATCTTTCACACCTTCAATGTTCTTCATCACAGCACACTGTTTTCTAAAGGAATAATACTAAGAATATTAAATAACAGCATAAATGAACATTAAGAAAACTCATAATAAATTTATTGTTAAAAACGTGCATTTGATTTGTGAAAAGCTAAGTACAACAAATAGAAGTTTTAATTATTTATGAGATTAATATATTATCTATAATACTACTACATAACATAAACAATAAAATTACTTGTAATTTGGATCAGATGCGTTATCCTCCTTCTCTCATGTTTAATTTCAATGTATAAAATGACTATGTCCTCAGTTCTGAGAATCAAGTACATTTAGTACTTATTGTAAAGAAAACATGTGAAATTAAAAAAGCTGTTATTAAAAACACATTTACTTCTTTCCTTTATGAGCAGGAAGTTTAATTTGTTGCACTTTATTACTGTCAAAAATTGTTGGATTATTTCTTTTATCCCCTCCTTTAAAATGGTAGATATATAATCTGGAATCTCTACCAGGTTTTCTGTCACTATGCCTGAAAAATACCAAGATCAATAAACTTTAAAACATTTGCATGTTTTATTTATTACATATACATTTAAAATTATAATTATTCGGTTTCCCTCGTATCACTGAATTGAAGCTCACTAATTTTATGAATCTAACCTACATGTTCGCTCCATATATATTTTCATACAAAAAAATCTATTATTATTTGGTTTGCAGACAATTTGACAAACAATAACTATAAAATTTAAGACAAAGAAACTATTGTAGATTTCTGTTTATATGAAAAGTCCTGAAAAATTTTCTAAATAAAAAAAAATTTCATCCTAAATTAAGAATTTTTTAAAGCTTAAATACAACAAAAATTCAGTATGTATCATCTAAAACATTTAAAAAAATTAAATAGCTATTGAATACCATAGATTTACTATAACATGGAGACCAAGAAATGTGAAATTAACATATGTGGAAAAATGTACTCATAAATTAAAAATGAGAATATTAAAACTTCTATTTTCAAACTTACTTTGCCATTCAGGTCCAAAGAGCGTGCTTTACATCCTTTGGAAAGCGGTAGAAGGAACAATGATTTTAACCATTTTATACTTGCAGTCTGCAACAAAGCATATGACCATTTTTTAACTTAAAAAAAAAAACACCTGTATTAAACATCTAAATGATAAACACATTATTCCCTCAAAACATGGACAAATGAATTTTATAATCTTTACTTATTAAATAATGCTACATTTTAAACCAACAAAGATGTACAGACTTTAACGATATAAAAACGATTGAAAAAGAATCAACTGTTTATACATATGTATATATATATATATATATATATATGAAGACCTTGGGGGTAAAAAGTGATAAACCACATTATTGTAGTTTAGAGATAAACAGATTTATAGTTTCATAAAATATTTGCTATTACATATTTCAAATTGCAAAACTTGTTGTTAAACATTTTTTGTACATAATACCCTCCTTAAAAATGTCATTAAGAGAAAAAGTAATAAAATCAACATTTATTACAATTTTAACACACTGAACAATTTAATGTAGCTATAAAGATGAGGGTTATAATTGTTTACATGCAATAGCAGTTAAAGAATGAAGATGGGATGGCCACTGCTTTTTTTTTTGCACAAGAAATTGTGTACTTTTTATATTGTAAAAATTCATAATGTGATTAGCAGACAGTAATATCTTTTCATTTAAGTGACTTAAAAATAATGAGTGCAAACAGTGTCAACATTGTAAAAAGACAAAAACATTATTCATATAATGCCTAATAATGGTACAATACATTAGTAAAATACTGTCCTAATAAGCATTTTACATAAACATATGTAAATAGTTACAAACAATATTGCAGACAATGGTGTCAAACATATCTACATACAATCTGCAAAATGTACCTGCACAAGTTCTGATGAACTTTCACCATCATGTGGGGAGAGATGTGGGTTATCATTTTTTACCCCCCCCGAGATCCTCATATATATAAAACATACATTGTGTATGTATTTATATGTTTATATATATATATATATATATATATATAAACAGTAATTGATAACACTCTAACATTAAATAAAACAGATCCGTCTTAACACCAACCAGTAACAAAAGGGATACATGAAATCAATGGCTGAAAAAAAAAAAAAAACAGTCATGAAAGTCTGTTATTTATGAAGCATAAAGAGTTATAAAGAATACATAACTGAAACAATGTTACCAAACACTACTTATCAATATTTATAATTCAAAACAATAACAAGTAAGCTTTAACAGGCATATTATTCGGAAAAACATCAACTTACTGAATGTTACATTATTCACATAAACAGATACAACATAAAAATAAGCTGTTAATAAACATTAAATAAAGAATTTGATGAGTATCACTTCTACTAACTGTATGATATAAGTACAATGCAAAAGAAATCAATTATTTCATGCTTCATACTTTAAGAGTACTGCATTAAACTAAGGTTGATAACACACTAATACTAAATCAAATAATCCCATCATAAAACCAGCCAGCAACAAAAAGGATGCATGAAATCAATGGCTGAAATAATACTTAGCCATAAAGTCTGTTAGTAATCTTATAGTTTCATGGATTTAACTGAAAAGAAATCTGACATAGAACAGATTGACTTAAATCTATCCTACTCAGACACCCATTCAGTTTTAAGAGAAGGGAATCAAGTACACAGGTAAAGAAATTAATAAAAGCATACATCTAATACATAAAAAACAACAACAATACAGTATACTTTACTAGCCAATATATCAACTTCAAGAACCCTTTCATTCTGCAAAGTGGATTATAGTGCTTTAAGAATGTTACCATACAAATATTTGAGGAAAATCGAATGATCAATAAGGTACATACGTAGTTTTACAGTAATAATGTTTATCGAAAGTGACATTTTAATACCTTTACCATCAGCGACACATTCAAATTGTAAACACAATGGCACTAGGGATAAATCAGTGTTACTGGGAATAAAATCTACTTACCAATTCATCTTAGATTATGTTAGAATATCCACATAGACAGAAACAACATATAAAACTATTCACAAACACTAAATAAAAAAGTTCAAAAGTATCACTTCATCTAAGCCTATGTTTCATATCGATAGGCTTACCGAAATGACATTTTAAAACACCATTTGCTCTTATTCCTGTACGAAATCACATTCCTCAATTTTTGAGGTAGGGTATTTTTGGCTCCTTCATCGATTTCAGGACGTGCAGGGAGATAATATTCATTAGTTTAAGAGATATTAATATTTGTTTTCCGTCCTATGGGAGAATAACATAGGCCGCCATTGTGGAGGTGCCCTAATGGCGGACGTGACGTCACCACTTCGACCACGTATAGCCGCCTGTGTTTAAATGGTAGAGATGCCAAAAACAAGTATTTTTCAGTAACAGGTACAACCAATCCAGTTCCAAAGAAATACTTGTTACAAATACCTATTACAAAATACCTATTACTCTAACCTCATCTTCCAGTGTCATTCCCGTGATCCCGTCACCATCTCTCCCCTCCATACTCATTCACCGAGTCGGCCTATACCCCGTACCTATTACCGCTTCACCTAGTGCCTAATCTGAACCAGCTGTACCGGCCGAAGGCCAAATGGCTGTCATCCCCCCGCAATTGGGGAGGGTGGAACAACCCGCACAGTTTCTCTCCATTTTCATTGCTAATCATTTGGAGGCCTATGATTGGTTAATTTTCGTCTCAACGTCATCTTTTCCTTAACGTAACGCAACGGACTCCTATGTGAACAGGCCCTATTTGTTCGGTTGATTATTTATAAAATCTGTATACCTATTGTACAATAAATACATATAAACCAAGTTGTTTTTTCTAAAAAATATTTATGTTTTGCTAATGATAATCTTGTTTACTATAAAATAAATTTGTTTTCATAAGACGTTGTTTTCATTATCATCAACTATTTAATTCACAAAATCCTGACAAGTGAGTAGATACAATTTTTTTCACCTGTCATAAAATACATAAATGATTACCAATAATATAATGAATAACTAGTAGGTAACCCGTCATTTTGACGTCATAATGGAAAAAGTATATGAAAGTTAAAAAATATCCCGAATTATCTAAAATATTGCATTTAATCGACACCTTGTAAAAGCAAACCCTTTCATTATTTTTTATTTATTTAGTTTTTCATGCGATTGGAGTAGTAGACTGCCATCCAACCCGTCATTTTGACGTCATAATACTAAAAATGACGTCATAATGGAAAAAGTATATGAAAGTTAAAAACTTTTTTTACAGTTCACTTCACGATTCATTCACATTCAAGTTTATTTACTTTCAGAATTCATCGCAAAAGTAAACAGATTTTTAAAAACTGTTAAATATACAGCTAAAAACATCCAATTTTTTTAGTTCTGAATGTTTTATAGAAAAATAGGCTGAACAAATGTGATTTGATGGAGAAGATATTTGTTTTTAGGTAAGAAAAAATTCTGATCCACATCTGAAATTGAAATTAAGCCTATCCGGCGGTTTGTTTACTGAGGGATTCAATTGAAAGATGAGTACAGCCCGGAAGTGTCATACAGAGACAACGG
>OU015499.1:109208015-109603015 GCA_907164885.2 Dolomedes plantarius
CCAAGGTACTTTTCCTCTACCACATCCCATTTGTTCATTGTATACATATGCTAGTTTCTATAACACCATAATTGTCTGCGATTTCTTTTTATGCTATTTGTATACCTAACCTATGTGTTGTATATAAGTTTCATTAAATTCTACGCGTAACTTTTGGAGTAATCGTATTCTTTGTTACTTTTCCTAATATTTGATAACCAGAGTATATATATATATATATATATATATACACTGCTGGCCACCCAAATTGCAACACCAAGAAAGACAAGAGATATCACAACAAAATTTATTTGTAGATAACATGTTGACCAAGTATCAAATGATTAAATTTAAGACTTCTGTGAAGTGTAGTTCCTGCCAAATCAGTAGCCAGCGTAGCCGCCATTGTAGAGATCACCGCTGCCACACAGCCTCGGCATTGATTCAAAGAGACCTTGGATGAGTTCTTGGGGTACAGCAGACCAAGCAGCTTCCACGCGTTGCCAAAGTTGATCTGCGGTGGCAGCTGGGATGGAATCTGGGTCAATCGTAGAGCAGCCATGGACCACATGTTTTCTATCGCGCGAAAGATCGAGAGCGAGGCGCCAGGGAAGCAATTCAATCTGGCGATTGACGAAGAACCGTTGGACAATGCGTGCCATGTGTGGTCGCGCATTATCCTGTTGAAATATGGCGTGGGAAAGCCCTGAAGGTAAGGAAGGACAACTGGCTCCAAACACCTCGGAGATGTAGCGCTGGCTGTTTAAAGTACCGGCAATGAGTATAGAGGTTGTGCGAGAGTGATATCCAATACCACTCCATACCATAATAACCCGGTGCAGGACCAGTGTGGGCGGTGCATAACGCAGCTGTTCAGCATCCTCTCTTCACGGTGTCTCCAGACTCGAATGCGACCATCGTGGTGTTGCAGACAGAAGCTGTGACTCGTCAGTAAAAACAATTTCATTCCATTCTGCCGTCCACATCCTTCTATCATCGCACCATTGGTGGCGGAGGACGTCTGTGTTCTGCGTCAAGGGTAGACAAAGCAATGGACGTCTTGCGGACAGACCACTCTGCTGTAAACGGCGTCGAATGGTACGCGCAGACACTGGATGATGCGTTACAGACTGCATGTGCTGTGCTATGGTTCGTGATGTGACTGAGCGATCCGTCACTGCCATGCGCACAATTTGCCTGTCATCACGTGAAGTGGTGCGCTGAGGTGGATGCGATCGAACACGCCGGTCCGTCGTACCCTCCTGCATCCAACGATCACATATCGCATTACAGTTGTCTGGTTTCGTCCAACCGACTACGATTTCCCTGAAAGATAATCCACAATCTCGGTAGGCCACTATCCTTCCTCTGTCGAACTCAGATTACTTGATCAGAAGATGATCGCTGTTTCGACGAGGCATAATTGATCGTTTTTTTTGAAAAAAACCGCAAGAAAACCACAATTGCCGAAGTGAAATCGGTCGAAATCCTCCAAGCCTTAAATAGCGCTTTGAAGTGGCGCCACAGGCGCGCGTGATGTGCGTTTGCTCTGAAATTCTAATCATTTGCATATCTCACCTCCGCTAATGCATGTTGTAAATTTCATGTTATTGCATGTTCCTTCAGGGTGTGCATTTACAGTGGCCAGCAGTGTATATATCATTACATACGTCCTTTAAATTAAACCTGAAAGGAAACCTAGCTCATGGCTGGAGACTCAGCTGAAAGGAATTAAAAATTTGAAGCAGTCGGGTCGAAGAGTGATAAAGTACGTCCATTTATTCAGATGCTCGGAAGCGAAGATTACGCGCGAGACTCGACGCGACGCCTGTTATTTTGTACGGACAGCAAAAAAATCGGGGCTCGCGATGTGAACCCACGCCAGACACGTGTAGGCATGCACTTTATGGGAAGTTCAGTTGTTATGGGTTTTAATGCGATAAGTAATGTTACTGGGGATTGGATTTAGGAAAGGGATTTTAAATGCTATAATGGAGGGCATAATATTTAATTTATACATATATATACAGTCGAACCTCCATATATCGAAGTAGCGAAAGGCAGGAAAAAAATTCGATATATAGAATTGATGTTAGTTTTATCATAATTCTCCCTAAAACATTTAAACTTAAAGCTAATTTCGTAATAATATAAACTCAATTTCTAATTTATATGCGAATCACATTAAATGAAAGTTAATAACTAAAAAATGAATTAATATGATAGATTTATTGAGTATTATATACCTCTTAAAAAAACTATAATCCAGACAGTGGTTACAGTGATCACAGTTACATTCTTTTTAAAAAAAACTACGAATATCTTGCTGAACAGCCAGTTTTGCGGAAGTTCATCAAAGAAATGCTCGCATTTATTCAGTCTACTAAACACTTCATCGGGGACATTTTCCTCGACATTGTCCACGACGGATGTTTCAAACGCCAAAAATTGGGAGATTTTATTCTAAAGTGTAGTAAGTCTCCTATATGTCCTGAAAAAAAATTTCGCTATATAGAGATTTTTTCGATATATAGAAACAGTTTTTCTATGCAATGAACATGGGGATTTGCTAAGAGTTCGATATATAGAAAATTTCGATATGGGGAAGTTCGATATATGGAGGTTCGACTATATATATATATATATATATATATATATATATATATATATATATATATATATATCAATATTTCGTACAGTTATTTATTGTAGTGGCTTTTTTAACCGCCTTTCGAAAGGATACTTATTTTGCACCCCGCCACTTTATTCATTTAAAAAGTTCCCGTATGTCGACTCATTTTCTATAGATTTCTTCTCGTGGTAATGTCAGTTCACACAATACCTGATGCCTTTTTTTAAAATTTATTCCAAAGGAAGAGTAATAAAATGGAATCCAGGCATTTATTGGGAAGCTTTTTTTTTTTTTTTTTTTTTTTTTCCTTCATGTGAACATCCCAGATTCTAATTTTGGTTGTGAAAAGAATGGGTGATAAATTTTTTTTTTTTGTAATCTTCATTGAATATTTTATTATTTCAGTTGACCGACAACTTTTTATTTTTTGGCAAACAGGATATAAATAATTTCAGAACAATCTTCCCGCAAGTCCCCTTTTGCGTTGAATTTTGTTTGACCCTGTTTTATATAAAAGTCGCAAATAAGTCACATGTCTAAAAATAGTTGAATGATCGTCCCCTCTCGAGAAAAACAAAATTTGGTCCCGGAGAAGAAAACATTATAAGAAAAACCAGCAACAATCATGAATCCCTTAGAAAAACTTTCTTTCGATTCTTTGAGACCATGTACTTAAATTTTTTTTCTCCCCTTCTATGATAATAAATGGTTCTTTTTTTGTTTCAATCATTTAAAAACACCCATGATTCATCTATTGTGACAATTGTTTTCCCATTTTTCTTTGGATAAGTGTTTCTCATATAGAATTCTGCAGCGTGTCCTGCGTTGAGCGATATGATTTGGAAGAAGACGATGCACATTGCGTTTTTTTTCGCTTTCTTAAGATTTAAATCAACGTTTATCATTTTGTTTACAGTGGACACCGAGCATTTTAATGATTTTGCAACTGTCCTTTGACTAGGGGGATTTTCTTTTAACATTAAACAACGTACCTTTGCAATAGTCGAAGATGTCCGTTTTTTCCTTGTATACTTGTTTGGGATTTTTGTCCCACTTGAGGCTCCAATTTGACGTTTTTTTTCCTTTCTTGTTGACGATATTACCTATCGACGCTTTAGATATCACAAAACCATGACTCTCACATCGTTTGGGATAACGGAGTCTGCATATTTCTCTTCGGAAAGAGCATAAATGTAGCCTTCGAACCACTGCTTTGTTAAAAACGCCATTTTGAATAAAACAAAACTTTCAAGCCGCAGAGGATAATTTTGACTTTTAAAAACGTAGTACAATTGCAATTATTTCTTTTGCAGCAAACGATTTTTATTACCGCTTACCAAAATCGTCTAATAAATATGCGAACAGCCTCTGTAGTTTTGCTGTAGGTCCTTTATTTTCCAGCTCTTCTAATTTCTGAGTAAATATCTGCACAATACTTTGTACAGCTGTATCTGATTCAAAAAGAGAACAGTCTACGTCACTGGTGGCATCTCGCTCTTCATCTGAAATCTCAATCTTCGAAAGAACGATCTTTGCAATTGCCAAGTGGCACATCATATGAGCCCTGTCAGCTCTCGAATATGCATGGCCCGTCATCAGTTTCTCAATTGATGCCCGAGCATAGGCAATGCTCAATAAGTCCTGCAACCCACTGCCATCTATGATGTATCCTACTGCTCATTCATTATCATTTTTAATGTAATTTTTTGCTATTTTTGAGTAATTTTGAGCATCACTCAAACTTACGAACTGTTTTATGTCTATTTTCGCATGCTAGGGTGGTAAATAACCTTTCAAATCCTACCTTGAGTTTTGGATTAACTCAAATACAATGACGTCCATTCTGCCAAAACTGAAGCAGCAAGAAATGGGGTAAAGGTTTGCAGGAGTCATGGGGTAAAGGTTTGCAGTGCAAACCTTTGCCCCTCATACTAGTAACATTTGTTTCATGTCCTCTTTTCATTAGGAATCCTTATTTTTACAAGCCAGTACTGCTAGACACCCTGTTTCTTTACCTACGCTAAAATATTTTTTTTCTTTTTCGGAGTTTGAATAATAATAAGATAAGTGATATTTAATAATATTTTATTCACAGAATCAAAATCAATCAGTAAATAGGATTAATGCATCTAGTCAAGTGTACTAGGTCAATTTATTGCCTACATTAATTTGCTTATTTTTACGGTTTTAAAAGACTGAGTAAAGCCTAAGATATGATATAACGATAGTGTTAATAGTTGATATTTGAATTGGAAGTTCTTTAGTTTAAGAAAAAAATTATTGAGATTAACCCCGTTCAATTTGTGATTTTCTATATGTATAACACCCTTACAAAGATTACAAAATGTGAAATAAAATTATTTAGACAACTCTATTTGTGATATTCTATGACCTTATGTGACTTTCTATACCCTTCAAAAGATTAAAAATGTGAAATAAAATTATTTAGACAACTCTATTCAGGGTTGGCAAGTTTCTTCCAAAGTGGAAAAAACCATAGAAAAACCGGCTTGGAAGAAATAGGTTTCTTCCACTAGTGGAAAAAATGGAAGAAACTGTTTTTATTAAGAATTTACTATATAAGTTGCAACTTTGAAGGTACAATAAATGCATTTTTCTTATAGATAACCTTAAGTAAATTCAATTAGCCTATAAAAATTTAATTAATTATATATGCTAAATTAATAATTACATCAGTTTTTTAGCCAAGATCAAATCAGACACCTGAACAAAAAGAATTTTATCCAAAATACACAAAATCCATTAAAAGTTATCCATTTCAATTTAACCAGCATAATTTTTTTTATTTAAACTAATATACATAATTATTGTATTAAAAAATGTCATCAACTTCCTCATTTTCCATACTACAGTGCAACATGGTATAACAAAACAAAAGTTTTTTAGCAATAGGATGCTGCAATTGGTTTCTCAACTTAGAATGGATGAATGCAAAAGAAGAAAAAATTCTTTGAAGTCCTGCAGAACTTAAGGAGAGTTTTAAAGCATTTCGACATACCCATAGAGCTCATGGGTATTGTCACTGCAGTTGCAAATATTTAAAATTTATTTGGTGTGTCCACCTCATTTCCTGTTATATTGGTAATGCAAACAAACTTCAAAGAAAAATGACTTGTTCTTACTCTCCTTTACATGTCCAGCACACATTATGGCACACAGGTGTGCCATAGTCAGAGGCACAATCAATGGGTGCCCATGACTGACTACATTCTTTCTAGCCTTATAGGGCCAGACTTGAACAATAGGAGAGAATAAAACATTGCAGGTGTGTAAGGTAAGGTGCAAATGAAATGGGGAAGAGGGAAATAAACTTGTCAGTATCAGCTCATACAAAGGATTGCATTTAAAAAAATAATATCTTTAATATTAATTAAGTTATGCACTTTAGATTTGATATATTATGTTTTGAGTTTAATTCCTTTATATAGTTAATATATTTTAATTTTGATTTTGAGCATCTGTTTTGTTTTCTGTTCGGTTTTTCCATTTCTTCCACTGTCCTGGAAGAAACCCAACCCTGACTCTATTTGTGATTTCTATGCCTATCCAGTTAGAAACCAACGAGTGGGGTAAAGGTTTGCAGTGCAAACCTTTCTCCACCGATTGGGGCAAAGGTTCGCAAACAGGTGTTTTGGTAAAATTAATTCGGTGCCTAAACATTTCGGGAAAAAATTCATTATTTTATAGAAGGTAGAGGAGATACCCAACTACAATACAAGTGACTTTTTCGGGCGATAAGATCTAATAGAGGCCGTAAAAAACCAAAAGCTCAAAACTGCAAACCTTTGCCCCCACATACGGTATTTTAAAACAGAAGAGTAAATCACTGACTTCGAGGTAACATAAAATGTATG
Organism: Dolomedes plantarius; assembly: GCA_907164885.2. Classification (NCBI taxonomy): domain Eukaryota; kingdom Metazoa; phylum Arthropoda; class Arachnida; order Araneae; family Dolomedidae; genus Dolomedes; species Dolomedes plantarius. Next base: position 109,214,502 of record OU015499.1, read on the forward strand.
TCACAAACAGTGTACGACGATAGTGGGATGGAATTTTTTTTTTTTCATTTTGTGTTATTTTTAGAAGTTAGAAAAGCTTTATTTTTCTCTTAATTGTTGTACCAACATCTGATGAGACACACACATAGATCAATTAACAATAATTTTAAGATATCTTTGTAAGAAAGGAGATGTAAAAGACATAGTGTCTTTTCACATATTGTGTCCTCTGTTATTAAAAACACAGAACACCAGAAAATGTGAAAATGCATATTGTTCATAACCAGTATTAAACTGTACAAATAAGCTCACACACATTGGTTCTGCAAATACATTCAAACTCAGTTGCCCAAATGCAATGTGATAATAAAATTCTCTCTTTCTCAAGCAGGAATTTATGGAACTTTATTCTTTCTGTGAAGGTTACTTGTGATCACTCTTGGTTTGAGAATAAAGGTAAACTAAATTTAAGCACTCTAAATATATAAATTCTGAATAAATACAAAAATATTAAAATCAACAGAGGAGGGTTTAACATTCAAATGAAGCTATTAAGTTACATTTGGTGAAAACAGTGATGTGAGCAAAAAGGGACTTGCAAAACCTTATTACATCATGTAAGCAATATGCTTTGAATATTTAATGTAAGGTTTCATTAGAATAGTCTCTTTTGCTTAAATATACAAACTTAATAAACAACTCTTGATTTCTATTTAGTAATTTATATTGGAAAGCTATTTATAACCAGTTTACCTCAAATGGCAATAACTGATATTATGTGACATAATATACAGGATTCTTAAAAAAAAAAAAAACTAATGGCTATTCTGAAAAATAAATTTAAATTTAATAAGTAAATTATAGAAAATCAAGTATATTACCTTATATACATAAAACTAGATAAAAAGCTATATGATACAAAATTAAAAATTGGATCCTCATTTGTTTTAAATAATTTAAAAATGTAAAACATTGCATAAGAAAAAATCCTTATATCCAAAGTAAAAACATTAATAGTATTTTACAATGCCTTTTACAGATATTACATTTAACATTTTATCATAACTTTCAATCCTTGTATACAATTGTAGCTAGCAAGTTTTTTTCTTGAAACAAATATTACATATAAATTCTGCTCCAGAGAAAATTACCAGCTGGCTTTTAAAATGATGGATTTCCTGTAAGGAAGGAAAATTTTAAAATATTGAACTGCTGTAACATAAAAGCACATGATTATCCTAAATTAACAAAAACAAAATTTAGGAAATAAAATTGATATCATTGATAACATTTATCACAATTTTATGATCATTGAAATTATGAAATATACTTTTACTTAATAACTGTAATGTCTAGCACTTTCAGTTAACTGCTTAACGTTTTAAGAATCAATTATACCATATATAACAGGGATGTCACCGAATACATTTGACATTAATATATCATAGAAACAAATTTTTACTAACGTTACAGTGCTTTATATTTCCACAGCTGTTCAGATAAGTTTCAGGAAAACGTCGTAAAAGCATAAGCTGAACGTGAAATTTGGACACATCTTTAGTGATTTTTTTAAAGCTAAATGGGTCGATAATTCTGAAATGAAAAAGGAAAATGATTAACTAGTGACAAATTCACCAAAGATTGGTAAATTTAGCTATAAACTTACCGAATGCATTTAACCCCAAAGCATAATGTTTTCAGACAATTCATTTACACATGAAAGCAAATTTGAATAACTGTAAAATGCCCTTAGTAAGCTATACAGATGATCCCTTATTAATACCGATTTCAGTTTAAGCATTTATATGAACAAAGGTAGCATTCAAACTTTCGATTTAGCTCTACCATTTCTTACGAAAATTATACAAATATACTAAGAAAAAGTAAAATGGTTAACAAACTATTGAATTACGATAAATTTCATTGAATTACGTAAATTTTACGAGCAGAATTTACGATAAATTTCATGTTCAACTCAGTCGCTATTCGACTGGTATTAAATATGACATAATCATATTATCTTTAAATATAATGACATAAGACGTAAAATTTTTACTAACCTTGCAATACTCACAATAGGATGCGGATATAAAGTATTTTCAAAGTTATTCCATCCTGAGCATTTTTCCGAATCAGGCATGGAAGTTGCACCAATCGAACTTTCTTATGCCTGTATTTCCATGGCAAAATGTTACGACAGGTCTGAAATGAAAAATATAAAATTATTAATGAGCAGTAGAATGACAGACAATCGGTTTATTTGGCTCAAACGAATAGTCCGCATTTTTCAAGCAAATTTAGTCCTGCTACGCCTAATCCCCACATGGATAATACACAAAAAAAGACTGCTATTACTTATTAAAAAATCACATCACATACCTGAACGTCAAGAACATGAATAGTTTTTGCTCCTTAATCGACTTTATTTCGTGTTGTGAGTAAATCTGCATATTTTTTTTCTTTAGTAAACCCGACGAAATGACAAGCAATATACGTCGTACTATCTGACGTTCATGCCGTAAATTGGCGGTAGTTACTAAATGGTGGCGCTCCGATCAGTGATTGGCAAAAGCGCATGCGCAGCCAGCCGGTTACCTAGTCTCCGTAACTACGGAACCGGCCACTGGCCGGTTGCTTAGACACTGCCCGGCTATTATATATAGGATGAGTGAATTTTATCAACAATATTAACCCAAAAATGTTGTTTTATTTCAATCATTCAAAACCAATTAAATTAAATATTTTTATAAAGGTATTTGATTGTATTAGTATTTAATAATAATCATGAATTAAAATGAAGAAGAAAGTAAGAATATGTCCAACGAAATTCAGGTCAACTGTCAATTTTATTGGAAAATAATTGTTATAAACGAGTGTGAAAATGTTTAGGTAAGCGAACATTTCCTGGTTAACAGGAAGTAGGGAAGGTCACAAGACATGTAGAAATACTCGTCTATTTGTTTTGTATGCGCCCGACGACCCTTTCTACGTACTACGTAGTACGTAGTTGTATATAGTATAAACGAGAAACGAGTGTGAAAATACTCGATTAGGTAAGGGAACATTTTCTGGTAACAGGTAGGGAAAAATACTCGTATACTTATTTCGTTCCCGCTCCCGGCCTAACGGCCCTATTCTATTCGCCTGACGGGAGATCGTTTGACACGTACGCCGTACCTGTTACTTTTGAAAATCGGTAACAGATCCAAAGTTCAGTTAGCACTTACCTATTACAAAGTAACAGGTCCGGTATTTCCGAACCATCACTATTAAACGGGGAATATCCATCATGGCTGCCCTAGCACACAAATCTCATAGACTTTCAGATGACGTTAAAAAATAAACAGCTATTTAAGTAAGTTAAATTTACTGGTATTTTTTCTGTATTGTGTGAGAGAACAGCTAGCGAGAACTGTTTGTTGTTTACTTATTGAAAATGATATATATATGATATCTATGTTTTACGCTATTTTTTTAAGAGAAGCTAAATGATAATACGTATAACTATTAAACGGTTAAATACTGCATGTCCAGGTATGGTATGTTGTTTTCAGTAAAAAGTAGATTAATACTTTCTGGTCGATGTTGGCGTGCTATTAAAATATACGCTCCACGATTTCAATAGATTACTAAAAGTTGCCCATCTGATAATTTTATTTACAATATTTATTATAATTTTATTATTTATTATAATTTTATTTAAAATATTTATACTGCATTTATAAATATATCATCATACGGTTTAGACATGACGTGTTAAGCAATTTTGCTGGTTGATCTACACCGGTTTGTTGAGTAATACAATATTTCTTGAACTGTTACTAATTGCAGTAACAGGCAAAATATACGGGGAAGAGTTCCATATCCTGGGTGAATTCCACCAAGCGGAGTTCTAATGAGAAATTTATGAAAATACCATTTCACACTGTTTTAAAACTTTTAGCTTGACATTCAGCACTTTGTATGCAAATTCAACAATAAGTAGCTATTAAGCAACCTTTTATTAAGCTATTAAGCAACCAATATTTTAATTGAAAATATATTGAATACAGCATTTATCTGGAATAAATAATTAAAACAGCTTAAATATTTGCAAATATCAATTGGTTTCAAAAGTATGTTAACATTTAAATTGTTCAAAAATACGTCATAGGATATTTTATTGGAAATGTTTTAGGGAAACAATATATTCCAATTACAGGAATTTTATTTAAAGAAATTCTCAAGAACTAGAAAATAAACATTTCAAGTACTTCAAGATAAAGACACATAAAAATAGAAAAATAGTGAAAAATAAATAAAGTACATAAAATTTAAAAGTTTGTAGAGAGATAATTTCAATATATATAGAAGAATGAAAAAAAATTGAAGACAATAGTATTACCAGTGAATTTTTAGAACAAAAATTAATATCAAAAATATTTCCTGAGTATCAAAATCATTTTATAAAACTAAGAATAAAATAAAAATATTTTACAAAAGGGTTCAATATTTAAAAAAAAAAAAAATCATTATGAATAATCATTTTTGAAAAATTATTTAGAATTCAAAAACACTGGTACGGTGAAATATTGTACCAGATGTACTCAGGCCTAGAGTAAGACCTATAATCTACATATGAATAACCAAGGGTAAGCTCTCATTTTCTGGATTGTATTCCTTGAAAAGGAAGATAATAAAAAATAAAATAATTCAAAATTTTTTTCATTGACTGAACATATAATTCATACGCTGAAGCTAATTTTCGAATTTCATTGGCTTAAAACATCTAAATGATAATTATTCAAATTCATTTAGTTAAAACTGAAAAAAACTCTGAGATATAATCACTGACCTTGGTGACATTAGAGAAAAGCATAGCTGGATGTGGTTTGCAGTGTATTAAGCCATTAAACTGAATAATAAAAACATGTACCTTTGTTTATGTTCTGCTACAACCCAATTGTAGCAAAACATAAACAAAGGTACCACTTATACAATAACTAACTATGTTGGTCTACAAAATCGAGCATGTTTCCTAACATTCATGTGTTGGTGTTTTTATAATTTAATTCTATACTTAATATATTAAAATTGCTAAAATATCTAAAGCTTATCGAAGTTAATAAAACATCACTTTTGTGTATTAAATTTTTAAGAATTAGAGTTAAATCGATATACTTTGTTAATTTCATGCAAAACTTATAGATAAACCTAATTAAACAATTGGAACAGCTTCCTTGTGTTCCAAGCTTGCCAAGCCAATTTTTCACGCCAACCTTGGCAGCATTTTCGTTTACCCCAGTCTAAGTGTGTAGGACTGGTTCTTAAACCCCGTTTGCATCTTTGGTTCTATGCTTAATATTGTTAAAATAACTAAAGCTTATCAAAGTTAATAAAACATCATTTTTGTGCATTGAATTTTAAAAAAAATTATAATGAAATCTATATACATTTTAATTTTATGCAAACCTTATAGATAGAACTAATTAAAGAATTAAATTTTCCTCATAAATGATGAACTTGTACCAAATTTGGTGACTTTTTACAGCTTTGCACCATGAGCAGTTATCTGCTGTTTAGGCGTTGCTTTCTTGTATCATTCATTTATCAGAGAATTTTTTTTATCATTACATTTAAAATAATTTTTTATATGTTATTTGTTTCTGTATTCATTCAGTGATAAAATTTTCATCACAAAATTTAATAAATAACATCATGCTCATCCTTCATTACAACGACGATAACAGCAACGGCATTAAATGTAATACTTCTAAATATTCATCATTTTAGGTACATCATTCATTATTGTATGCTTGTTTGTAGTTTGAAATTAATGTATTTTAAAGAGGATTATTTAAAAGTAATACTTGATATCTAAAACTGAAATTCTTATTAAAGCAAAGATTAATTATTTAACACTTTATAACTGTATATAATTATTAGTATATTATGTGTATAAATGCTTAATTTTCTCTGTACCATATATTCTGAAGATTTATTTGCTAGAAACATTTCAAGAATTACAAATTCTTTATTAACTGATATTTATGACAGCCTTGATATATTATTTTTATTATTTTTATTTTTTTTGTAAAGATTGCATTTGTGTCAGTTTAAAATTAGATTTAAATTATCTGCTCTCTTACCTGCATATTCTTTATACTCAATAGATTATTTAAAACTGGCAAAATTCATAATTCCTTTTGCTGTTCATGTCTTTGGTAATTTTTTATTATTTAATACAGTCAAACCTCGCTAACGCAAATGTGGATTTCGTGAATTTTTCAATATCTCGAAGAAAAAATAATTCCCTTCAAATTTCCTATGCACTCAATGTTGAAAAAACCTTGTTTTTATGAATTTTTTTAGCTGATCCGTCGATAACTTGAATTTTTTCTATAAATGGAGAAAGTTTTTTTTTCTAAAAACAAGAAAATATCCAAAAAATAGGAAAGCTATTCAAAAGTTGCAGTGGTAAAACCATGCATACACTTTAAAATGAAGGGATATAAAGACGGAATATAGCACAATGAAGTCATTGAATTGTGCAGTTTATTAAATTCACATCAATGTTTTTGGCTGCCAATATAGCACGCTCACTAACCCATTGATTATTTTTATAATTCTGCGATAAATTTGGAAAAACTTTGGCAATCAATTCATCAGTGGATTTTACAAAGTGACAAAAGTTTTCTGGTAATGTAATACAGTGTGTGGATTCGTCCATTTCCATTTTACCATTCCCAATATCTAACAATTGTTTTGCAAATTGTTCAGAAGATTCATCTTGTTGTAATTGAACACGCATATTGGTCTTTAAAGATATTTTCTTCACATACCGCGATAACACTGATGATTTGAGACATGCATTCAATTCATCTGCAGGTGTTGAACGTGGTATAACTGGTAGATTTTATCGAAAATCACCAGCTAGCAAAATGAGTGCACCACCAAAGAGCTGCTCATTTCCTCTCAAATCTTTTAATGTGCGATTGAGTGCTTCCAATGATTTCTTGTGTGCCATTCATCCCATATTATAAGCTGACATGATCTTAGTACTTTTCCCATCCCAGAATCTTTGCTAATATTACATGTTGGAGTTTCAATTACCTGCATATTTAATGGCAATTTCAATGCTGAATGTGCTGTTCGACCACTGTCCAAAAGAGTTGCTGCAATACCAGATGATGCAATAGTAAGTGCAATATTATTTTGTGATCTTATAGTTGCCAGAATAATTGAAATAAGAAAAGTTTTGCCAGTGCCTCCAGGTGCATCTAAGAAATATAAACCACAACTCTTGTTAGATATTGCATTTATAATTGTGTCATATGCTGTTCGTTGTTCTAATACCAATTTCTGCAGATTAATTCGAACAAATGTTTGTAATTCATTAACATCAAAGTGTGTTTCTCGTTGTATATCATGATCGAAAATGTCATTACCAGATCTATTTGGAGCAATCATTCCCAATTCTGTCAATGATTTGTTGGCTATTGTCAAACATACATTCTCAATTAAAATCAATGCTTCATTGTATATATTTGGTTTAAATTGAATGTTATGCGATGTAAAATGTCTTCACTCCTATAGTCTTATATTTTTCCCAAAGATCCTTTGGATTAGCCGGAAAACATGTAGTTAGTATGATGGAAAATAGTGTATGTATCTGCTGTGGTTGAGCTGTATTAGAAGCATCAGCGAGTGAAATATCCCAATGAGCATCATTTTCTAAGAGACTTAATTTCTGGCAAGCCTCACGAAATGTAGCACACACATAGCCATTGACTGTTTTTAATTCTTGGAAAGATGTTGGTCCATGAACATTGATTAATAATAATCTTAGGTTAATCATATAACGCAGGTCATCCAAATAACGCATTCTGCGTTATTTGGATGTACAGTGTACAGACGACCCAATGCATCTGTGGAATATAAATTTAGGTGTCCTTGTACTGCTCTACCTTATTTACGACGCTGAAATTTTCTTGTTGATGTATTCCACGTAAAATAAGTTGGTACTTCAGAGGACAGTAGTGTCCTTGCAAAGGTATCATTTCTACATAATGTGAAAAATTCAGTTAATGTTGTTGGCGGTGGTGACATTGCTCTTGCACGTACATTTTCTGATGTAAAATACACACACTGTCCATTTTCAAGATGTACTGCTAAATGAACAATCGTTGGATATCACTCATGAATGGAAAATGATAAAATACGCCATACAGCCTCATTGCTACTTATGTCGCGTCCCAGTTGATATTGGGTGACTTCATCGTTAGAAGCAGTTGTATTTTCCACTGCATACACTGCCATATCGCTTCCTTTGTTCACATATTTGCAAATATATTTTATAGCTTTCACTGAATTGCAGTACTCAACATTTATGTGTGTGTTATACATTTTTAGTAGTAATGGAGAATATGGTACTACCCAACGATTATCAACATCAATAGTATTGTCGAGTACTTTTAGTTTAATGGATTTTCCACCATCTTCGGTAGATCGTCGTCGATAGAGGGGATATCCATCATTGCCTGTAATAGTTTCAGCAAGTAAGTCTCTAGGATACCGCTTTGTGCACTTTCCATCTGACATGCATGGTGAATTATTATTTAGTGAGCCACATGGACCATGAATCATATTTTTTGACACAATATCGTGCAAATCTTTATCAATTTCAATGTCTGGTATTTCTGCAGAGATGATTTCATCAATTCTGTTTGGTGTTATCTTTTCCATCATCCAAATTAAAATATGCGCATGTGGTAAACCTCTTTTTTTGCCATTCAATGGAATACATCCAACAGCATGTCTCTCCAAATACATGGTGTTTGACAATAAAATCTATTAAAGGTTTTAATTTTTGTTTAAATAGACGTGCAGAAATATCATGACGATCTGATGGTGATTGTGCAGTTAATAAAAGCTCCTTTATTTCATCCCATGCTGGGTTGCATGTAAATGTGATGAAAAATCTGAACGACCATATGCACAAACATACGTCATTGCATCTTGTGCATATTCATGCATGTGTCTTGGGCTGCCTGTAAATATGGATGGTAAAATGACCATTTTTCCCAATTCACTGAGATTGCCATCATTTACAACTGCATCATGTAAATGGATGTACTCTTCAGAACGCAATTTGGCTTGATTTAGTCGTATGTAGAGGAGTCTTTCACTTTCTATTTTTGCATACATGTCAACAATGTATTGATGAAATAATTGTCTACATTTCGATATATGATTATCAGCATTCTCACGAATCATCGTTCAATATGCATAATAATTCATAGCACTGACCTTTTGTTAATGTCCACATTAGTTGTAGGATTCTCATATTAATATTAAAATGATATCCATCCTTTCCTTGCCAAAATAGATTGGGATATTGTAATGCATCATATGAACGATGCGTTTCTGATACTTTCTGGACGTCACCATTTCTACGATGAAGAATTATATCGCGAGAATTAAATACTTCACCAACTATGACAATTGCCACTTCATCGATCGTTGGTGCGTTGAATTGTCTTCGATGTTGACCAATAGGTGTTTTATCTGCCTTTATTATTACTTTGTAATTGTCAGATGGCATTTGTTCAATGGCGGTTTTAAATAATTTAATTAATTCATTATGTTGTTCAAACAAATTTTGTAATTCAGCGACAATCTCTCATTTAAATTGACACTGTCTGTTGATTGTTCGTCAGTATTTCCCATAAAATATATCTGAAGATATTTGTGATCAGCATTTGGCAAGGGTAGTAGTGATCCAGCATGGTGATAAATTTGCCCTTGTACTTTAAATGTTGGCATATAATTTGCGCTAACGATTTTCGTTGCTCCGAACGATGTCATTTGGAAGCATAAACTGTACTTGCGTATATTTAAAAAAAATTTTTTTGATTGACTTGTTTCACCTGATACTAAAGTTAATAATGGTTCAGGTAGTGAACGCAAGTCTGGTAACTTTACTTTTCCACCTGCACAGCACATACCTGGTGTTTCATTTTAAATTTTTGAACACCACAATACGTACACTTTTTATCCATTTTTCCAATAATTACACTTGGATGAAGACTGTAATTGTAAAGGGGATTGTAATTGAAACCACATAAATTCAAATCAGTATCTATCGTTCGTCTTGTCTGTGTCCTGCGAATTCGATTCCTTTGCTGCCTTGCTTGTCTCTGTTCACTCGTTTCTAATGATCGAGCAAGAGCAATGTGAACTCGATCTCTTTCTTGCCTTGCTTGCCTATGTTCACTCGTTTCTAATGATCGAGCAAGAGCAGTGTGAAATCGATCTCTTTCTTGCCTAGCTTGTCTCTGCTCACTTGTTTCTATGATCGAGCAAAGCAGTGTGATCTCGATCTCTTTCTTGCCTAGCTTGTCTCTGCTCACTTGTTTCTGAAGCTCGTTCTTCTCTTCTTTTTGCTTGATTTGTAGATCGACCAATGACACTTCGCTTTGGTGGCATAATTGAGGGTTAAATAAAATGTATTTCCAATATTTTTATTTATTCACATATTAATAATTTATTCTACTATTAATAATTGCAAAAGTTTTTTGACATCTTAAAAACAACCTACAAACGTATTCCATCCTATAAAAAATAATAGAAGTTGCCATCTTCAGTCATTGTAAAGTAGGAATAATACAGAATATAATATCACGCGAATAATACAAAATATAATATCACACATGCAAACAATCGCAGGTGCAGGAATCTAGCAAATATTACATTACGTCATACTGCTAGGCTGAATTTCAAACATCATTACTAATTAAATGTTATTTTGATATTTTTGGGATATTTGTTCGGGAGCACCTAGAACCCAAACTCTGATTTTAAAAAAGATTTTCAAAAACCTTCCTAGGGATATACCTAATAATTTCCCAAATTTTCACGGCGATTGGATGTATGGTTTTTGAATCTATCGAGTACAGACAGACAGACACACATTCATTTTTATATATATAGATGACTAATTAAACTACATCTAACACATAAAAATTTAATCCGAGGGTTGTTGTTTATTGGCACAAAGTTTATCAAATCTTGGGACAATGTGGAGAGTTCAGCTCGTAACTCTTTTTTGACTATTAACCTGGTTCTATATTTGGTTTTTCTTGCAGCCAGTGCCGAAAAGCCCATTTTGCATAAATAAGATGTACAAATGGTAGAAGCACTTGCATTGCTTTGCAATACAAAGATTCATACTCTCCACTAAGATTCATCCAAAATTGAATTATGATTTCATTTTGAAACTTTTGTTTGAGTGAGCTATCGCATGACAATTCTATCAATTTTTCTTTTTCGATGGTTGTCAACTCAGATTCGTCTATTATAGATATTATGGTATGAACATTGATTTTTTATTAAAAGTTTTGTTGCCTCCCTGGCAATAGTCTGCGCCTCCCCTGGGAGTCTCACCTCCCAGGTTGGAAACCGCAGCCCTAGATGGACTTTTAATCAAAAATAAAGCTGAATCTTTTATAAAGAATTAGGTTATTTAAATTTCCAAGACAGTAATGGTTGGTTGGAAAATTTAAAAAAAGAAACATTACATTTTGAAAATATGTGGTGAAGTGCTATCGTAGATGAGGAAGTTTGTGTTTAATTTAGAAAAAAAGTAAGCTTGATATTAAAGGTTATGACGAAAAAGGTGTATTCAATGCGGATGAAACTGGCCTTTTTTAAAATGCACTCCAGACGAAACCATGCATGTAAAGGGTGAAGCATGTTATGGAAGAGGAGAGAAGAGTGTTAACTTTATGTTTTGCGTGAATATGAATGGAACAGAGAAGTTATAACTGTTAATGATAGGGAAATCGAAAAAACCAGGTGTTTCAGCGAGATAAAAATTTTTCCTTTGATTATGAAGCTAACTGAATAGCTTGGATGACATCTTAACCTTTTTGAAAACTGCTCAAGAATTTAAATAAAAATGAAAACAGGGAAAGCGGAAAATTGTGATTTTTATCGATAATTGCATGGGGCACAGTACCATACCTATAATGGAAAATGTAAGAATGGAATTCTTCCAAATATTCTACATCCGAATACTACATCAAAACTTCAACCACTTGACAGGTCATCATCCAAATTTTCAAACTAAAATATCGTCATCAAAAGGTTAAAAACTGTCCGAAATGGAAGGTGTTTCACCATCCGGTGTAAATATTCTACAAGCTATGCGAATGGCAGATAAAGCTTGCAGCATTGTGTCTTCCTCTACAATAATGAATAGCTTTAGAAAGGCTGGATTCATAAAAGACCACGAAAGTACTCAGATAATTAACATGGACCACTCTGCTGAAAACTGCCCTGAAAATGATTGGAACCAATTAACCAGACTCATGCACCTCAATAACATGGAATTCAAGGATTTTGTCATCGTAGATGATGCAGTAATAGTGTGTGGTTAGTGAGAGGACAATGACATCATTGCTCAAATGAAATCTTCTTGTTTATTATCAGAAAAATAGGAGGAAGAAATCTGCCATTTGTCACTAAATGTGACAAACAAAAGAAGCACTTTTTGCAGTGGACACTTTGAGGGGATATGTTAAAAGTCAGCCAAATATGTCAGAAGGACACATTTAAAGCTATTGTCCACTTAGAAAGTGTAATAGATAAAAATTTCATACTCTTCTCTTAAGCAAACAACAATTGAATCTTTTTTTCTAATAATTTTGTAAATAGTGTTTATTAAAATAAAAATGGATTACTTTTTAAAAAGGTATGTAAAGAAAGATTTTTTTCTTTTTCTTCTATTCTACTATTGATAACATACGATTTTTGATAATTCTATATTCGAATATTTTTGTCTCTCCCTACAAGTTTGAGATATCGAGGTTTGGCTGTATATATATTTCTCTCCATAAGATCTGTGTTAGTGAAATTGATGTTTGTTGTTTTAGCATTTATGTATCCCCCCTTCCCTCCTCCTAGGGGTAAAAAATATATGTGAATATAAAATAACTGCATTATAGTGGCAAAATTCAGTTTGAAAATACTGGTGCTCTTTATTTATTTCAGTGCTCCAGAAATATGTTGTTTAATTATGCTGTGAGGGAAATATGCATCACATGAATTATAATTAGAACAAAAAATAGTTAAACAGGCATTAGAGAATTACATTAAACCATATATGTAAAGATAACTTTGTACAAATATGAAAATGTAGACTTGTAATTTTTTATTTTGCCTAAACATTTTGTACAAGTTCTTTTATGAAAACTCTTTGAATAAATTTTCTAAATAGAACTTAATGATTACCGGAATATTTTCCCTTTGCAGTCATTTTGATAGCTTTGTGTTGCATGTTGAAGCTTCTTACTATATGTTTTGCTGACAGTTGCTGACAGCTTTCTTGTATTACTCTTTTATCAGAGAATGTTTTATGTATGATTAGATTAGAAATGATTTTTTTTTGTTGTCTACATTCATTCAGTGTTAAAATTTTCAGGACAAAATAAAAATAAAAAAATTATGCTCATCCTTCATTGCAACAAATATAACAGAAAAAACAGCATTAATTGCAATACTTCTAAATAGTCATCATTTTAAGTTTACATTCATTATACTATGCTTGTTTAAAGTTTGAAATCAATGTATTTCAAAGAGGATGATTTAAAAGTAAAACATACTTGATATCTTGATACTAAAACTGAAATTGTTATTTAAAGCAAAAGATTAATTAGTTAACACTTCATAAACTGTACACAATTATTAGCATATTATATATATAAAAATGCTTAATTTTCTCTGTATCATATATTCTAAAGTTTGTTTTTTTTGTTTGTTAGAAACATTTTAAAGAATTATAAATTCTTTATTAACTAATATGTATGACAGTCTTGATATGATATTTAAAAAAAATTTCCTTTAATAAAGATTGTACCTGTTTCAGTTTAAAACTAGATTTAATTATCTGCTGTCTTACCTGTATATTTGTTGGGATATTTAATGCTCATTCCCCGTTTGTCGCCAAAGGCTGCTATAGAGCTCAGCTGCTGCCGAGGTTGGCGCACTTATGTCTGCACTTCACCTCTTGTCTCACTGGCGTGCAGATGTGTTTACATGAGGGGTCAGTAATAAAGCGCTCCTCGTTTTAAACCTTTACTAACTATGTATAGTTGCTGCTGTAAATAAAGCTTGATGTTACAACTCTGCTAGTATATCTTTCCTAATAACCTAACAATATTCTTTATACTCAATAGATTATTTAAAATTGGCAAAATCCCTAATTCCTTTTTGCTGTTCATGTCTTAGTAATTTTTTATTTTTTTAATATATATTTTCTGTCAATAAGATCAGTGTTAGTGAAATTGATGTTTGTTGTTTTAGGATTTATGTATACCCCCCTTCCCTTCCTTTTAGGGGTAAAAAATATTTGTTGAATATAAAATAACTTGCATTATAAGTGTCAAAATTCAGTTTTTTAAAATTCTGGTGCTCTTTATTTATCTCAGTGCTCCAGAAATATGATGTATAATTATATATATTATTATCACAATGCAATATTAGAAATCTCTGATTTTGAAAATCTTTTTTAAATCAGAGTTTGGGTTCTAGGTGCTCCCGAACAAATATCCCAAAAATATCAAAATAACATTTAATTAGTAATGATGTTTGAAATTCAGCCTAGCAGTATGACGTAATGTAATATTGCTAGATTCCCTGCACCTGAGATTGTTTGATGTGTGTATTAGTATGACATCTTTATTGTTCAGAAGAAATACAGATAAGAATAATGATTCAGAATAATGAATGATGATGAAGGATGAATGATGAATGATGGTAAGAATAATGATTCAGAAATACAGATTATTTTTCTATTATTTCATGTCACCTTATACTGTGAGGAAATATGCATCACATGAATTATAATTCTAGATGAACGAAAGTTAAACCAGGCATTAGAGGATTATATTTAACAAATATATGTAAAGATAACTTCGTACAACATATGAAAATGTAGGCTGGTAAGTTTTTATTTTGCCTAAGGAAGTATGTGTAAGCATTTTGTACACGTTCCTTTATGAAAACGTTTGAATAAATTTTCTAAATAGAAGTCAATGATTTACCAGAGGAGTTTTTCTTCCCTTTGCAGTCATTTTGATAGCTTTGCATTACATGTTGACGTTCTTACTTACTATGTGTTTTTCTGTCAGTTAGTACATAACTTTGTTTTAAACATAATTTATAAAACATAAATGGACACATAATTTATGGAAAACTGACTAACTAAGAAATTTTATGTGAATTCTGCAATTAGTATTTAAAATTGGAAATTCTATATCACTTAATTATTAAGCTAATAGAGTATAACGTTAATTGCTTGCACTGGAAAATTTGACATCTGAGTTCTTGTTATTATACCTTTGATCAGGGTGGCATAAGTGAATGTGGGGTCCAATTGCAGTTTTTTCTTTTTTTTTTGAGGGGGAGGGGGTCCTTCAAATTCTCACTATTACAAAATTTATTTTAATGTACATTCTATACAAAGAAACCACTAATAAAGTAGCTAGGTTGCTATATTTTATCATAGAACAAAATATTACACATAAATCCATCGATTAATCCCAGCCTGCTTTTCTTAATTCAATCCTTATACATTTCTATCCTTTCATTCTTAGTGTTCCTAAGGCTGTCTTATGATTAATGATATTAGATCTGTGGTGTGTTTGGTTTCCCAGACCTTATTAAAAATTTATGAAGAGTACACTGACTTTAAGCCAGAATTTGTAGTCTCAATATAGACAGGTAAATCAGGGAGAAAAACTGTAGGTATTTTGAATCTTCGCATTGCATGTTATCTCACTGAATCATCATTTGGTAAGCTTAGGTTCAGTAGGTATTTAGCTCTCCCTTCATCTCTTCAAAGGAGTTTTTCAGAAACCTTCAAAATTGCAGGCCCTTGTTCACAAGACAATCTCTGTGAAAGATCGTACTATTTCAGCTTTTGGTTTTAATTGCTCTTAACTTGCTACAAGAATAAGCAACAAACTTATAGCCTGAAAAAATTTATGACCTAGCCTTCATATTTCTTTGTACTCTGAATACAATGATTTCTGATTCACTAAGTCTGTTGCTAAAAATATGTCTGAAGTTCGATATTCGTACTGTTACAGTGATATTTCATTCCAAAATGCAATTTTAGCATAATTTTTCTCATTTTTTTAATTCTTCAGTTTGTTCTCTAAAGAAGCTATAGATGCAGGTGTGCAATATGCTTTATATGCATAGAGTGAAAATGCGGGGTCAGGGAAAGCATGCAATTATTTTAAGTTTTTAATGGTTTTCTATTTTTAAATTTTTGATATTATAAATCTCCTCTTGCTTCTGACTTGATGTGTGAGAATTATTTTTCACTTTAGTTCTTTATGAATAAATACAGATGACAGAAGGCCTTGAAAATGTAAAAAACCAGGGCAAAAAGAAAAAAGTTGGGTCATATATCGGGAAATCAGATAATTCCGAATTATGTCTAGTACCTCCTTGAAAATCTAACATGTCCTGAACATGGTAATTAAAATTCTCAGAATGTGATATTTGTATCCATAGGTATATATGCAGTTGTGTTACCCTTTGTGCATATTTATGTTAGCATATTCATGGTGTTGTGTGGCGATTTTTTTTAAAAATTTATTATTATTTTTTAAATTTAGTTTTATTATTATTATTTTTTTACCTCATTTTAACACTTTTATATTTCCTGACCTAGTTTTAGGTGGTGATTTTATTGAGAAACCTGAAAGTTATTATAATAATTAGCCTCATGCACTCACTGAGCTAATCACAAATGTTATTGATTGTAACTGTCTACCTCTAGGAAGGGTTAGTTATGTTTTAATAGTTCCAAATGCTGCTAATCAAAACGATACACCTCAGATATCTTGAGTTTTCTGATTTTTTTTTTGCATTCTGGTGTAAGCTCAATAATCCATAATTGTTAACTGCCTTGTACCAGTCTATAATATTTTATACTCTAATAAGATTTATATAAAAGAATTTTGCCTTACATTTATTTCATAGTAGCATAACTCATTTGCTCTGCAATATCTTTTTCTTTTGTCACATTTGTTTGAAATAAAGACAATAAATGTTTTGCCAGTATCCTCACCGAGCCAAAATAACGAAAAATTTCTTTTTCTTTTTTCCTGTGAAGAAAAAGAAATTTCCTACTTCTAAGGATTTAAATTGTTATATATATAATATGTGAAATTTCCTTAATTTGGAAGGAGGAGGGAAAGGAAAAATAGTTTATGGGAAGTATTTATAAAAGACCAGAAAGTGTTTGTATTATGAACAAAACAGTTTATATTTCTTCATGCAGGTAATTTTATGCCACTGTACATTTGTTTTTAATTTACTTACCCTTTAAAAAATTAAATTTGTGTGAGTATTAACTTTGGAGGGTCCTGGATTAAGGGACACCCGGTCTAGGGGTTTTCTTGTCGAAAGGAGTGAGACAAGGGTGCTGCCCTTTTCATGCCTTTTAATTAAACTTGCTTTGGAAAGGGTAATCAGAAAGTCCAGTGTCAACACCAGGGACAGCATTTATAGAAAATCTGTCTATTTGTTTGCTTTTGCTGATGACATTTTACTGGTAGCTAGAAGCAAAAGATATTTAACGGAAGCGTTTGAAGCTATTGAGAGGGAGGGCAGTCCAGTTGGCCTTGTTATTAATCAAGAAAAACTAAGTATATGCCTGCAATTAGAACCCCCTTCCCCAAACCCATCTATTAATTGGAGATTATAAATTTGAAACGGCGGCTGAATTAATTTATTTGGGTTCGATGTTTAACAGAAATAATGATATGCTAGGAATTGGAGAAGTTTGGCTGCTGTGGCTGGAAACGTCTGGTTCAGAAGGCCTTGGCCCATCCCGGGCTGGCACGCCATGAATGATGAATGAGTATTTACTATTTTGTATACTATGCATATATGTTTCTTTAATCACCATTTTGTTAAATAAGGTATTGAACTTTCGCTGTTTCTCTCAGTGCATACATTTGTGGCTAAAGAATAAAATATTCCATGCTCTATCATGAAAAATTATTTATATTGGTAAATGCTTTTCTGTCTCATTGTTAATGGAGAGATAGATGTGATTTTCTCTAATCAAGAAGTGTTATAATAGGTATAGCTTAATCTTCATGTGATTTCCTGAACTGTATTGTGTGGAGTTCTGACCAAAATAATTTGTCTATGTGAATAACTTGAAATTTGACTTATACATAAAATGGAAAATGTTATGAGAATTCTCTAAGAACAAAATGGTTTTCCAGTGTTCTCTGAATCATACATTAGTTTTATTTATTTTATTATCCAGTATAAAGGTAATTCAAGATAATCAAGATGCAATTTGAATTATTCTAAATTTATCTATTTGAATTTTATAATTTTAAATTTTAAGTTTTCTAGATTTATAGCAAAACTCTAATTACACTGTACAACAAATTTGAACTTTTTTCTGCCCTTTAGATGAACTGTGATTCTGTATAAACAAAAGGTGCTTATTCATATATCAAAACCAAAATGGTCCATCACGTACCGTTTTTGTAGGAGACCCACTTCTCATATTTATACAAATTGGTTACAGAGAAATGTAACAGTGGCTTGATTGTAGAAAACACAAACACTAAAATGATTTTTTGGCCGTTTCCCCATGTAGACATCTGTTGGTGTGTCACTGATATCAGACCAGCAATATTCAGCTAGCATATTTCCATTCCATCGTCCACTGAAACGCTTTTCAAACATAGACATGTCCTGGTGAAACCTTTCCCAATGCTCACCACTAATTGCGCCATGGTTTTGAGAAAAGAAGTTCAGATGTGAGTCCTAAAAGTGTAGTTTTAAAGACATATTGCAACCTATAACACGAAAGCATTTCACCATGTCACCAACAAGATGTTCATAGTTTTCAGCTTTCTCATTTCCAAGGAAACGTGAGCACACTAATTTGAATGCCAGCTAGACTTTTTTTCTGTGACAATTTATTTTCAAACTCTTCATTATGAAAGACTGTTTAATTTGTGGGCCAATGAAAACCCTTTCTTTTACCTTTGCCTCACTTAAATTTTTGAATTTGTTCCTGAGATGCAATAAAGCCACTCCTTCTCTGTCCAGAGCTTTTACAAATATTTCATGAAACCGAGTTTAATGTGCATTGGTGGAAGAGACACACATTGCGGATTCACAAGTGGTTCATGTGATATGTTTCTGGCGCCATGAACGAAGTGTTTTCTTGGAGGCCACTGTTTACGGATGTAGGGATTTTCCTCTGTCACGGCTGCCCCATCCGCAGAAAAAGCAGCAAAATTTAGTTTATCCCTATTTCATGCTTAATATCCCAGTGACTTTCAAATCTCCACAAATGTGCCATTTGAATGTAATGTACTCAATTAACTTTAGTATAGCACTCATAACTTCGTAAGTTTCCTTTGTATTTGTAGAATATGCTACCGGAACAGACGGACAAACATTGCCTATAAAGAGCAGCATTGCTATGAGACTACGTTTGGACGAGTCAATAAACAGGCGCCACTCTGCTGGATTATGTTCATGTCCCAATGCCTGAAATGGGCCATTCACATTACAGCAATATACGATGTCTTCTTTCTCCGTAAAATAGTCTACAAAATGGCTTTGTCGTCTTCTAAATAATTTGTTTTGTGTAGCGGCGCTTGCCGCTATAGTATAGATTTCCATTGCTAAAATGTGGATTTTAGAGAAATGGTGCGTGGTAAACAAAAAAATAATTACAGATTCGTTATTTTCAGTCAAAAATATACAAGAAACACACGTTTTCATCTGAAGGACATTTTTCATGTTGTTCAGTGTTATTATCGACAGGTTTGAAGAGTGTTTAAAAGATAATATAAGTCCGAAATTCACATTTTTGGTCCCAGTGTATATTTTATAGGCATGCATATTGTTTCTGGTGCATTTATTATGCAGTAGTACCCTTTGTGCTTACACGTCTAGCTGAGTGGATGTCTGCATATCAGAAATATAAAAATGTTTGTCTCTTAATTTAAATCTCTTAATTTTAAAGAATCTCATAAATCACAAGTATTTCTTTTTTGCCACAGATTTTGCTAATGGCTCTTTGGCCTAACATTCACTCTAAATACAATTGAATATAAAGACATTTTTCCATGGAAATGCATGAAGAAGCATTTATAAGAATAAACTTTAATTTAGAAGCTTCCGTAACCTTGTATATCGATCCCGCAAAATACAGAAAATTAAAAAAATTAAGGACAAATGAGAAAGACGGGCCGAAATCAAGATATATAAAATTGTATGCAAAGTTTTGTAGAAATACAAAAATGCAGAAACCTAATTTTTTAGAAAATTGAATTTTAAATAATAACCTTATTTAAGTTTAAGCATTCCCCCACCCCAATCCTACCCTGAAAATATTTTTTAAAAAATGATAAAAAGCGAAAGATATGAAAAATTAGAGTATACCAATAATTTTAGTATAGAAATACAAAATAAATACCAATATTTTGCAAAAATTTCTTTAATTATATTATACTTACTATCAACAATCACCGAGCACTCCCTCTTGAAAACTTTTTTATTCTGGAAAATAAAGATTCACAATAGGAAAAAAGGGTCTTAGAAATGTATGAATAAAATATTAAAGGCACCTAACGTATAGCTCATAGACTACAATAGGTCCACAGATAACTTTTGAAATGCTTGATTCAGATTATTTGAAGAATCACATAACATCCCTTATAGTACAGTAGATGAACGGAATGAAATTTGAAGAATTTATACTATTGTCAATTCTAATAACTATATACACAAACATATAGATTAAAATGTGCACAAAGCGTGGTGAAAAATATCTGTCGCCGCCAAAGTACAATCGGAACAAATATGCCTAAGCTACACCATAACCCACATATACTTTATTTCCTGAAAGGAATTTATACATTTTATTGGATTTATGAACTTCTTAATCTGATGGTGACCGAGCTCTTTAATCAAATGTAAATCTCTGGAATTTCTCGGAGCAATAACTCAATAATTAATGATGAAATTATTCTGAATTACCGACAGCTAAAATAAGTATAAAGGAAAAAATATGAATATTGCTTCTCCATTATTGATCGGGCCGGTATCATTAGTTTTGTGGTAATCCCTACAAACCGAAATATATAAAATCTCTGCACGTCTTTATGATCTACCAGGACAAAAGAATAAGGATGGCTAAGGAACCTCGTGTCCCAATTGCAATAAATTAAAAATGTGCTGTAGTTTTATTTAACAACTCAATTTATAACACCTTAGTTTATATATATATATATATATATATATATATATATATATATATCTCATTTCTTAGCAGACACAAACTTTTTTTTCTGTTGATTTCACGTGAAAAATTTCAAACAAGCTTGAGGGTAGTGTTAATATATCTCGTTGAAATTCCTTTCTCCTCTCTTTGCAGGTTCTCGGGAAATAATGCCAGGTGCGAAACTAAAATGTTTGTGGTAACCAGAACTTTTGAATTCCAAGGTATTGCTGGCGGTTACCGTTTTCTGAGTACTGTGTAAATTATGGTCATGCAACAAGAGCAAATGTATATTCCCACTGTGAAAGGACCGTCCAACGAAAGCTATTCCAGCGAAAAGAGACGTGAGAAAAGGTATTCTCGTCAGGACCATTTAAAAACACATCTGCACGCCCACACAGGAGAGAAACCTTCCACATGCACAGTATGTGAGAAAAGATTTTCTCGACAGGGTCATTTAACAGCACATCTTAGGACCCACAGGAGAGAAACCTTTCTCGTGCACTGACTGTGAAAAAACATTTTCTCAACATTGTGAATTAAAAGCACATTTTCGTACCCACACGGGAGAGAAACCTTTTACCTGCACTGTATGTAAGAAAGCGTTTTCTCAACAGACTCATTTAAAAACGCATCTCCGCACCCATACGGGAGAGAAACCTTTTGACTGCGCTGTATGTGGAAAAGGATTTTCTCGAAGGGAAACTTTAACAAGGCATCACCTCGCCCACACAGGAGAGAAACCTTTCGCCTGCACTATATGTGGGAAAACGTTTTCAGAACGGGGTACTTTAAAAATACATCTCCGCACCCACACAGGAGAGAAACCTTTCGCATGCACTGTATGTGAGAAAAGATTTTCTAATCAGGATCATTTAAAAACACATCTCCGCACCCACACGGGAGAGAAACCTTTCGCATGCATATTATGTGAAAAAAGATTTTCTAATCAGAGTAGTTTAAAGTCACATCTCCGCACCCACACGGGAGAGAAACCTTTCGCATGCATATTATGTGAGAAAAGGTTTTCTCGACGGGATAATTTAAAAACGCATCTTCGCACCCACACAAGAGAGAAACCCTTCTCATGCACTGTAGGTGAGGAAAGATTTTCTCGACAGGATTATTTAAAAACAGATCTCCGCATCCAAACGGGAGAGAAACCTTTCGCATGCACTGTATGTGAGGGAAGATTTTCTAATCAGGGTAATTTAAAGGCCCATCTCCGCATCCACACGGAAGAGAAACCTTTCGCATGCACTGTATGTGAAAAAAGATTTTCTCGACAGTATACTTTAAAAATACATCTCCGCGCCCACATAGGAGAGAAACTTTTCGCATGCACTGTATGTGAGAAAAGATTTTCTCAACGGGGTTATTTAAAAATACATCTCCGCACCCACACGGGAGAGAAACCTTTCGTATGCACTGTATGTGGGAAAAGATTTTCTCAAAAGGGACTTTTAACAGCACATCTTAGGACCCACACAGGAGAGAAACCTTTCGCCTGCACTGCATGTGAAAAAAGATTTTCTGAACACGGTACTTTAAAAAGACATCTCCGCACCCACACAGGGGAAAACCCTTTTGCGTGATCTGTATGTGAGAAGTGTTTTTCTCATCAGAATCATTTAATAGCACATATTAGCACCCACACAGGCGAGATGCCTTTCGCCTGCACTGTGTGAAAAAAGATTTTCATTGCTGGGGAATTTGAAAACGCATCTCCTTTCACATGGAGGAAATACTTTTGGTCTGCAAGATATGTGAGAAATGGTTTTGGGAACTACATCATTTTAAAAAACTTGTTCGTACCTACACAGAAGAGAAATCTTTCATCCTTTCTGTTTGAGAAAAAGACTTTCCTTCCAGTGTGCTTTAAAAGCGCATAGCGTTACCCGTACAAAGGGAAAACTTTCGATTGCACCATGTGTGAGAAAAATATTTCTGCAGAGGGTAATTTAAAAAGAGAAAACATTTTATCTGCACTACTGCATGAGAGATAGGTTTATAGCTTGAGGACACATGAAAAATGCATCTCCCTATCGATTCAGGGATGTAGCCAACTATCGTATGAAATGGGATTTTTTGGCGCAATCCCATAACTGCGCCAAAGATATAATTTTGTTCCACCGTGGTGAAAAGTCTGCAAAAATAGAATTAAAACTCAGGTTTGATGGTGTTTATTTAGAGGAGATATCGCATAAATAATCTTTTGGAATTAATTTAATGCTTTATGACATTAATTTTTTTAAATATATCAATGCGATAATGGTCATGACCTATGATGCGATACTTTACCCATGAAAGTGATTAAAGTAAAAGAACCTGTCATTATACTTGTTTTCCCAGCGGGAAAGGGTGTCATGAATTGTCACTTATGCAATAATGCTGGGTTTTTGTTTTTGAATAGTGTTTAATTACAATTTTTAAGATTTAACTGTTTTTTCTACATCTGCTGTGTTCTGTAAATTAGGAAATAAATATGAATAATGGTTATATAAATAAATATTTTATGGCTTCATATCGAGACTGGACTAATTTTGCTTTTGTCTCTATTAATTATTTTCCATTAATTTAATTTTTAATATTTTATTAGACGGTTTTTTGTGTGTGTAGCCAAAGTAATATTTAATGCATGGAGCATCTAATTATAATTTTATCTTTGAAAACGTCTCAAATTTTTATGCATGAAATATATAATTTTAATTTTGAACTCAGCTCTTGAAAAATGTTTAAAATATATAAATTACACCTAGTCTCGTCTATGAGTTAATGGACTCTTTATTGTTTCTTGCAGTATATTTTGACAGGGCATGTGCTTTCACTCTGAGTGGTACCGGTAATCAGAGAGGAAACCTTTGGAAGTGACATTTCACATTATAAGACGAAGTGTGATTGGTATTTAAAGCAAGGTTTTATGACTTTGTTTGTTTAGCAATTTACTCGGAAGCTAACATATGCGATACATTTTGTGTCTTAATAAAATTAAATTTAATCTTGTACACGAAAATACGTGTATCTAAATTTCATAAGAATGGGAAGGCATCAGTTAGAAAATTTACTTTACAGAAATGACGTGGTCTAAAGGAAAATGCTATCTCCTGTGGAGAAATTTCTAAACTTTAAGAATGTCATTTCAAATTTACAGTTAGACAAGTTTGAGGTTAAAAGCTTCTGTGTTTGTAAAAGATTTAAATGCATGGTTTTGGAACAACCCATACAAAAGAAATGTGGATAAGAGGTGGATATTCGGTATAAAAAATACGAAATGATACGTTTAGGTGAACTAGAGGAGGATTCATTATAGAACTTGCATCTCGCAATTTCTGAGGAATTTTGTTTTTGTTGCTATTTCGGAGCCAAAGATCTTTAGAAAACGAAATAGGATAGGATTTCGCTCTTTGAGATTCCGCCCCACCGCTGGCATTGGTTTCGTTGTCGGGACGCTGACAGGCTGGAGGGTGGGGGATCCCTATTACGCCATGTAGACTGCAGACAATAAGGCGGTCGACTCGAGTGAAGTATGGAACAATGTATGCATGACGGAAAAAAAGTAAATCATCATCACCGGAAAAATGTGTTAAAAAGTAAATGTGCGGCGAACACTAACTCGATTGAATAATAAAAAATATCCCTTCTTAAAATTTTTGCAGGCTGCAGATGTAAGTGGGGGTTAATGCGAGAGGTTTGATTCGCGACTTATTCGATCGTCTCGCCGAAATGATTTGGTGAATTCCAGACGCGAAAATTCTTCTCCTGATTTCAGAAACTGTCATAAATAGTCGTAGTAGAAAAGTGTCGCAACTTGAAACAAAATAAACTTGCTGCGGTTTCAGTGTGCCCAAGCCCCCCCCCCCGACATATTTCTATGTATCAGTGGCTCTTATCCAGACTAAATTCCTTCAGCCGTGCCTTGCGAGTGGGGTTGTCAGTTATTCCCACTTTAACGAATGAGATGACAATGACCATGTTCACTATCAGTGACCCTATTAACCTACTACTTCAACGTTAATTTGAAGTGTTGGTCAAGTTTGAACAAGTCAAAGATTGTCATAAAATCTTTATTCAAACGAAAACACCACGAATGGAGCGAATGAGAATCTGATCAACTTAGGAAATAACATCACTCTCTGTGGCCTGGCAGTCTCTGTGAGCAGACACTAGGTCCAGCTACTGACAGTAAGAGGGCGACGAGCTGCACGTCGAAGAGATCCCAGCCACGGTGTGCAGACAGTGAAGAACGTTTGCTGTTCTGGTGTACGTATTCATGATGGATTAGTAGGTAAATCCGGACGTAAAGAAGGTCCCTGTCATTTTGTTTCCTTCCATGGGAACAATCGATAACCACACTTGCAAAGCATGGCTGAGGGGATTTTGTCTCGATACCAGATCACGTTTTCCAGCTGTCCCTCGATTAAATACGTCAGGAAATTTAGACATTAGCAGTGCACGAAATTCATTTTGCTGTGAGCACATGAAAAATGTGGTATTTTAGAAAAATAGAAGAGATGTTCAGAACTCAAAATTACCAGCAAATGACGATGAAATTTTGTTATATGGACCGAACATGAGAAAACGAAGTAATTTCATTGATAGAGAATTTATATAAATTCAAAAGATTAATTAAAAAAATTAATTAGTCACTGATAGCAGTTTAAAATATATTACAATAGCAAACAGTTCGCTGTGGAATCATGAATTCAATATTATTTATTCAGACTGCTCTAGCGTTGGTTTCACTCAAGTGTTGTTCATAGATGACTTTATCTCGAATTTCATGAGTGGATATTTTATAGTATTATAAAAAGCTCTTGAATATCTGCTAAAAATTAATGGCTTGCATATGTGAACAGCATGGAAGTTTTCTTCAAATTCCAGAAAAACTGAAATAATTATGATGATATCTGCTTGAACACATCGGAGTTCTTTCGCTAACATGAGCATTTTATGAAACACTCAGAAGCGTATTTGCTACAACACTTAACAAACTGTAAAATTTGTATTTTCTCGCATTCAGCAACATTACAGCGTTCACAGTTACTGTCCGACCACAGTACGAAGAACCACGGTTGGCATAGTGCCAAGACAATTCTATTCACGCTGTAGGTAAGGCTGCTTAGGAAGGAGGGGGAAAAGTCTCGTATTATCTCGACATTCTTTAGAATCAGTTACTAACTGCGCTTGCTTGCTTTTTCCTCGTCTGTTATTTTGGTTATTATATTAAAATTAATACATCCTTTACCCAACACGACTGCTCGGAATAAGCCGTTCCGTAGTGATTGTAAACGTATAATACACAATGTAATTAAATTGTGTGATAAAGAAGCATTAGAAGGAAATGTTATTGTTCCAGTTTCGCAATCCCCAAAGAGAGCTAGTGAAATGACCGGGATATCAATGTCCAGTGTAAAAGAATACATAGAGAAGCAAAGGGTGAAGAAACTCCAAAATTTGAATCTCCGAGGAAACGTCAAAAAAAGAACCACCGAAAACGTAGCTTTAGATAATTTTGATTGTGATGTAATCCGAAAATATCCACTCCTATAAAACTCCTATTTTTTAAATATATTTGCTTCTTTCTTTTTATTATTTTGAAATTATTATTCACATATTCTATCAAAAATAAAGTTTTTAAAAATAACTTTAAAATTGCGGATAAAAAGCAGTCTGAAATGCATTCCGTATTTCATAAACAAACACATCCGAAAATATGACGTTTTTCCCCTATTTTCTAAGTAGACTAGCTTTTCTTGCGCATGCGCAACAGCTTCCAGGGACCTTGCTTCCGTAGTCGGACAGTACCAGTCCTCAATCCAACGGAGCTCTTGTGGGACGAGGTTGAGAGGGGCATCAGGCAGCTGGATTCATCCAGTCATAGAGAACTGAAAAGTGCAGTTCAGGGTAGGGCCATAGATTCCTCGGCCCATCTTCCAACATACCATAGAGTCCATGGCGTAGAGCAGTGGTGCGCAAACTTTTTTCGACCGCGACCCATTTTCTTTAAGTAAAAATTCACGTGACCCTAATGAAAATTTTTGATAACAGCAATTTAAAAAAAAAAATTCGAAAAATGTCAACAAAAGAATAGAAAAACGATAAAAGCAAATTTTGAGAAACTATTTCAAAAATCAACGAACTGTAGATTTTGCGCATATATATACTTTGAACAAGAACAATAAAAATGTCTTCCTTACATCTGCACTTGTTTTTTGTCAAATCTCATGTGACTAAAACTTTATATTTAAATATTAATATGAATTTGTATTTCATTTACATAAGAATTAAAAAAGAGCATAATTTTGAAATTATAAGTTTCATATTAAAACATTAAAAATTATGAACTTCATTTATCATATAAAACTAAACTAGAAAAAAATTAATGAGAAGGGTGAACCTCGACCTCGTATAGCATTTGTGCAATGATTGGTGAAACATTTGAGAATACTACTGTCATATTATTGTTGTTTGGTTTTTATAACAGCTAATTTGGAAAACCCAGTCTCGCACATATAGGTAATAGCGAATGGAAACAATGCAGCCCTGAAATTCACAAAATTAATGCTTTCCGGTCGTGAGACTCTGTAAGACTGTTTGACACCTTATTTAACAATCTCATATTTTTAACATATAAAAAATAAAAACATTAAAGATATGTGATTATAGAAAGTTTAAAGCACAGTTTTTAATTAAATAATTCAGTATGATATAAATTTACTTCAGAGTATCCCCGTCCCTTTCAGTTTTTTCACGAGCCTTTAGTTGGTCGCGACCCACAATTTGCACACCGCTGTTCTATAAGATTTAGGTCTGGAGACATCGCTGGTCAATCCATACGGCGAATATCCTCTTGCTCCAGAAAATCGTCGACAAGGTGAGCTCTGTGTGGCCTCGCACTATCGTCCATAAAAAAGATACCCGAACCAGCAGCCTCCGGAACAATTTCACATATGCTTCAAGGAGCTATAGCGCGATGCGGTGACACTGCCCGCACGAAAGATTATCCTACCACTAAAAAGGTCTATTTCGTATACGTTGGAAGGACGATAGAGAGGAGTGGATCAAGACAACACGTTTGCTCTATATTTTGCGTGGCGCCATCTCTTGTTCAAATATGCAACTATTTTTCATTATAAGTATAATATAATATTAGCATTCGATCTTTATTTGAATACTAGTTGGTACCCGTCAAAACATGACGGCTAGATAGTAAATAAACGTACTAATACAGAAATTATACTCAACACATCATTTCCAAATGTAGAAAATCATAAAAATGCGCAGAAAAAATTAATGTGTTTAAGCAGCCTTGTGCCAAGTATCTAAAGCCAGATTTAAAAATGTCAGTGAGCATGCGCAGCAAGCAATTTTTTTTAAAATTGTAAATTATCGCTAATTAAGCAATTTCCATCAGGTTTAATCTTATAGTTCACAAACATAATTATCATAAAATAAAAATGGCAGAGAGAGATATAGAGACTCCTCGAAAAAAACGTGTTAATCATTAAAACATGTCACTGAGCATGCGCAGAAACAGTGAGTTTCTAAAGACAGATTTAAACATGCCACTAAGCATGCGCAGAAATCAATTTTTTAATTGTAAATTATCACTCATTAATAGAAATCGCGGTTACAAAAACCAAATTTGACAAATCTACAGATTACAGTCTTTCGTTTAAGACCAAAATGAAGTAAATTAATGCAGTAGTTTTCTCTCACGGACTACCCAAAAAGTCGGCTTAGCAACTTAAATATATAGATAGGTACTGTAAATATTAAAATAGTATATGTCTCTGTTACATTTTTTCTGGGGGGGGGGGGAGGGCGAAATATTATAATTTTTCCAAGGAGGCCTTGATATCCATAAATTTATAAAGCACTGCTTTAGGATAATTCAACAAATTTTTTATTTGGAGTGATAATATGAGTTTATTATGAGTGATAATATGAGGGGCTACATTAAAATCTTAATTTGTGTTTTCTGGAAAACTGCATTTTCTTTTTTTACGTTTACAAAAAGTCTCATTTCTGGAAAGGTTTTTAAGATATTGAGATAAAATTATGTCACAAGGTTCTGCTTATTTATTGGTATGTTATTAAGCAAGATATAGGTTGTAATTATATTTTAGTAAATTTAAGAGGTATTGGTAATCGTTTGCTTCATAACACAGATAAGTGATTTACTAATATATTGTTGCAAAAAAGTGAAATATATTGGTTAGATTTTGCTATAGAAGGTTTGGCATAAGCGATAATTTTTACTAAAATTAGACTAAATATTACCTAAATTTAAAATGGGAATCAAAATTCCAATAAGTTTTTTCTTAATCCAGAGTTTTGTTCCCTGTTTTAATTAAAAACATGTGTTCACATAAAAGAACCTGGAAAAATTCGCATAAGAGAACCTGGTCATATTCACAGCTGTAATTGAAGGCGTTTACTTTTCTACATAACTATTGAAAGTAATTAGTTAATGTTAATTGTAAGAATTTCAACTGTAACTGAATACTTGGCTTAATTACTCGGTGGTATTATATATTTAATCTATTACTATAAATTAGCTAGATAGTACCCGTCAAAACTTTACGGTAAATAATTGAACAGTTCCAATAAAAAAAAAAGTACATAACCTTGATTTTCTTTAGTTTATGTATTTTATTTTTGCTTAATATATTTATACATAGCCTATTTATACATATATACGTACTTTTCCGTTATAAGAACTACACTCATTTTGACACCAATTTGGCGCATTTTCAAAAATCGCCGCAACGAGAGAAAAGTAACACGATATACAGTCCGACCACAGTACGAAGAACCACGGTTGGCATAGTGCCAAGACGATTCTATTCACGCTGTAGGTAAGACTGCTGAGGAAGGTGGGGGAAAAGTCTCGTAGTCTCTCGACATTCTTTAGAATCGGTTACTAACTGCGCTTGCTTGCTTTTTCCTCGTCTGTTAATTTGATTATATTAAAATTAATGGATCCTTTACCCAACACAACTGCTCGGAATAAGCCGTTCCGTAGTGATTGTAAAGTATAATACACAACGTAATTAAATTGTGTGATAAAGAAGCACTAGAAGGAAATGTTATTGTTCCACTTTCGCAATCCCTAAAGAGAGCTAGTGAAATGACCGGGATATCAATGTCCAGTGTAAAAAGAATACGCAGAGAAGCAAAGGGTGAAGAAACTCCAAAATTTGAATCTCCGAGGAAACTTCAGAAAAAAAGAACCACCGAAAACGTAGCTTTAGATAATTTTGATTGTGATGTAATCCGAAAATATCCACTCCTATAAAACTCCTATTTTTTAAATAGATTTGCTTCTTTCTTTTTATTATTTTGAAATTATTATTTACATATTCGATCAAAAATAAAGTTTTAAAAATAACTTTAAAATTGCGGACAAAAAGCAGTCTGAAATACATTCCGCATTTCACAAACAAATACATCCGAAAATATGACGCTTTCCCCTATTTTCTAAGTAGACTAGCTTTTCTCGCGCATGCGTAACAGCTTCCAGGGACCTTGCTTCCGTGGTCGGACAGTAATCACACTAATTATTGGCAGATTACAATACTAAAATATACAAAAAGTGAGATTCAAGGATCACGATACGATATGAGGACGATTATTATCGTGGTCATGGAGATAAACAAACTTCATGGAATGCCGTAATTAAATACGCCTACTGTAGTTTGCATATCTTTCTCGCAATATGTGTTATTAATCTAATAGTTGCCATGTTCTGTGTAACGATCTGTCAAGTAGCGCTTCCGGAGCAACCGCTTCATAAAAATATCAGCCTATATTAATCTCACGTGCAAAAATACAATAATAAACAGAAATTAAAAACATCAAAATCGTTGTTTAACAAATTTGTAGGTTAAGTTAATTGTTATTCAATGCACGTGTATAGAGCTTTAAAATTCATGAAAATAAAAAAAAAATTCTGAAACGCGATTGCAGCGCTGCCTACCGGATCCAATTATTGAATGCACGTGTATACATCATTAAAATTCATGAAAATAAAAAATTCTGAAATGCGATTGCAGCGCTGCCTACCGGATCCAATTGTGTACCTAAACTAACCAAAGATCAACAACAACAATAAATAAATAAATTAATTAAAAAACATTTTTTATCGGATCAAATTGATAAAATTAATATATGCTGAAATTGTTAATTTCATTGGAATAGAATGGTTAATTTATGTATTTTATTTTTGCTTAATAATTTATACATAGCCTATTTATACATATATATAGCATAATATATATATATGTACATTAAATTGAAATACACGTGCAAAATTTTTTTGCACGTGAGTAATTTTTATGATTTTTTAAATGAACGCACGCATTTTTGTATATGACTTTCAGTTGTTTACTGAAATTGTTAATGTTTTTGAGCTATAATTGAATGTATTTACTTTTGTACATAACTATTGAAAGTAATTAGTTAATGTTAATTGTAAGAATTTTTATTGTAAATGAATACTTGGCTTAATTACTCGGTGGTATTATTATTTAATCTATTACTATAAATTAATTAATCTAATAGTTGCCGTGTTCTGTCTAACGATCTGTCAAGTAACGACGTAACTTACGTAACCTACAAATCGTTTTACCACCGAAATTTGTTAATTTTAATTTAACAATTTAAAATTAACAAATCAGACTGAAAACATTATTTAAATTTTAATGTTCTAAATTGCAACACGTTGGATTGCAAAACAGATAATATTACTAACATCGTAATATAATGCTTTTCGAAAAATCGGTATGAACAAAAGAACAATTTTAAGCAAATAAATATACAATTAAACACAATTAAAATGTTAAATTCAGTTACTTAGCTTGAAATTTACATCCAAATATAATCATTCCGACATTACGAAATAAAAAAAATAAAAAAAGGCTGGCCGATATGTTACGTCCCACCATTTAAATAAGAAATCGAATAGAATACAAACCGTTATAAAAGTACTTTTGAAAGTAAATATTAAACAGAAATTAAAACACTATCATCAAATAGAATGCTTTACGAAAAATCACATGAAAGCCACATGTGAACACATGAAAGCCACGTGTGTTGGCAATTTAGAAATATTCATTTCTACGTACACAGTTTTGAACATATCACTACGCATGCCTCGAGTTTGCAACTTTATCGAATTTACTTATAAATTCGATCAATAACAAATGATTTTTAAATTTATTTACTGCACTATCTATATAGTGCAGTAAATATCTTTTACATATCACTATTTATTCACTATTTACCGTTCAACAGTGTCTGTACGGTAGGGTGCTTTTCAAAACAAATCTTCTATCTTCTATATAAATAAGTAACAGACGTATTTGTCGTGGGTTTTGTCGAATCACGTGACATCACGTCTCCGGGTCTCACTCATCCAAAAAAAAAATCGCCGACAAATACACAAATCGGTGTATTTTTTTCTCATGAAAGTACATAAATGTTACATATTTAGAAAGAGCTTTGAAAACTTATAATTTTTTCTGCGTACACCTATTCTGTTAATTCAATAGTTTTAGAGTTATTTGCATTCTAATGAAGCGTCATCGCTCTTTGACGTTGTAAACAAAGGATGATTCTTTCACAGCGTGATTCTCACTAAAAAATGAATCACTGAAATGAAATGTGTCACCGTGTCTAATTTTTTATTATTTTCCTTTAATTTTTTATACTTTTAATTCAAACTTTTTAATAATAAATAGATCATTTGAAGATGTACTGATTTTTGGGAGATTTTTTGCCAATTAAAAGTGAAAAAAAATTTTAAATCCAAGTAAACTGTGATTCTGAGTGTCAAGTGATTCGATTTGGATGTTCGATTAATGCTGCCTATTTGCGGATATTTTCAAACATGTGCATTCGGAAAATATTTCTTTTCTTGAATTTCGCCATTTCATTTACTTTATTTTGAATGTAGCAGTCTTATTTTTAAGTAGTGGGAGCTCAGCCAAAAAAATTATAATCAATGATAAATTCACTATAACGCTGATTCTAAAAAATCATGATTAAAAGATATGAATTTCCATTACTTCAGAACAGAGTTAAGATAAGATTGAGAAACCCAACACCAATGATTTTAAAAATTACATCCCTCTCTGTATGCACAATTTTCACTTCTAAAATGGAGTAAAAATTCAGCAAGTACTAAAATATAGTGAGGATTACAACTATGATATTCATAAAACTTCTTGATATACACAGTTGAGTATTTCAAACATGTGCTAATTTCTTTTCTTGAGCTATTTTTTTTTTTGAGCTTATTTGAGCTTTTGGTTCTATTTTTAATATTTTCAAACATGTGCATTCGGAAAATATTCTTTTCTTGAATTTCGCCATTTCATTTACTTTATTTTTGATGTTAAAACATGTTAGCAATGTATTACATATGCATTTTTTGTACGTCAAATATAGTTGCACATTAATTTTATAGAAATTTGTGGTATGACTTTCTTAATGAAAGGCTAAATCTAGCTGAATTCTGAAGACTTTAATTATAAATTTACATTTTTTATATTGGGTTTTCTTTTTATTCATGCGTATAAAATTTCACATGGTTTTTTTCTATGTTATTTATACTGTGTTTAGTTTTTAAATTGATTTTGGTTAAGAATTATTCCACAATTTGACATTTTTACTTTACAGCTTTTAGTGGTACAGTTTGCAAAATGTTTTTGTGTATTACTGCCGAAAGAAATTGTTTTAAAGTTTTTTATGAATCTTAATGTAAATTGATAAGTAATTAACTGGTATTAACTATTAGTAATACACTTTTAAAATTCATTAATTAACTTTTTCATAAAATTTTAGTTTAAAATTTAATAATTAGTATTAACTTTATAAAGTTTATTAGTTTACCTAAATAAAGTGTTTGGAATTTTATCCATTAGGACGTTTCTAGTTCTTGTCAATAGATGGCGCGATAAGACTTTTTTTTGTTCTTTACTCCTTCATGACGTAATATGTTCGGTCTGTTTTTAGTTAAAAGAGAATGGTTACCTTTTTTTCATGGGTGGAAAGCAAATATGGCTTTTCCGTATTACTTCTATGTTTTTGATGTTTGTGAAATTTATGTTCACAATTGATTACACCCTAATATGATCTTTGAAGTCAAGTGATGAATGAAGTCATTTAATAAATAAGTTGACGGTAAGACTTTGGCCTTTTTCTTGTTGTGCTGAGTTTCAATGCTTTACTTCTGTTTTCCCACATCTGTATTAAATTGATTTTAACGTAATTTCTAAACTGTTTCTTATTTGAGACTTAAGGGTGTCTCCATAAAGTTTAAATGTTTTTTTATTTGTTTTTGTTTTTGTGTTTTTGTTTTGTAAAGTTTAAAGTTTAAATGTTTTTATGCGGGTTTGTCATTATTTATCGTGTTTATGACCTCAACATCAAATATTCCACGAGGGTCAGGACACATCCATGTTTCCATTTGTGTTCTTCGGTGAGCTGTTTCGGGACCGTCTTGCATGGACATTTCGAAAAGCAAGCCTGTTATGGATGATGTCATATGCAGAACCATGGCTAATTTGCATATGATTTGCCGCTTCATTTATAATCACGCGTCGGTTCGCCAGAATCATCGCACGTATTTGTTCGTCGTTGTCATCACGAGTGAAGGTTGATCGGCGTCGTGATCGTTCTCCTGCCTTCACGGTTGTCCGACCGTTTTTTTGAACTTCTCAATCCATTCGCACACACTTCACTGTGGTAAAACACTGTCCCCTTATTGCGCTGAAAGCCTTTGGTGGATTTCGGCTCTCGATACTGCTTCAGACCGGAAAACCAGATCACACGGCGTTGCTCACCTTTGGAGCAAACGAAGAGTGGCGCGGGCATGTTTATTGAGCAATAACAACAAAACGAAATGACCGCCGAAATTCAAACTTACCTTAGACGACGACAAAGGTAGGTACTCTCGACCTCGTGCGAAGAGAGCACTACAGCCAACCGAAAGACCACTACAGCGAAAGTGTGGATAATTTTTGAATTACCCTCGTACATATTAAAATATCCACTTAAGGCTGCTGTGTACTAACCCTATTAGATTACCTCACCTAAATGTTAACCTTCTCCTTACGGGGTGGGATAGTATGTATCCCAAGAATGATATATATGTATGTGTATGTATGTATGCATGTATGTATATATGTATGTATATGTATGCATATATATATATATATATATATATATATTATATATATTGCATATATATATATATATTATATATATTATATAATATATATATATATATAGATACATATGTATGTATGTATATGTATGTATGCATATGTATGTATATGTATATGTATTATATATATATGTATATATACAGAGAGAGAGATAACCCCCTTAATGGCCGTTCTTACAAAGGGGGTATCAAATTTCTCGTTGTAAAGAGGGAATCGGAAAAAATTGGCCCCGTAAGCTAAAGGTTAACCTATGAAGAAAATGTGCTTTACTATTGACAGCTACATAAATGCTGTAAATCCAATAAAATAGTATTTTCAGATAGCCCGAGCTTAGCCTGAGCTTTTGTGCACCTAGCAGTAGGAACCATTTTGTGAATTTCGTTCACCAAACTAATTTAGGAGCATTTAAAACACACTATACCAGATTTCTCCTCCGAATAATTTAAATTTTAAAATACAATCAATTTTTTAAAATGAAAAATGCCCCGAGGTGTATAATTTTTTTCTCTTTTACGGAGTACAATTTTTAAAAAAAATCTTTGAATTTAAGTCGGCAATCGTTGGTCACTTTCTACATAGGTTAAACTTGAGGTGAGCGAATCCAATAGGGTTAGTACCCAGCAGCCTTATAGTTATCATAATATACCCATTTTGTTTCACATCATTCACGAAACTTTCAGATTGTCTCGTGTGTATACATAAGAAATGAGTCGGAGAGAAACTTTCACGATGCTTTCACGTTGCCATTCTGTGAAACATAAACTGTAACGATTCGTCCTCTTTCCATGACGGTCCGACTTCGACAGCATACATATCATTCTATTCTTTGCCGACAATCATACTTCTGCCCAGTGTCGATAAATAATTTTTAACCAAACCTCAAAAGGACGCTGGGGGAGACGATTTCATTTCCATTTCAATGTAGCTCCCACGTGCTCTGAAGCGACTTATCGTGATTCTTTTAGAAGGGCAACGGGCATTTTTTTGCCCCGTTGCCCTTCACGATTTTGACGCGGACACCTTCGTAAAAACTTAGTCCACGGAAAAAAAAAAAAAAAAGATTTATGCCACAAGCTCCTTTAAGTGAACAAAGGACTTTCAATCTCCCATTTTTAAATTTCAAGTTTTAACTCTAGATTGAGATAATTAATATTCTTTTGAGTTCATCAAATATTAGAACTCAAAATAAGGATTCTTTTGGCAGCATAAAGTCTGTTTTTTTTTCAAAAATGCTAGCATATTTCAAATGTTCCATGTGCATTCCATATCTTTTAAAATTCTTAAATTTTTTAACATAAGTTGCCATATCTATATATAAACATGATTGTGCACTGAATTTTTTCGGTGTGGATCTAAGTCATAAATATTTTTTTTCTTAAACCTGCCTGTTATTTTTTATGTTTTTCCATATTTTTACTTCATTTCAGGATCTATAAATTTGTAAAATATTCTTGCTTCAAAGAATGATTCTCAGATTTGTGACAAAAACTTCAGTTAATCCTGAAATTTGGAAGGAATCACAGAAAATAAAGCGGATTGGAGCATTTTGAAAAATTCTAGCATTTTTGAAGAAATATTTGATAAACAGACTTTATTCTTTCACAAAATGCTTATTTGTCAATCTAAGTGTCTTCAATGAAGTAGAAAAGACATTAATTATTCTTATTTTGTATACAGAGTAGAACATTGAAAATTTTTTAAAATGAGTTGAAGGTCCCTTAGCCCCTTAAAACTAATTGTCGAGAAACGGCTGAAATGCATATAATTTAAGACTTTAAAAAACTGATGCAAAAAAAAACCCAAAATATTTAACATATCAGACGTTAAAAAAAATCTGTCTCCCCTACACTCGACGTCTGTTTAACGGTCCCAATAATTTGCTCATCTCTGACGGCAGAGTTGATTTGATTGGAAGTCAGCCAAGAGAAATACTCATTACGATAAAAAAGATCGAGGGTGTACCGCCGAAACTTTATTAGACATCGAGAAAATTAGCGGGGATTGTGCCTCGTTTCTATTTTGCATCTTAAATTCCGCCCCTAACAAGAAAGCTGTCTCCCCCCTCCACCCTATTTGAAGATGGAAGTCTCCGTAATAAGCCAAGTCAGTTGCAATTTAATTTGGCAAGGTACAATTTAAAGAGGCAATTAGCCTTGAAGCCCCCGTGTCTAACCCCCTCCCCCTCTATTGGCAGAATTCGAAATTTAATGCACCATTGACTTTTCAGTTTCCAAAGATTTATTTCTTAAGCGCATGTGAATATAATAATTAAATTTGATGCCGAACACATTTCCTTATCAATTAATGAAAAAAGGCTGCTTTTCTGGAATTAAGGGTTGTTAGATTTTTGTCTCAAAACGTATGTAACGTTCATTAAGGCTGCTGTGTACCATTCTATTGGATTCGCTCACCTCAATGTTAAACGCTGGAGAGAATTTGTCTACTATTGACAGCTACAAAAATGATGATAATCCAATAAAATGGTATTTTCAGATAGCCTGAACTTTTATGCACCTTGCAACAGGATTCATTTTATAAATTGCGTCCGCCAAAGGAATTGAGGGGTGTTAAAAACACACTTTGCCAGATTCCCCCCCCCCCGAATAATTAAACAAACATCAGATGGAAATTCCTTGAATGATTTGGTAAGCGAAGGGGTTGATACAGGAAGATCTCTTTTCAATCTTCATAAGATTTCAAAAAAACACTTACATACAAAAAAATTACGGACATACAAAAAAATGTTTCGAATGATTGAATTACATCCTTCCCAAACAGGCTGCCAAAAAATTCTGTGGAAAGAAGATGGTGGTTCAATGGCCAAAGTTTACCACTTGAGAACTCACTTACGGCACTGCTTACCTCGTATTTAGCGACGGAGGTTTTACAACAACTCGCCTTAGACGGAAGAGAGGACTTTCCTTTAGCTTCAAGTATAGTCTTGCATGAATTTTATATGAAAGATGTCTTTCTGGTTCATCAGACCAGAATGAATTTGAAAGACTTCAATTAGAACTGTCTCAACTCCTTTAAAGGGAGAAATGACTTTACACAAGTGTGTACTAACAAAAATCAAGCCTCCTAACTTCAGGTATTCCCATTCGATCGAATTATGAAGAAATAACCGTAAAAAAATTAGGTATGCTGTAGAACAGTTCGAGAGATACATTTACGTACAACGTCAATGCCAATAGAAATCGGAACTTAACAAACGAGAGGTACTTTCTTAAATTGCACGCATAAATGATCCTCTTGGTCTTCTTGGCCCAGTGATTGCCAAGGTAACGATATTTATAGAACAGTTGTGGTCGCTTAAATTAGAATGGAATGAAATTTACTTCCAGATCTCTCGGATCAATGGAAAAACTTATTAGGACATTAATGGACTTACATTCAATCAAGGTGCCAAGATACGTTCTAAGACCAGATGTTAACTTTATTGTTGTGAATAGTTTTGCAGATGCTTCTTCAAGGACATACGATGCGGCAATATATGTGCATGTTGTGTCCAAAAAAACCATAAAACCAATCAACTTCTTGGCAGTAAATCACGTGTGGCACCGATGAAAACCATAACAATTACCAGACTTGAACTGTCAGCATGTCTGCTTCTTTCGCAGCTTATCCAGAAGGTCTTAGCGGCTTTCCGACATAACGTACATTCTGTGCAGCTATGGCCCGACTCGACTGTAGCTCTTGCATGGATAAATACTTCTCCACATTTTCTTAAAATTTTTGTGAGAAACAGAATATCCCAAATTCAGCAGCTGTCCAACGATTTCCAGTGGCGACAATTCCATCCGACTGCAACCCAGCTGACTTTGTTTCACGAGGACTAGATGCGAAGACTCTTGCAGATTGCGAACTTTGGTGGAAGGGACCAGAGTCTTCAAAACTGGACATTCCAAAGCAAAATATTGCTCAACAGCCCAATACTTTGAAAGACAAACTTTATCTTGGCGAGCCTAAAATGCCTTCTAAATTGACTTTAACTGTGAACACTGACACAAATTTTTTTGACAATACAGATAGTTTTCATAAACTAATTAGAATTTTAGCATTTATGTTTAGGTTTTAATAATTGCAGAAAGCTTGGAAAAACAAAAGGGTTTCCTCAATATTGAGGAGTTTGTGAGGGCTGAGAAATATATCATTAAACACATATAGGTAAGGTATTTTCTTCTGAGATTTCAGCTCTGCAGAAAGGATCTCCAGTTACACACACAAGTAAGCTAAAATTCCTAAACCAATTTCTAGATTCAGAGGGGTTACTCAGAATCTGTGGAGGACTAACACACTCAAATTTAAATTATGACAATCGACACCCAATTGTTTTGCCTGCGAATAATAAACGTAAACTTATATTCCAGTATTATCATAAACGAGATATTCATGTTGGGCCACAAGCCATATTAAATACGGTTCGGCAAAAATATTGGCCACTTGGGGCAGAAATATGGCTCGACAAGTTGTACATAAGTGTGTGCAGTGTTTCAAAAACAAGGCCATCATTGTAGATCAGACAATGGGGGATCTTCCTTCAGAGAGAGTATACCTAACGCTCCATTTTTTAATGGGTTTGGGTCATTTCGCATAAAGTATAAGGGACAAAGAAAGGGCACTCTTCAGAAAATCTATGTAGCTATATTTGTATGCATGGTAACAAAGGATGTTCACATAGGGTTTGTCTCCGACTTAACCTCAGACGCCTTAATTGCAACGCTAAAAAGATATTTTGCCCCGTGGTAAAAGTTCCACAATTTTTAGCGACAACGCTACGAACTTTGTTGGGGCTTCAGCGCAATTCGAAAATTTAAGGAATCTGGTTAACATGAGTGTAGAAATTTCTACTTTCTTGGGGTCAGAAGGTATTAAGTGGAAATTTCTGCCCTAGAGCTCTCAACTCTGGTGGCCTCTGGGAGGTGGGAGTAAAATCCTTCAAGTACCATTTGAAAAGAGTAGTGGGTTCAGCAAGGTTAACGCTAGAAGAATTTTTAACAGTAATTATACGGATAGATGGGATTCTAAATTCCAGGCCACTTTATCCCTTATCAACGGATGCGGATCATTTCCAGGTAATAACGCTGGACATTTTTTGATAGGGAAACCTATTAACTCCATTCTGGAGCCAAATTTAATAGAAATAAAAGATTATTTGCTAAACAGGTGGCAAAAGTCTCAAAAGTGGTGCAAACAATTTGGAAAGGCCGGCAAAACCAATTATTTGAGTCATTTGCAGCAACGCAGGAAGTGGTTGTTTAAAATAAAAATATACACCCGGGATGCTTGTATTTCTAAGACTCTCAACTACCCATAGGCAATCAGTCAATGGAAAAATTATTAAAGTTATCCCAAGTGCTGACGGAAACGTAAGAGTTGTAGATGTACACACACCAAAGGGCGATTATAAGAGAGCGGTATCAAAAAATAGTATTTTGCCTATTCCAACTAACTTTTCTCCTGAGAAATAATCATATAGATACCTTTTTGTTTAGTGTATTGAAGAATTATATTATTTTTATTTTGTATATAATTATCAGGGTTAATTTTTATACATGCTTTTTGATTTAAATAGTTTCTATTATTGTTTTTTTCTTATGCTTGTATTTTAGTATTTGAAATATTCACATATTTCAAGGCCGGGCGGGATGTTCCGTAATTGTAACACTAACCTTCCTCTTGGCGACGGACCACTTCTCCTTGGCGATCATGTGACTGTACTTGGCGCAAGCCAATTCTGTAACTTCATAGTTGAAGTTGGTCTCATAGTGTGGGCAAACGATGCTGCACTTCTACGCTTAATAAAATGATTTCAATTAATTACACGCTCATCTTTGAATTCAAACGCAAAACTCCGTACAACTCTATCCGAACAGCTCTATATACAAAATGAGAAAATTCATTTTCTTTTTTACTACTAGGGGCTTCGCCCCTAGGCTCGCTGCGCTCGCTCCTCTGGTGAATCAAGTGAATGAATGACCCAATAGTTGTTTACAGCGGTTGAGTCATTCATTTGTTTACAGTTGAAGCTCCCCCCCCCCGGCGAAATGGATGAAGCCCGCCTATGGGTGAAAAATTGGATCTTCTTTCATGTCTTTCTGCAAAGGAAGCGAATGAGAAGATTTTTTTGAAGTATTTCTTTAAAATTCAATTAAAAATCGAAATTTTAAGAT
This sequence comes from Dolomedes plantarius, assembly GCA_907164885.2. Classification (NCBI taxonomy): domain Eukaryota; kingdom Metazoa; phylum Arthropoda; class Arachnida; order Araneae; family Dolomedidae; genus Dolomedes; species Dolomedes plantarius. The sequence continues at coordinate 109,256,207 of OU015499.1, forward strand.
AGAGACTTGAAATGAAGCTTATATGAATGAGAAAGCTTTCATCTTCCAGTTGATATAAATATTTTCTTTGTAACATAATAAGTCTGAGAGCATCGAATTTATATATCTCGAAACGCATAAATTTTTTCAAAAAGTGGGTTTTCAATTTTAATAAAAATATCAGTCTGTTTTAAATTATTTTTAAACAAATGAGGTCTTGTTTGAAGGAGAAATGTCTGTAGTCTTAGATTGTAAAAAAAAAAATTCTACGATCCTTTTTTGGCGAGTTATCGTAATCTGAACATGATAACAATATTTTCCCACAAAACATAAAATTTAAAAAAAACTTAAAGTCCGACGAATATGACATGTCTTACTTTCTTCCCCACATTGTTCTGCATCGATTGGTATCGGTCTCGACCCCATACCCCCAGCGGTTTCGGAGGAGATAGCGTGACAAGCATTTGACAGCGGCGTTGCCGGCAGCGGCAGAGGCAGCGCCAGTTACTTTTTTTTTAGAATAGAGAGACATTGAAAACCCATAGAATTCAAAATAAGGAATTTTTGGCAGAATAATGCCACTTTTTCAAGAAAATTTTCAAAAATGCTAACGTTTGCAAAATGCTCTATGCGCATTTTATATTAATTAAAATCTTTAAGTTTTTATCATAAGTTTACCATATGTATATAAATATAATTGTGCATTAATTAATTTTTTTTTGTATGATCTAAAGTCTTAAATAATTTTTTTTCTATTCTGCCTGTTATTTTTTTATGTTTTTACTTTATTTTATGGTCTATAAATTTGAAAGAATTATGCACAGTTTTGTGACAAACACTTCAATCTCCATAGGTTGACATTTAGGTGAGCGAATCCAATAGGGTTAGTCCACAGTAGCCTCAAGAGGATATTTAAATTTGTATTTAAGGGGACAGTGGACTTTCAAAATTGTGAAATTTGTCCAAAATTCGATTTTTTGTATATTTTATTGAATTGTGAAACTACGGACGAGTAGCAATGTGTTGCAAAAAGAATTTTTAATTTCTGTGATTACTTTCCTAGTTATAGGCATTTGTATTCAATTTAGATATTATGTGGATACTAATGGCAATAACTTTAAATGTATTTTTCTCAAAATAAAAATTTTCGTGTCGTACGAATATTCAAACTGCTCCAGGCGCATTTCTAATGATCGTATTGCTTTGAAATTCAAGTTTTTTTATACTTAACTGTATATCAAATAAATCTTATTGAAAAAATTATGCTTTGTAGCTCAGAATTTCTAAATTTTGTACTGGAAAAGAGGATTTAAAGGTATTTTGCGTCATAAAAAGGGTGTTTTCACTGTTATTATTTTTTTCTCTTTATATTTTTAATGAATGCTTAAAATAAGGAATAAGTTTCATTGTTAGTTCTATAAGTTATCCTGTAAATAAAAATTACCTTATTATATGCAAAAGAATGCGCATGAAACATTTCTAATGAGGCCAATTTTTGATATAATTAATAATTCCTAATTCATAAATTATTAATATTTCATCATTAAATTTTAACTACTTTTACATATCTGTGGTACTAATCACATATTCAAATTTCAAGCAAATCCATTCAAAACAAAAAATGTTAGGTTTGAAGGCCACTGTCCCCTGAAAAAGAGATTTTAGACTACAGGAAGGTCAGATTTGGATGGTATCTCAAAACTAACCCAACTCTATCAGCCACTATCCAACTCTATCAGTCGTCTATCTAAACTGGTGTTCAAAATTGAGGTCACAAACCTGTTTTTGACAATAACTCAAAATAGTAACCAGTAAAATTGATAAAATTTTTACCATATATTTTAGGGTAACACAACGTTAGCATCCAGTTTTGATTCAACGGTGTTAATCGATAGTTTGGTACCAGAACGTGAAAGTGACCTTTCTGCACCTGGGAATTTCGTCTGCAGAGTTGTGATTCTTGCATTAAACCCGCCCAAGATTGATTGATTTAAATGCAAATGAGTTATCATGATCGTTTAGACGACTTACTTAGATGGAGAGCCATCGGCAGGCTTGAAGGTGGCCGTCTCAAGCGGAGTTCGCTCGATGGCTAAAAGTGGTATCCAGGTTATGGCATCAATTCCAAAGTGGCACTAGCATCAAGAGGCCCGGACAAGACCACCCAAGAGCGACGACAACTGCACAGGATCGTTACCCTGCATTCAACACGCGACGGCATAGACAGATGACGGCAGGAGAGCTCCTTCAGGACCTTGCTGCTGCGTCTGAAACAACAATTTCCAGGCTAACTGTAAGGCTGTCGCCTAGCAGAGAAGAGCCTTTACGTCCGGTGACCAGTGGTGTCCTCTGCCCCTTTGACCGTATCGCACAAGATAGCCCATTTATCGTGGAGCCGAACACATCATTCTTGGTCAAAATGAGAATGGATGCGTGTTCTCTTCACCGACGAGTCCAGATTCAGCACTCAAAAGGATTCTCGACCAGTCTTCATCTGGAGACATCTTGGGACCCTCTATCATCCTTCCAACGTAAGGGAAATCAACCCTTTAGTGGTAGGGGAATCCTTGTCAGGGGCGGCATCGTGTTAGGCAGTCGTACACCGCTACGCGTCTTCGTTGCGGGCAAGGTCACCGAACAGCGCTATAGGGACGAGGTCCTTCAAGTATATGTGAGGTTACTCCAGGGGCTGCTGGTCCGGGCATCTTTTTTATGAACGATAATGCGAGGCCACACAGAGCGCATTGTCGACGATTGTCTGGAGTAAGGATATTTGTCATGTGAATTGGCCAACGATGTCTCCAGACCTAAATCCAATAGAACAGCGGTGCGTGACCCACAGAATTGTTGTGAAAAAATTGGAGGGGTCGCGGAGAGTCTGAAGTAAATTTATATCATAATGAATTATTTAATTGAAAACCGTGCATTAAACTTTCTATAATCACAAATTTTTAATATTTTTATTTATATTTTTTATACGTTAAAAATGTGTTATTGTTAAATGAGGTGTCAAACTGCATTGCTTCCGTTTGCTATTACTTATATGTTCGAGACTGGGTTTTCAAAATTAGCTGTTATAAAACCAAACAACGATAATATGACCAACTAGTATTCAAATAAAGATCGAATGCTAATATTATATTATACTTATGAAAAATAGTTGCATATTTGAACAAGAGATGGCGCCACGCAAATATAGAGCAAACGTGTTGTCTTGATCCACTCCTCTCTATCGTCCTTCCAACGTATACGAAATAGACCTTTTTAGTGGTAGGATAATCTTTCGTGCGGGCAGTGTCACCGCATCGCGCTATAGCTCCTTGAAGCATATGTGAAATTGTTCCGGAGGCTGCTGGTTCGGGTATCTTTTTTATGGACGATAGTGCGAGGCCACACAGAGCTCACCTTGTCGACGATTTTCTGGAGCAAGAGGATATTCGCCGTATGGATTGACCAGCGATGTCTCCAGACCTAAATCTTATAGAACAGCGGTGTGCAAATTGTGGGTCGCGACCAACTAAAGGCTCGTGAAAAAACTGAAAGGGACGGGGATACTCTGAAGTAAATTTATATCATACTGAATTATTTAATTAAAAACTGTGCTTTAAACTTTCTATAATCACATATCTTTAATGTTTTTATTTTTTATATGTTAAAAATATGAGATTGTTAAATAAGGTGTCAAACAGTCTTACAGAGTCTCACGACCGGGAAGCATTAATTTTGTGAATTTCAGGGCTGCATTGTTTCCATTCGCTATTACCTATATGTGCGAGACTGGGTTTTCAAAATTAGCTGTTATAAAACCAAAACAACGATAATATGACAGTAGTATTCTCAAATATTTCACCAAACATTGAACAAATACCATACGAGGTCGAGGTTCACCCTTCTCATTAATTTTTTTTCTAGTTTAGTTTATATTGATAAATGAAGTTTATAATTTTAATGTTTTAATATGAAGCTTATAATTTCAAAATTATGCTCTTTTTTAATTCTTAAGCAAATGAAATACAAATTCATATTAATATTTAAATATAAAGTTTTAGTCACTTGAGTTTTGACAAAAAACATGTGTAGACGGTAAGGAAGACTTTTTATTGTTCTTGTGCAAATTACATATATACCCAAAACTACAGTTCATTGATTGTTGAAATAGTTTCTCAAAATTTGCTTTTATCTCGTTTTCTATTCTTTTGTTGACATTTCCCGAATTTTTTTTTAAAATTGCTGTTATCAAACAATTTTCATAGGGTCACGTGAATTTTTATATAAAGAAAACGGGTCGCGGTAAAAAAGTTTGCGCACCACTGCTCTACGGCATGGACTCTATGCGATGTTGGATAATGTCTCTAGGAATCTATGACCCTACCCGATGAACTGTACTTTTCAGTTCTCTAAGACTGGATGAATCCAGCTGCCTGATGCCCCTTCGACATCGTCACCACAAGTGCTCCGTTGAATGAGGACTGTTGAAGACCAGCTACGGATGATCAAGACTCCGTCAAGCACTTCAAACCATTTGTGAACTTTGTTTCACGGAGCTTTGTACTGCTGGAGGTATCAGTCTCTAGTGGGATGATTCCTTAATATAGCTCAGGGGTTTCCAACTGGCGGCCCGCGGTGACTTGCGGCCCGCGAAGACTTAGAAAAATAATTTGCAGCATCAATTAGATATTCTTAGTTAACGAAAAATGTTTTTGTAAAAATCTTTGGTTTCAAATGCTGTTCATTTACAAAAAAGATTGATTTTCCCTCGAATTCCGTGAAAAGTAGGGTGTCCACTCATGTTCTATTTCATACCCCCCCCCAACTTCTTATTTGACATTTTTTGTGTGTGTCTGTGTAATTTAACGAAAGTTGGCCAGTTATAATCAAGGTCGTTGTTGGAGGTTCATCCTCGAATTTTTAAAAATTTTTAAAAATTCGAGGAGGTTTATCCTCGAATTTTTTATAGTACATACTAAACACAAATCCTCCAAATCCCCCTCCATCAAGAAAAAAAGTCCTGGGTATGGTCCTGGTTAAATTGCGGCCCGCCACTAGACAGGTGTTTTCGATTGCGGCCCTTGGACACTTGTAAGTTGGAAACCCCTGATATAGCTGGATGTACTTGGTCAGTGATCATATTTACGAGTAAATCCTTTCGGCATTCAGACGTTCTTGTGCTTGAATTTAAAAAAAAAATGAAAGCCCGAACAATGACAGGAAAATATTCCCAAACCGAAACATTGCATTCACTAATTTCAAGTGCTTTGGCAATGCATTTAGGGTCAACGATTTTATGCCTATTTTGCCGTTTCACAACCTGCCATCTTCATGATGTAGTAGGAAACGTGATTTCTCGGACCACATTATCCCTTTCTATTCCTTTTCTGTCCAATACTTACTATCCCGTGCGAACTGGAGGCGTTTGATTTTGCGCTATCATGCACACGATTCGAGCGAAGCAGTGTCCTTGATACTCGCCCCACTGCTCCTAGGACCCACAATCAGTCCACGTTCAAAACACTGTCTTTTTCCAACAGTCTTTTCAATCACCTAGCAATCAATTTTTATACCAGTCCCAACCATAAGTGGCAATAGCGTGACGTCATAGAAAAAACTGTCAGTTGGTCAAAAAAATTGGCCACTCGGTGTGTACTTGTCTTTATTCTAGGGCAGTGGTTCTCAAACTTTATACAGTCTGAGCGCACTTCCAATACTACAGATACTTGCTGGCGCACTGTATACAAAATAGGACTAATGTTATAATTTAGTTAAATATAGAAAAATACGCAATTAATAAAAGCATACTTAACATAGCTCTATGAAGTTTATTCATTCCTGTATTAATGAGAAACACGAGCTTGATGAGACCTTGCGATTTCTTCAATGTTTGGTCTTATGTTTGAGAGACAAACTCTCATTTCCTCATCAACGCATTGAAGAGTTCCTCTCTTTTTACACTTAATTGTGGCGAGTTCTCATAAAATGAGGTAGAAAATTGCAATAAAATGGCCAGCGCTTTTTAGATATCGACATATGTTCTTCTTTGATAGAAATCCAAAAAGGTTCAATAGACAATTCTTTGTACTTAATCATCAATCCACGATCAGTGGACACAGCTGCCAGTTCTCCTTTTTCTGTTAGCGTTAAACTAGAATCTATTGCAGTTTCTACAAAAGGGTTTCTAATTCAATCATATTGCACAGTGTTAATTGATGGAAAATAATAAATCAGATTTTCTTCTAAAGTTGATAAATGTTCAACTATCATTGGCAGAATTTCAGTTTTGCAAGTATTACTTACCAATGGAAACATTTCGAGACTGCCTTCCATCTCTGTTCTTTTCCAAATCTGTAGCTTTCTCTGCAACTTTTTATTTTGTCAGTGGATGTGAGGATATTTTCCTCTTTCCCTTGCATACTAGAGTTCAAAATATTGAGATGCTGAAAAATAGATGTCAAATATTGTAACTTTGTAATCCAAAATTTACATTGAAAGAGGTTACAAAAATGAGATTGTTTCATTACTTCAAAAATGTGATAAGTTCTTGTCGTAACTCGTGTACACGAGTAAGAACTACTTTGCCTCTTGACAGCCACCTCACATCGGTGTGTAAAAGTAGCCGTCTGTATTGAGAATCCATATTGGTGCAAATCTGTTCAAATAGGCGTGATTTAACTGGTCTTGTTTCAATAAAGTTCACCATTTTAACAACTTGATCTAAGACCCCTCTTAAATCCTCTCGTAATGTTCTTGACAACAAGGCCTCTCTATGAAGGAAGCAATGACTTACAATAACATTTCCGTTTTGTTCCTTTATAAAAGATACAAGACCCTTGTCGCAGCCTATCATAGAAGGAGCTCCATCTGTGCAAATGCCTACACACGATTTCCACGATAACTGCCATTTATCAAGGTAGTTATTCAAGATGTTAAAAATGTCCTCACCGTTTATAGTCAGACTTAATTCTTTGCAAAAAAGAAACTGATTTGTTATCTGATTTTCGTTAATGAAACGAATGAATGTTATGAGTTACTACTTGTTTGTAATGTCGGTTGACTCGTCAACTTGCAGTGCAAAATCAGAACACTGGAGTTTATTACCACATACATTTTTCTCAATATCAGAAGACATTTCGAAAATACGCCTGTTAACAGTATCATTGGACAGAGGTATCTTGCTTATTTTCATAGCTGCTTCATTTCCTAACATCGTACTGACAATTTTTTGGCAAGCAGGCAAAATAAGTGACTCACCCAAAGTATGAGCTTTCATATTTTGTGCGATCAGTTCTGAGACTTGGTAAGAAGCAATCTGAGCTTTAGGGAGAGAGTAGAGTAACACAGTGAGACAGGGTACCCGTGACACAGAGAAGCTTTTATAATGAAGTTCATGTTAGTGCCGCTAGTGTCTGATGTTTGTTTTGGAGTAATTGCCGCCCACATTTAAAGCGTGGATGTTCGTTCTGGTTGGAAGCTACGAAACGAAAGTGATTTTTTTAACCTAAAGTAGTTATTTATCTCTGTTATATGCATATCTTCAGTTTAATTGTATCGATTACTTGGATTGAATATTATATATATGCTGCACTATTTCTCCACTTAATACCAAGGATTTAACTAAAGAAAAACAATGGAAGGGATATTAAGCCATTTTTTAACAAGTGAAATGGTAACCAGTGAGACCTGGAACACTGGTACGAGTGAAACAATGTCTCACTGTGTACCATGATAACTATATTTTATTCCATAATAGCAATATGCATTAAATGTTACTGTAATGTAAGGTATTAGCAATACGTATTTTCTCAATTTTTATCAACTCAATTTTGAATTACTAAGATTTTGCTATTACACATATACACTGAAGTGCCCACTGAATTAGGGATACCTACCTAGTAACGAGTTGGGCCTCCTCTGGCCTTGATACCGGCTGCCACACGACGAGGCATAGATTCAACAAGTTTCTGTAAACATTCCACACGGCAATGGCTTGCCAATATTGGTTAAAGCTGTCCATAATTCAGTAAGGTTCTTTGGTGCTGAGTGATTGCCTTTCACGCCTTTGTTCCAAAACATCCCAAAGATGCTCAATAGGATTAAGTCTGGGCTTCTAGGTGGCCAATTCATGACAGAAATGTCAGAGGAATGCTCATCCAACCAGCCAGGTAGGCCAACCGGGACTTGTGAGAAGTACAGTTGTGGTGCTGGAAAAACTCCATTACCGTGCGGATACAGAACAGCATAAACGAATGGAGGTGATCACCCAGCAACTCCTACGTACCGAATTGCATTGAGGGAGGTTGGTACACGCACCAAAGATCCCAAACTGTGCCACAAAAAAACACCCAGACCATGATTGAGCCACCATGCCCTTGTACAGTTCCAGCCAGACATGCAGGATCCATGGCTTCATGAGCCTGACGCCATTATCTCCAGCCTCCCGCGGCGTTAAGTAGTCGGAATCGAGACTCATCACTCCATACTACTCGTTTCCAGTCCTCTACACTCCAGTCTCTGTGCTCTCTGCCCAGGCAAGACGTGCAGCCCGATGGCGAGTATAGAGCAGTGGTACTCTCGTAGGGTCGACGGCACCCAGAACCCATACGGGTGAAGCGAGCGTTGTACAGTCCCGTTTACTGACTGTACGACTGGCACCGTCATTAAACTGGGTGGTAATATTGAACTAATGTTTGGCTTCGCTGGCTACGTCCAATACGCCTGAGCCGTCTCTCACCACGCACTGTCAAGGCTAATTTGTCCTTTGCAGTTTGCCCGATTGCTAGTTTTTTTCCACCATCCATCTATTCTTGGTAGACTCTTGACCGGACGGTCGACCTTGAAAAATTCCTAACTGTCTGACGATTTCGGAAATTGAATGGCCCATTCATCGCGCACCTAAGATTGTCCGCGATCGAAGGCTGCTAAAGTCAGGCAGTTTACCCATACTAGGTCAATTCCAACAACTAATTCAGAACAAACCACAGGTACGCGCATATATATGCAGCAAGAGCAACTGTAACCTCTCACAAGTTCCCGTGTAGCTACTGGCTGGTTGGATGAACATCCTCTGACCTTTCTGTTATGAATTGGCCACCTAGAAGCCCAGACTTAATCCTACTGAGCATCTTTGGGATTTTTGGAACAAGGCGTGAAAGGCCATCACACAGCACCAAAGAAACCTTACTGAATTATGGACAGCTTTAGCCAATATTTGGCAAGCCATTTCCCGTGGAACGTTTCCAGAAACTTGTTGAATCTATGCCTCGTCGTGTGGCAGCCGTTATCAAGGCCAGAGGAGGCCCAACTCGTTACTAGGTAGGTATCCCAATTCAGTGGAACTTCAGTGTATATATGGCCAAATAGACAGGGCCTTTTTACGCATGGGCAAATCGGGACTTTGCCCAGGGCCCCCTGATGCTAGGGGGCCCCAAAACCCCCTTGGTGTATGTACCTATTACTTCTAATAGCATGTATAGCCCATGGATAGTTCTTATTTTTATAAATGTTCGTAAGGGGGCCCCCAAAATAGCATCTGCCCAGGGGCCCCCAGCGTCTAATCGGGCCCTGCAAATAGATCGTAAATTTCTGTGGTGGATCACCCAGAATTTTTTCTTCAAGAACTTTTTTTCCGACATTTAAAAGATTAAAAATTGCTATGTTTTTATATAACAAAAAATTTAGGGAGCATGGTGAAATAATTATAGACTAACAAGTGAAATGAAATTTGAGAACTATTAACATCGAAACACGAAAATGTGATATTATGTGAAACGAATATTAATCTTATTTACGAAGTAAACACTTGGAGAACGAGCGAAATAGTAGTACAGTAATAACAAGCTTACGCTATCCCCGACTTACACGAACTCGGAGTTACGCGGTTTTTTATTTTACTCATATTCACCTCTTTAAATCTCGGAATGAAATTTCCCAGAAAACTTTAAATAGTGTCTGGAAGAAACTTTGTCCAATATTTTTTTTAAAAACGAGACGGAAACAACGCCTGAAAACTGATCATAATGGTCGTGTGATAGAAGTTATCGATCTTGCTAGTCAGTTAGATATAGAAATCGATGGAGATGATGTCAACGGGCTGTTTGTACTCATCTTGAGGAGCTGATAGTCGATGATCTCATAGAGATGTGCGACCACAGCATCACTGAAGAATCCGACACTTCAGACCTAATTCCGTAAGAAAACCTAATGAAAATTAGAAACTTGATAGAAGGTTTTCAGAGCAATTGAGAAAGGGTTACAGATTTTTTTTTTAGTCAATATAGACTCTAATAAAGATCGCGTGATCACGATAAAGCAGGGAAAATAAATGTTAGTATGCTATGAAGAAGTTCTCGCCCCCCCCAAAAAAAAGATATATATATTATATATATATATATATATATATATATATATATACGTTAATATGGCAGACTACTTTATTAGATTTTTTTAAAACCATCAATATAATTTTTAAAAATATCTTGTACATATGTGTAATATTAATATGTAATACAATATTTTAATTTTAATACAATATATTTCCTTTAAACTGGTGTTTTTGTAATTTCTTGGTGCCGATCAGACAAAATTTATATGTATTGGTATGCAAAGTTGTACCCCGACTTACGCGATCTTTCGTTGGTCCCACCTATCACGTAACTTGGGGTATTATTGTACTATTCCTTCAGCGTGAAGCCTGGAGTGTTATTCACAGAACTTGGGGTATCTCGAAACTCACTCGCAAGCGAAAGATAAAATGAATGCACAACCGCAAATAACTCCTCTTATCTCCTTCAGATCTAGAATTTCAGCTCAGCTAGACAGAGAGGGAAAAGTTGAAGGGGAAAGTAGCCATCTTCCCCCACTACTCTTGGAGGTGAAGTTTAAGGCCAAAACTCCCGTTTTACAGATTGAAATGCAAAATAACTGCTTAGAATGCTAATTACCTACTAACACAAAAAATGCAAAAAAAATCTTTAAAAAAAGCTTGAAGTTTCAAGATTTGCGTTTTGTTTTCCAAATTTTTAAATTATTATTAGTTATTTTGTTACAGAGCTTTTTAGCAAGCGATGCCTCTCGTTTTGGAATTTTGAAACTTTAACTTAATTTAAAAAATATTTTGAATAATAATAAAAAAATTAGCAAAGCCCCGCATTTATTTTGGAAGTCTACTTTCAGATTCCGAAACAGAATTCAAAAATATTCATTAGGGAACCCGGTATGCAAAGTGTTATTTCGCAATTCATTAACACTGCAACGTATGATCTGCGAGGTCTACTGATGCACCCCCTTAAATCGGGCATTACGAGTGTGCGAAGGGAGGTGGACGAGGCGCCAAAAGTCTGGCGTCTCGGACGCTGAGAGTCCCCCGTGATTGGCATACGTCAGGCGACCGAGGGGCCAAAACTCCCGACGTCCAAGATGCAAGGAGTGCCCGTGAGTGGCTGGTTTAACTGTAAGTTCGAAATGATATTTTTAATGTTTAGAAATTTCTCCAAAAGGAGATACCATCTTAAGATTAAATTTAATTTGGGTAGGACACAAACTTTATCGCATATCTTAGCTGCCGAGCAAATTGCTAAACAAACAAATTCATAAAAACTTCAATTAGACTTCGTCTTATAATAAGAAACGTCACTTCCAAAGGTTTCCTCTTTGATTACGTGTACCTCTCAGAGTAAGGGCAGATGATCAAATGTCCAGCCCAAATATATTGAAAACTTAATAAAGAGTCTATTATTCGATAGACGAGAATTGATGTAACTTATAAATGTTAAACATTTTTCAAGAGCTGAGTTCATAATTAAATTATATATTTCATACATAAAAATTCGAGACGATATCTAATATAAAAGTATAATTAGATGCTCCATACATCATATATTACTTGGCTGCCCATCACAAAAAACCTTCTAATGAAATAACAAAAATTCAATTAATTTAAAATAAATAAAAGAGAGTCAAAAGCGAAAATTAATCCAGTCTCGATATGAAGCCATAAAATATTTATTTATATACCATTATTCATATTTATTTCCTAATTTACAGAACGCAGATGTAGAAAAAAACAGTTAAATTAAAAAAATTATAATTAAATATTACGCAAAAACAAAAACCAGAATTATTGCGTGACATTTCATGACAACCTTTCCTGCAGTGTAAACAGAATGCCAGGTTTTTTTTTTATTTCAATCACTTCGGTGGGTCAAGTATCCAAGACATCGTAGGTCATGACCGATATCCAATTGATATATTTAAAAAAAATTAGTCATTAAACACTAAATTAATTCAAAAAGATAATTATGTGCGATATCTCCTCTAAATAAACACCATCAAACGTGAGTTTAATTCCATTTCGAGGACATCTGCACCACGGTGGGACAAATAAATTTCTTCGAGCCAAAAAAATCTCGTTTCATATGATAGTACAGAGTTGGTTACATCCCTGAATGGGTAGGGACATGCGTTTTCCATGTGTTCCGAAGTCATACACTTATCTCTCGTACAGTACAGATGAAAGGGTTTCTCTTTTTCAATTACCGTCTGCAGACAATTTTTTCTCACATATAGTGGAATCGAAAGTTTTCTCTTTTGTATGGGTACGGAGATGCCCTTTTAAGCTCACTGGAAGGAAAATCTAGTCTCACACACACAGAGGATGAAAGATTTCTCTTTCTATGTAGGTACGAAAATGTTCTCTTTAAATGATCGAGTTCACAAACCTTTCCCCACATATCTTGCAGACCAAAAGGCTTCCCTCCATGGATAAGGAGATGCGTTTCAAATGCCCTGCAATGAAAATCTTTTCTCACATACCCTGCAGACGAAAGGTTTGTCTCCCGTGTGGATGGGGAGATGTCTTTTTATAGCACTCTGTTCAAAAAACTTTTTCCCATATACAGTGCAGGCGATAGGTTTCTGTCACGTGTGAATTCGGAGATGTGTTTTAAATCACCCTGTTCAGAAATCATTTCTCACATAAAATGCTGGCTAATGGTTTCTCTTCTGTATGGGTGCTATGATGTGTTTTTAAAGAACCTTGTCGAGAAAACATTTTCTCGCATACAGTGCATGTAAACGGTTTCTCTCCTTTGTAGGTGCAGAGATGTCTTTTTAAATGGATCTGCTGAGAAAAATCTTATCTCACATGTACAGTGCATGGGAAAGGTTTCTCTCCCGTGTGGATGCGGATTGTCTTATTAATTCACCCTGAACATGTTTTCCCACATACAGTGCAGGCAAAAGGCATCTCTCAAGTATGGGTGCGGAGATGTGTATTTAAATTACCCTGTTGAGAAAACGCTTTCCCACATACAGTGCAGTCAAAGGCTTCTCTCCGGTATGGGTGAGGAGATGTCTTTTTAAAGCACTGTGATGAGAACACCCTTTCCCACATACAGTGCAAACATAAGGTTTCTCTTTTGTGTGGGTGTGGATATGTGATTGTAAATGACCCTGTTGAGAAAATGTTTTTCCACATGCACCGCAGGCGAAAGGTTTCTCTCCCGTGTGGACGCGGAGATGCAACTTTAGACTACCGTGATGAGGAAATGTTTTCCCACATACAGTGCATACGAAAGGTTTTTCTCCCGTGTGGATGCGGGTATGTAGTTTTAAAGAACCCTTTTGATTATATTTTTTACCACATACAGTGCATGCGAAAGGTTTCTCCCCAGTGTGGGTGCGGAGATGTGGGGTTAGATTAGCGGGATCAGAAAATGCTTCTCCACATATACTGCAGACGACAGGTTTCACTCTCGTGTGGGTGAGGCGATGTGTTTTTAATTGACTCTGTTGAGAAAATGTTTTCCCACATGTAGTGCAGACGAAGGGTTCCTCTCCTGTGTGGAAGCCGAGATGTATTTTTAAATTATCCTGTCGGGAAAACCTTTCCTCACATAGAGTGCATGCGAAAAGTTTCTCTCCTGTGTGGGTCCTAAGATGTTGTGTTAAAAGTCCCCTTTGAGTAAATCTTTTCTCACATTCAGTGCATGCGAAAGGTTTTTCTCCCGTGTGGGTGTGGATATGTGTTTTTAAATGACCCTTTGCATTAAATGCTTTCCCACATACAGTGCATTTGAAAGGTTTCTCTCCAATGTGCGATCGGAGATGAGGCTTTAGATGAGCTTCATGAGAAAATGTTTTTCCACATATAGGGCAGACGAAAGGTTTAACTCTCGTGTGGGTAAGGCGATGTGTAGTTAAATGACTCTGCAGAGAAAATGTTTTCCCACATGCAGTGCAGACGAAAGGTTTATCTCCCGTGTGGATGCGGAGATGTATTTTTAAATTATCCTGCCGAGAAAATCTTCTCTCACATACACTGCATGCGAAATGTTCCTCCACTGTGTGGGCGCGGAGTTGTGTCTTTAAATGGCCCTGTTGAGAAAACGTTGGCAGCACAAACATTTTAGTTTCCCACTTAAAAATCTGTACCGAGAACCTGCAAAGAGAGGAGAAAGGATTTTGAATGAGAAATCATATGAACACTGTATCAAGCTTTTTTTAGTACTTTTCACGTGAAGTCATTAGCAATATAATAAAGTTTGCATGCTGGGAAATGAGATATAATATATATATACAGTGGCGCACCCAGAGGGTGGGACAAGGGGCCCTGCCCCCCAAAGAAATAGAAATTGCATTATGAATATTGATTTTGCATTATAAATATTTTTATCCGTTCATCTCGCTTCCCCCCCCCCAAGAAAAAATCCTGGGTGCACCACCGTATGTATATATATATATATGTATATATATATATATATATATATATATATATATATATATATATATATATATATGTAAATATAAACTAAGATGTTATAAATTATGTTCTAGATTAATAAAACTAAAGCGCATTTTTTTTGCAATTAGGGAACGAGGTTCCTTGGCCATGCGTATTCTTTAGTCCTGGTAGATCATAAGGCCGGGCACAGATTTTATGATTTGGCGTGTAGGGATCTCTACAAAACTAATGATATCGGCTCGATAAAAATAATGGAATAAGCAATATTCACATTTTTTCCATTACAATTATTTTTGTTGTCGGTAATTCAAACTAATTTCATCATTAATTATTGACTTTAATGCTCCCAGAAATTCTAGAGATTTACATCTGATTAGAGTTCGGTTACCATCAGATTAATAGTTCATAAAACTAATAAAATATATAAATTTATTTCAGGAAATAAAGAATATGTGGGTTATGGTTTTGCTTTGGTAAATTTGTTCTGATGGTAATTTGGTGGCGACAGATATTTTTCACCACGCTCTCTCCACATTTTAAACTATATGTTTGTGTACACACTATCTACTAATAAGTATTAGGACCCCCATGGAAATGGCGATATCTTCGGTCCTGATATACGGCATGCCCTCCGTCGTTAAATATCGTGTAGGAAACAACATTAGTATTAGTCGCAAGATGCCACGAAGTGCAGAGTTATCTGATTTCGAGAAAAGTGTACAAGTCAGGTTTCAGAGAAATGGGCGATCATTGAGGGACAAATCCTTAAGGGAGCTCAATTACCCAAAATCGACAGCGGCTTATGTGACTCAGAAGTGAAAAGCGAACATTGATTGTCAGAATGTGCCCGATTTGGAAGACTGGGAGATAGAGACCAACGGTATTGTCCAGAGAAATTTGGAAGAACCGCACCCAAACGATGGTCAACATGCTCCAGGAGTTTCAACAGGCATCCTTGAGTATTGTTTCGATGAATACTATCCGTAAGATATAACTAAACATAAATAATCCAACATAACTATACTATCCGTAAGGAAGCACATCTGCTTGGTTTTTCATGGCCGTGCTGCCATCCATAAGCCTTTGATCCCAAAGTCCAACCGCGCTGCTCGGTTAATGTGGTGGAAAGCACGTCGAAAGTGGACCGTAGATCAGTGGAAACGGGTTCTCTAGAGCGACGAATCAAGGTTCACCCTCTACCGTTCGGACAGCAGGATCTGGGTCTGGCGTCTGACTGGAGGACGTGTCCTGCGATAATGCATTGTGCCCACAGTAAAGTTCGGCGGCCTTGGAATTATAGTCTAGGGGTGTTTCTCCTGGTAAGGACTGGGACCCATAGACCTGTAATATATGTAGACAGCGCATTGCTATTCAAAGCAGCCGAAAAAAGCAAGTAAGGGATCTATCACGTGTTTTCGGGTGAGCTATCCCAGATTTGGCATGTTATCGCATCATTTGGCGTTATAAAATATTTCTTTTTACGCGCTAGTGGCTTTAATGTACTCTAAATTTAAGTCATTCGATATTAATTTTCGTTTCAATACGTTTTTAATTGATTCCTATTCAATTAATCAAATCATCAGCAACATTTTGAAAAAAAGCATTAATTTTATAGTTAAAGATTGCGGATACTTGATATTAATGCTTCAAAATGAATTGTAGGTTCTAAATCTCTGATATTCCCAATTATCCAAAAATATGAAGCTCGGGAAATATGAAATAATTATAAAAAGATTTTGACAAATATATCAATTTTATTCACTGACGATGAATTTTAATGCAGCTATCATAAACATATGTATTATCGTTACATTACCATACATTGATTATATTTATACCATACCATACCATACATTGATAAATTAAAATGAAAAATAATTAGGGAAAACTGAAATGAACCAAATTAAAAACATGAATAAAGGAAAATTGGTATATGGGGAAATTTATGTCAGACAAAGTTAATTTTCAACGTTGGAACTTCATTTGCATACTAATTTATATATACTCAATTGTCTGCCTACTCAATTGTATGCATACTCAATTGTCTGCTTTTGCAGATGCGATGGAAAAGAGAAAATTGCAGGCACTGCATCTGCTTTAAGCCAAGTTCCTCCAAATTTAGCTCTATCGAAACACTCCGGCTTAAAATGCTTAAGACATAATCTCGAAACATTTGTTGCTTTGAAATTTTCTCTTTTCAGCTGTGTTTCCCACAACTTTCTCCATTTTTCGGAAAACTAATAAATGAGATAGGGATTACATAATATTGTAATAAATCTGTTAATCACATGAAAACTAAGTAAATGATATATAAAAAGAACACAACAAACTAGTGTTAAAAGTAGATAACGGAAATTAAAACTTTGTTTAAAAACAGCATAAATGTGGAAAAATTCTACAATTATGTGTTTTTAACAAAGTTTTAATTTGCGTACGTGAATTAATGACGCTGTACTACATTTTTATTACACTTATTATAGGTTAATTTAAGGAGTTTCATAAACGCAAAATTATATTTTTACATAATATTTTAACAGCTCTGTTTTTTATACAGATTATATATATATATATATATATTGTGTCCTATTATTAAATTTTTTTAATAATTTTCACGAATATGTATTTTTTAATTTATATATACAAAAATTAAAAAGATAGTGTAACAAAATAAATGAATCTAAAACATTTTTCACCAAAATCCCTTTTTGATGACGTATTTTATTAATATTTTACATTTATTTTGATAACTATGGAAGAATATTTCTCAGCGGGATATAATGGCAATTATAAATATAGAAATAAATAAATTTTCTAAATGTTATAAATAATCTCATAACGTTATATAGTAAAACAAAAAACAACATGTACTAGATAAAAGAATATGTGCATGGCGGTAAACAAGCATGCATTTTGTTTCCTTGGCGTAAATATTTATCGCCAAGGTAGAAAGTACGCACATTGCTAATTGCTGAAGTTCATTTTATTCTTAATGCAATTTTAACCCTTTTGAGAGGCAAATTTTTTTAATGTACGTATACCTATGTAAAATAATATACTTAAAAAATATTTCAACACAATACATTATTTACAAGGGCAGAAAATCTATTTTTATTGCAAAACGTCATGACTACATATGTCAAACTATTCTTTGTTTTACCAAAAATATACATTAAAATCAAAGCAAAAGACTTACAGGTGAAACGTAGCGTCTCCACCTTTGACGTATTTTACGTTGCATCCATAAGCACAACAGGAATTTACCATTTTAAGCTTAAAATCTAAAGCAAACGTAACTTTCGAATGTATTCCCACCAAGAGTACAATGTAAAACCTATGGAAGGAAAGATGCGCGGGAATTGCTGCGCGTAGGGAGTCCCGAAGTCACGTGACTTCATGTATTGCTTGGCCAAGGGTTGCCAATGCTCTCTCTACCCTTATTTCAGCTCGTTGCTGGGACCCTTGATCCCAATTCATGGTAAGCTCAACGCCGACTGCACTATTTTGGATGACAGTGTGCTTCCTACGTTGTGGCAGTTTTACGAGTTGGATCCATGTTACTTCCAGGACGACAACGCAAGCTGTCATTTTGCGAGGTCCACCATTCATTGGTACGGTGACAATGGAGTTAACCGGATGGACTGGACGGCCCAGAGCCTAGACCTGAACCCTATCGAGGGCCTATGGGACGAGTTGGATCACCGAATTAAGTGGTGCAACAAGCGTCCATAATCGGGGAAGGAACTTACATGTCTTCTCCAAGCCCGAGTGCAAGAAAATACCACTATCCATCATAGAAGGACTTGTGGAAAACATGTCCCCGAGGGTTGAGGCTGTAATTGCCTCTCGTGGAGGCTCTACCAACCTTTAAATATGAATAAATTTTGTTTTTCTTTTCTATCACAGGTGTCTAAATTCTTATTGGTAGATAATGTACACTCAAGAGCCAAAACATTATGACCACCTGTCAATAACGAGTTGGCCCACCTTTGGCGCGTAACACAGCTTCAACCCGCCTTGGCATGGATGCCACAAGTCCTTGGTAGATGGCCGGAGACAGATTGTACCAGATGTTTAAGCAACGATCCCGCAAATCCGAGATATTGCGAATTGGTGGTCTTTAAACTCTGAGCTGCCATCCCATGACATCCCAAATGTGTTCTATCGGATTGAGATCCGGTGAGTTAGGCGGCCAGGACATTAACTGGAATTCAGCATCATGTTCCTGGAACCACTCCAACACAATTTTAGCCTTGTAACACGGGGCGTTGTCCTGTTGGAACATTCCATTTCCAGATGGAAAAACAGAGGCCATGTAAGGGTGCAACTGGTCCGCAATGATGTTCAGATACCCTGTAGCATTCATGGTCTGCTCTACCACAACCACGGGTCCCAGAGACGCCCAAGAGAACGTCTCCCAAAGCATAATACCGCCACCACCGGCCTGTGTATGACCTACTGTACATTGAGGGAGCAACAGTTCGCCTGGAAGACGGCGTATCCTGACACGGCCATCGGCGTGATGAATGACAAACCGTGATTCATCTGACCAGGTAACTCTCTCCCACTGATCCATGGACCAGTTGCGATGTTCCCGGGCTCAGAGCAGGCGCAGTTGGCGATGACGCTTGGTCAGCAAAGGCACACGAGTGGGACGTTTGCTGTGTAGCCTCATATCCAACAGTGTCCGCTGAACAGTGTGCTGCGATACTATTATACTTGGCCCTGCATTGTATTGGGCTGTCAGCTGAGCCACTGTCTGGCTCCGGTTTTGCTTCACCATGCGAGACAGTCTCCGACGACCTTTTTCTTTGATAGCGTGTGGACGTCCAACACTATGTCGTCTACTGCTGGTTTCACCGTCATTCATCCACTTTGCATAAGTACTAACAACTGTAGGTTTCAAACAACCCACGAGTCGTGCAGTTTCGGAAATACTTGTTCCGAGCCTTCGAGCCATTGCAATCTGCCCTCTATCAAAATCGCTTAGATCCGCAGCCTTTCCCATCACACACAGAAGTAAGTGAAAGAATGATTCTTCAGACTCTCCAGCAGCAGTGAAATACCACTTCCACCTGATCACGTGCCTTCCACGTCATCCAGGCGAATTCATTGCAAAATGTAGGGGTGGTCATAATGTTGTGGCTCTTGAGTGTATAATACATTAGAACTGACAATAGTATAAATTCTTCAAATTTCTTTCCGCTCATCTACTGTGCAATAAGTGATTATATGTGATTTTTCAAATAATCTCAATCAAACACTTCAAAAGTTATCTGTGGACCTCTAGTAGTCTATGAGACGTCAGGTGTATTAAATGCTTTATTTGTACATTTGAAGACCTTTTTTCCTATTGCGAATCTTTATTTTCCAGAATCAAAAAGTTTTCAAGAGGGAGAGCTGGATGATTGTTGCTAGCTAGTATAATTAAAGAAATTTTAAAAAAATATTCGTATTTTTTATATTTCTATATTAAAAAATATTGGTATATCCAATTTTTCATTATCAACTTTTAAAATTTATTATTTTTCTTTTCGGGAGTGGAGTCGGGTAGGGGAGTGTTTAAATTTAAGTTTTTATTCAAAATTGAATTTTTCTAAAATTAAGTTTCTGCTTTTTTGTATTTCTAGAAAACTTTGCATACAATTTTATATATCCTGATTTTGGCACGTTTTTCTCAATCGTCTTTAATTTTCAAAATTTTCTCTATTTTGCGCGATTGTTGTCTATAATTAGTTTTGCCATAAATCTAGAATACTTAAAATTATAAAAATTAAAAGAAATAAATCAAGAGTAATTCGAATTGCATTCTGATTATCTTGAGTTACCTTTATACTGGATAATAAAATAAATAAAACTATTGTGTGATTCAGAGAATACTGGAAAACCATTTTGTTCTTACAGGATTCTCATAACATTTTCTGTTTTGAATATCAAGTTAAATTATTTCAAGATATTATACATACTACAGGAAATCAGATGAAGATTAATCTGTACCTATTATAACACTTCTTGGTTAGAGAAAATTACACCTACCTCTTCATTAACATGAGCAAATGTCAATATAAATAATTTCTCATGATAGAACATGAAATATTTTATTCAGTCGTAAATGTATGCACTGAGTGAAACAGCGAAAGTTCAATACCATATTTAACAAAACATTGATTAAGGAAACATATATACATAGTATACAAAACAGTAATACTGACACAAATAAATTTTTTTAAAGGGTAAATAAATGAAATCAAAATGTACAGTCGTATAAAATTACCTACATGAAACATAAACTGTTTTGTTCATATATAAACACTTTATGGTCTTTTTAAATATTACTTCCCATAAACTACTTTTCCTTTCCCTCCTCCTTCCAAATTAAGGAAATTTCACACATCTATATATATAAAACAGTTCCGTAACTGACTCACTGACTGACATACAACGCACAGACCAAACCGCTGGACCTAAAGGGCTGAAATTTTGCATGGCGATTCTTCTTATAGTGTAGGGGTGCACTAAGAAAGATTTTTGAAAAGTTCTTCTTAGATTTTTTTAAATTAAATTTTTAAGCTGTTTTAATAACTTTTTTTAAGTTTGCATTTAAAATAATAATTTGAGGGTTAAGAAATTTATATCACAAGAAAGATCATAAAAATTACTTTAAAATGAGATCTTTTTCGAATCTTTACCTCCATTTTCTGATTTTTGGTGAATTTTTAAAGATTAATTTTTAGAATTTAATTTATTAAATGCTGATCACGTGATTTCTTTATCTGGTACTTTAAATAAATTTATCGTCACGTGCATAGTAACGAAATAGACAAAAAAATATTTGTTTTTTCTTGCTAATGCGGCAGACGATTGCACATTATCCAAAAAAAATATTAAAATACAGTAAAAGATATGTTCCTCAAACTGTACTATATTCTTTAGTATGTCCTATTAGATTTAATTTGAAAATTTTCTTGTACATTATTTTGTCTATAAAAATATCCCTTACGATTTTTTTTATAAATATACATTTTTGTTTTTTTTACATCAATTGTATACATTCATCGTCGTATTTATTATATATATATATATATATATATATATATATATATAAATTAATTGCATACATTGACCGTTGTATTCAATTTGAATGTACTCCGTAGCGAAGTGCGGGTTTTCAGCTAGTATTATATAAAATAATAAGTTTAAATCCTTGGAAGTAATACACTTCACAGGAAAAAAGATAAAGTATTTTTTCTCAATTTCGTACACATAAGCTCAGGTGAGGATACTGGCAAACCCTTTATTTTTTTTATGTCGAGCAAATGTGAGAAAAAGAAAAAGATATTGCTTAGCAAACGAGTTATTGTTACTTCGAAAATAAATTATAGGCAAAATTCTTTTACATAAATCTGAATGGAGTATAAAATATTTACAGACCGGTAAAAGGCAGTTAACAAGTATGGATTGTTGAGCTTACACCAGAAAGCAAAAGGAATCAGAAAACTCAAGATATCTCACCCCGCATTTACACAGACGCGAAAGCAGAGAAAGGAATCGCGGGAGAGACGGGAGCAATTTTTCTGCCCTGAGTCAAAGGAACGAGGGCGACGGGGAGGGGGGGGGGGTCAAAGGACAAACGGGTGAATGGCGTCGGAAAGTCTTGTTGACAGCAACAGGCGCGAATGTGAGAACGGTCATTCGCGTCGATGCAGGAGCGTGACTAATGTCTCGCGAATGTCTTCCGGGGGACGAGGGGTGGCTCAATCACGGCTGTGTAAGGGCGGCATGAGGTGTAGTGTTTGGATTAAGAGCATTTGAAACTATTAAATCATAACTACCCATTTCCAGAGGTAGAGAATTACAATCAATAACATTTGTGATTAGATCAGTGAACATAAGAGGCTAATTATTATCTCCCTTCACTGGAACAGAATTTATGAGAAGTACTGCACTGACAGGATTACTGACATGTCCCAGAGGAGGAGGGAGTGGCTATTAGTCATCTATGACTTTGCAGGCACATATATTGGTACACTCGTATGGTCCTCCAATGAGGTGCAAGAAAATGCCACACAACACCATGAATATGCTAACATAAATTTGCATTAAGTTCTGAACACAACAGCATATATACCTATGAATACAAATATCACATTCTGACAATTTTTATTTACGATGTTCAGGGCATGTCAGATTTCAAGGAGGTACTAGACATAATTTGGAATTATCCGATTTCCTGACAAACGATTACTTTTTTTTTCTGCCTTGGTTTTTACAGCTCGAAGGCCTCCTGTCATGTGTATTTATTCTTACAGAAGTAAATCGAGAAATAATTCTCACATATTAGTCAGAAGCGAGAGGAGATTTATAATATTATCAAAAATCTAAAAATAGAAAACCACTAAAAACTAAAATAATTGCATGCTTTCTCTGCCCCCTCCCCCCCATTTTCACTGCCATGCGTATAAAGCATCTTGCACACCTGCAGAGTACAACTTCTTTACAGAACACACTGAAGAATTGAAGGGAGAAAAATATCGAAATTAACATTTTGGAGGGAAATCTCACCACAACGACATGAATATCGTACCTCAGACATACTATTTAGCAACAGAGTTGGCGAAATAGAAATCATTGTATTCAGAGTTCAAAGAAATGTGGAGCCTAGGTTATAAAGTTGTTTCAAGCTATAAATTTGTATTGAAACGAAAAGATAAAACCTTTGTGCTCGAGTAATAAACAGGAAATTCAACGTAAATAAAGCACAAATAGCAGTAAGATGCAATTGAACACGTGTTGAAACGTGTTTCAACATGTTTGTCCATCGGGCGTTGAACATTTGCTCCACTCCTGAACTATTGTGCTCCGAGCTTGATTATCCGAGGGCGGTCGCCATGGACCGCGGCTATGCCTCTAATATCGTTGATTCCATTTATAAGAAATTGTCTAAACCGGTCCAAAAAAGGTGTATTTCAAAGCCGAACCTGTCGGTGATTTTGCCCTTCTTTCCCAAGATCAGTCATCAAATCTCTAAAATTCTTAAAAGGTTTGAAATTAAGATTATTTTCTCTCCTGTCAATAAAATATCTTTTTCGGATCTCAAACACCCCATTGATCGCTTAAATAGCTGGGGTATCTACCAGATTTCTTGCCAGTGTGGCCTTTCTTATATTGGACAAACCAAGCGTGCTCTAAAATTCAGCTTGAGGGAACACGAGAGTTACGTTAAAAAACAAGAGTTGAATGGTTCGTCCATTGCTCAACACGCCTGGACTTCGAACCATCGGTTTGATTTTTCTTCTGCCTCCATTATTCAGAAATGTCGCTCGCCTGCCGATCCTGATTTCTGAGAAGCTTATCACATTTTTAAAAATTCGGGTTCTTTGGTTAATGATTTGGCAAGCATCCCTGTTTCTCCTCAATTGTGGAAAGGGTTTATTTAGCCGTGTTGGCCTGTTACTTCACTTATTTACCTCTTTTTGCCACTAGATGGCGCTGCTTGCCCTATTTCTGTCTCTTCGCTCCTTCGGGTGCTCGATACGTGCGGGTACTTAAGTGCATGCGCACGTGTCCAGTCGCTTAGCTTTCGGCTTTTTTGAGCTGCCTCTAAGTTCTTTGCACTGATGAAGAAGCTCCTTTGTAGCTTCGAAACGGCCGTATGCAAAATTGCATCTTACTGCTATTTGTGCTTTATTTACGTTGGATTTCCTGTTTATAAATTTGTAGTTTATTCTTGCAGCAAGTTAAGAGCAATTAACGCCAAAAGCTGAAAATAGATCATCCACAGAGATTCTCTTGTGAAAAGAGGCCTACAAATTTTGAAAGTTTCTGAAAAACTTCAGTAAATAGTTGAAGGGTTTACTAGAGCTACATACATACTGAACTTGATTTACCAAATAATCATTCAATGAGATAACATGTAATGTGAAAGATACAAAATACCCATAATTTTTCTGCACTGAGTAGATTTATGTCTATATCGAAACAACAAATTCTGGCTACTTGTCAGCGTTCTCTTCATAAATTTTTACTACAAATTCTGGCTACTTGTCAGCGTTCTCTTCATAAATTTTTACTAAGTCTATGAAACAAACTCACCACAATTCACCACAGAATTAAAATATCATTAATCATAGGAACACCTTAGAAACACTATGAATGAAAGGATAAGATTATATGTAAGGAATTGATTATGAAATGCAGGGCTTGATTTATTGGAAGCAATTGGGCCAATACTTGTACAGATCTCCTCATGAAGCAAAATTGAAAATATGTTTCAAAGGAAGTGCTGTGATCATTTCGAAACTTTCCAGGTTTCCTAGCAAAATATAGCCACTCTGATTTCAAAAAAGTTTTAGTCGGAGCCACAGATCTTGCGACTGATTTAAAAGTCACTTTAGAATTTCGGGAAACACATTTACGAACATAAAAATGGTTATTTATGCATGAGTATGCAGATGAACCAATAAGTATCTGGAAAGAAATGTTTGAGGTGCAATGTTTAAAATAAATACTGTATAAAGCTAGACAGGTTACACAAGTTAATTCGAAATGATTCCACAGAATGAACATCAGGAACATGCATTGGTACTAGAAACTGCCTAGACAGAAGTTAAAATGATTTAGAATATGACCAAATGAACTCTATAAAAGATGTAGATGTAGATAGTCATATGCTGGTCGAAGAAATGGAAGTATTAAAACCTATTGTTTCGGAAACGTTATCAAAATTCTACAATTGCTACAAATGACAGCTAGTGGCTTTTTAAATTTTTTACATCTTTAAGGATATATATAACAATTCACGTAACTCTAGCATTGGAAAACAGAAGCTTTTCTAGATTAAAATTAAATAAAACATACCTGAGGTTAACAATATGACAGCAGAGACTCAACAGTCTTGCAATACTGTCCATAGAGCATGTAGAAACAAGGAAATTAAAATTTCATTAATTTATAAATAATCTTGTTGATAAAAAAGTAGCAAAATTTGAATTGTAAACAATTTTGTTCTGAGATTAAAATATTATATAGTCTACCTATATTTTAGCTTTCATTCTTATAAATGTACATAAAATAAAGGAAATATCACCACCGTCCTAATTTTTGTCTTTATGCATCACAGTGAATTTTTATTGTTTAATGTATATTAAAATTTTAAAGGACTACACCAGAATTTCTGCATTTGGGCTCCACTAAGACTAATGCCAGCCCTGATCAAAGGCCAATTTCACCTGAAATTTTTTGACAAGTTCTCAGAACAGCTGGATTACATGGGCGTTCTGCCCATAGAAAATTTTTTTTTGAGTGAGAAAAACAGAAAGTTTAGGCTTCCCTTCGCACTATCAATGATAAATAAGCCCCAAACCTATTGGAATAATGTCTTATTTGCCGATGAACATTTTTGGTGCTGATGGGCGTATAATTGTATGGAGAAGAAAAAAATGCGGAACTTAATCCCAAGAACTTAGTAGGAACAGTTAAGCATGCCGGTGGAGGTATCCTTGTGTGGGGGTGCATGTCAGCATCAGGACTAGGAAATTTGGCATTTATTGATGGCCTAATGAATCATGCTGTTTTTATAAATATTTTAAGAGACAATTTAAAATTATCAGCTCAAAATTTGGGTATTGGAAACAACTTTGTTTTTTATCAAGATAACGATCCTAAGCACACGGCTCTCAACGTTCGAATCTGGTGTCTCTATAATTGTCCACAAGTTTTGAAAACACCACCTCAATCGCCAGATTGAAACCCAATAGAACATATTTGGAGAGAACTGGAGGTTCGAGTACGAAAACACGACATTCACACAAAAAGCGAACTAAATACAATTATGATGGAAGAATGGATGAACATTGATGCAAAAATTACAAAAGAATTAAAGTAATCTATTCCCAGACGTTTAAAAGCTGTTGTGGATGCTAAAGGATATCCTACTAAATATTAATTTAACGAAAAATTAGAATATTTACTAATATGTAGAGATTTTTTACAAGTGTACGATGACTTTTGTGAGATAAAGTTTTTGTTACTTTTGGATTATTGGTTTCTTAAAAATAAAGTTTTACTATGTTTTCAAAATATTTCATGTAGTTTTGTTAAGAATAGATTATAGATCTTATTATTAAATACTCATTCTGAAATATTCATTTTAATCAATGGATAGACCCCTATTTCATTGAAAATCGTAAGTGTACGAACACTTTTGGGAGCCACTGTATGTGTAATATTAATATGTAATACAATATTTTAATTTTAATACAATACTTTTCCTTTAAACTGGTGTTTTTGTAATTTCTTGGTCCCAATCAGAGAAAATTTATATGTATGTGTATGCAAAGTTGTACCCCGACTTACGGGATCTTTCGTTGGTCCCATCTATCACGTAACTTGGGGTATTACTGTATCTCGAAACTCACCCCCAAGCACAAGATATAATGAATATGTACAACCGCAAATAACTTCCCTCATCTGCTTCAAATCTAGAACCTCAACTGGACACCGAGGGGGGAGGTAGCCAACTTCCCCCAATACCCTTGGGAGAGGAGTTTCAGACGAAAACTCACGTTTTACAGGTCGAAACGCAAAATGACTGCTTAGAATACTAATTACCTATTAACACAAAAAATATCTTAAAAAAAAAAGCCTGAAGTTTCAAGATTTGTGGCTTGCTTCCAATTTTTTTTCATTTTTATTAGTTATTTTGTTACAGAGCATTTTAGCAAGCGATGTCTATCATTTTAGAAATTTGAAAATGCAACTTAATTTAAAAAATATTTTGAATAATAATAATAAAAAATTAGCAAACCCCGCATTTATTTTGGAAGTCTACTTTCAGATTCCGAAAACGGAATTCAAATATATTCATTAGGAAACCCGGTATGCGAAGTGTTAATTCGAAATTCATTAAAATTGAATCGTACGATCTGCGAAGTCTACTAATGCCCTTAAATAAAACTAACATTTTGTGTTTCTTTTATTTCACCAGTTTTCAATAAGAATTCGGTTAAAAGATTCTTTGATTTTATCTTTGTTCGCTGTTTATATGATTCTTCATAACATGACAGAATCATTTTTAAATCACGTTGAAATCATACAGGTTGTTCTACTTTTTGATAACATTGCACTCAATATTTTTTATTCTGATTTAAATTTTTAAACCATGTTAAATAAAAAAAAAGGTGTAAAAAGATTATTGGTTTTTTTTTCAAGGATCGTGTTATTTCAAATCCGTGCAGAAACAGAATTAGGTATATATTAAAAAATTATCCAAGATATGAATAGGAAGAAAGGAATTATAAATTTTTCAGTAGAGAATAATCTGTAGAGTATAAAGAATATACAGGTAAGAGGGCAGATAATTTAAATCTAGTTCTAAACTTACTCAAGTACAATTTTTACTATAAAAATTTTTAAAATGACATATACAGGCTGTCATAAATATCAGTAAATACAGATTTTGTAAATCTTGAAATTTTTCTAACAAAGAAGTATTTAGAATACATGGTGCAGAAAAAAATAAATTTTTTATATATAATATACTAATAATTGTGTACAGTTATTAAGTGTTAAGTAATTAATCTTTGCTTTAATAAGAATTTCAGTTTTAGATATCAAGTATTACTTTTAAATCATCCTCTTTGAAATACATTAATTTCAAACTTTAAACAAGCATAATATAATCACTGATGTACCTAAAATGACGAATATTTAGGAGTTTTGCATTATTTTTGTTGCAATGAAGGATGAGCAAGAACGTTATTTATTAAATTTTGTCATGAAAAATTTTAACACTGAATAAAGAGAAACTTCTAACATATAAAAAATTATTTCAAATGTAATCATAAATAAATAATTATCTGATATAAGAATGATACACGAAAACAATGCCTAAACAGCAGAAAACTCTCATGGTGTGAAACTGTAATAACTCACCAAATTTGGTGCCATTTCACCATTTATGTAGAAAATTTAATTGTTTAATTAGTCCTACCTATAAGGTTTGTATGAAATTAACAATGTATATCGATTTCATTATAATTTTTAAAAATATAATGCACATAAATGATGGTTTGTTAACTTTGATAGCTTTAGATGGTTTAACAATTTTGATATATTAAACATGAAATTAAATTATGGAACAGCTTCCCTATCTATGCCCCTGCTCGCAGAGCTAAATTTTTCATGCCAACCTTGGAGCTGTTTTTGTTTACCAAAGTCTTCTGAATGGCAAAGTGGGTAGGACTGGTTCTTAAACCCAACCCTTAGCACTACTCGTAGCTTATCGCCAATAACATTCAACACAGCTTATTTATTTACCTTTTTCAATAAAAGAGTACCGCCAACTGGGGTAACTTTGGCCCAACAAATGGAAAAAGATTGTAGGTGCTGTATCTAGCTAAAGGAGAGTGATTATCACTTGTTTATTGCAAGGGCCAATAGGTGGCAGTACTGCCTTGACTTTCCCATAGTTTTGTCTTGTAGATCCTCAGTTTACCACCACTAAAGAGCAGCTCCACTTTGGTATCACTAAAACATATATTGTTGTTGTCTTCCAACTCTTCCTTGTAAATGTGATTCAGAGCATGTAAGCGAATTGTCTCAGTTTATTATTAATTGTTTCCACTATTTTCACTGTCATTATCTTGATTTATTTTATGGTTTGCCAACTAATGAATATTTAATACATTAGGCAAACTTTGTTCCAGGTCTTGGGGTAACTTTGGCCCAACATGGCCGTTGGGCCAATGTTACTCCAACCAGTGGCGCACCCAGGGGGTAGGCAAGGGGCCGTACCCCCCCCAAAGAAATAGAAATTGCATTATAAATATTTTTATCCATTCCTCTCCCCCCCCCATGCATTATAAAAATTTTTATCCTTTACATCTCGCCCCCCCCCCCCAAGAAAAAATCCTGGGTGCACCACTGACTCCAACTGCTCCTTCTACTTCTAAAAAGCAACCAGTTTCAAAGTGGGGAAAACGACAGTGATCCAGCTCATCAGAAAGTAATAAACAAAACAGTACAAACAAGCAAGTAAATCTCAAATACAGGCGGACTCTGAATTTGTACATGTATGCTCTGAACTTGTACTTGTATGCTGTACATGTTTTGATATTGTGAAGTACTATGGTGTTAAATATCCTGGAAAGATTTTAAGTTTAACACATATTGGACCGACTGTGGAATATACGAAAGAAAACTCAAATTTTGTCACTAGCCAGAAAAACAAGACTGTATAAATTATGAGTGGGAAGAAATGTGCGGGAAAATCAGTCCTCCGAAAATCGCATCAAAGAGGAATCAGTTTATTGTTCCAGAACTGGATTATTTTTCTTCTCCATAGTTTGGACTATCAATTCATCAAAACATGTAAGACTATTCAATTACTGTTTCCTGTTTATCTATTATTATTTTATTTTCTTCAAAAATTCCACTTGTAATTTAAAAATAAAATCAGTTTTGTATAGAAAAAATGTTGATTTATCGATTTTTTTCCAAATTAAGCTTGAGATTAACTCGGTTTAAATAAGCTATTATTGATAGGTAATTCGGCAATACTTCTACATGGTCTAACATTGGCCTAAGCTATCTCATCAATTTAAATGTTTAGTTTTCAAGAGCTGGGCCAAAGTTGCTCCTATTCAAGGTAACATTGGCCCAAAAATTTTAAAAATTAAAAAATTGTTTAAAGTTTGTATGCATACTTTAACAAAGGCTTATATTACAGTTAAATGTGATTATAATAATATAAACCACTTACCATATTAAATTTTAATTGGTTTACAACTATTATTTGCTTTTCCTGTAGCATAAACATGAAAATTGGGACAAAGTTACCCCAGTTGACGGTATAAAGAAATTTATTAATAAAT
Organism: Dolomedes plantarius; assembly: GCA_907164885.2. Taxonomy (NCBI): domain Eukaryota; kingdom Metazoa; phylum Arthropoda; class Arachnida; order Araneae; family Dolomedidae; genus Dolomedes; species Dolomedes plantarius. Next base: position 109,286,789 of record OU015499.1, read on the forward strand.
AAACTTAGTTGTAAATTTAAATTTTTTTATAAAGCAAAAAAAATTTTCTAAAATAATATTCTATTGACAAACCTAATCACTACAAATAAAGTTAATAAATTCAAATTCAACAATCTAATTTAATCTATTTCAATTTAATATAAATATATTAAGCTAAAATAAAATATTTAAAACATTATTGACATGTGCAAAATATTTGAAAAAAATTCCTAAGAAATCTATTTCAATTTAATATAAACTAGCTGAATACCCGTGCTTTGCTACGGAGTACATTTTAGGATAATTACAATTAAAATCGTAAGGGATATTTTTATAGACAAAATAATGTAGAAGAAAATAATCAAATTAAATCTAATAGAGCATACTAAAGAATATAGTACAGTTAATATAGTACAGTTTGAGGAGCATTTTCCCCATCAATAACCAAAATTACCTCAACCATTTTTTGATGGAGATCCGCACAAAGAAGAGACGCAGATAATACGATTTTCCACACAAACGAATTGGAATGTCCTAATTTACCCCCTTAGGGTTGGAATTTCAAAAAATCCTTTCTTAATGACTATCCATGGCATTAAAGGAATGCACTGTCAAAATATCAGCCTTTAGATTCAGCGGTTTGGTCTGTTTGAGGTCTGTCAGTCAGTCACGGAACTGTGAGATATATGTTTAATTTAGCATCCATAAAACATACTAATTAAAATTAAATTCTTAAAAAACTTCCACCTCAATGAGTCTAGTGGTTAAATTTTATCTTTTACTGTATTTTAATATTTTTTGTCAATTTATTTCGTTGTTATGCACGTGAAGAAAAATTAATTTAAAAATATCACATAAAGAAAAGAAACCACATGATCAGCATCTAATAAATTAAATTCTAAAAATGAATCTTTAAAAATTCACCAAAAATTAGAAAATGGAGGTAAAGATTTGAAAAAGATTTCATTTTAAAGGAATTTTTATGATTTTTCTTGTGATATAAATTTTATAACCCTCAAATTATTATTTTAAATGCAAACTTAAAAAAAATTTACAAAAAAGCTAAAAAATTTAATTTAAAAAAATCTAAGAAGAATTTTTCGAAAATCTTTCTTAGTGTACCCCTACACTATAAAATGAATGGCCATGTAAAATTTCAGCCCTTTAAGTCCAGCGGTTTGGTCTATGCATTATCTGTCTGTCAGTCACGGAACTGTTTTATATACAGTCGAACCTCCATATATCGAACTTCCACATATCGAAATTTTCTATATATCGAACTCTTAGCAAATCTCCATGTTCATTACATAGAAAAATTGTTTCTATATATCGAAAAAATCTCTATATATCGAAATTTTTTTCATTGGGAGATTTTATTCCACTTTAGAATAAAATCTCCCAATTTCGGCATTTGAAACAATATGTCATGGACTTCAATTCGCAGAAAATGTCCCTGATTAAGTTTTTAGTGGACTGAATAAATACAAAAAATTTCTTTGAACTTTCCGCATAACTGGCTGTTCAGCAAGATATTCATAGTTTTTTTAAAAAGAATGTAACTGTGATCATTGTAACCACTGTCTGGATTATTGTTTTTTTAAAGGTATGTAGCACTCAATAAATCTTTCATATTAATTCTATTTTTAGTTATTAACTTTCATTTAATGGGATTCGCATATAAATTAGAAATGGAGTTTCATATATGAAAATTAGCTTTAATTTTTTTTTAGGAGAATTATTATAAAACTAAGCTCAATTCTATATATTGAATTTTTTTCCGGCAATTTGCTACTTCGATATATGGAGGTTCGACTGTATTAGATAATAGAAAAAAGTCAAATTTTCTATAAAAATATAATCAAACATTTAATAATATTTTTTAATTCAAAATTAAAAAATCCGACTACGTTAGGCACTGAATCGTGTCCGGGGCCACCCGCGTGCCGATTTTCGTACAATTTGGCCCTATAGTCTCGCTGTCAGCCAGGACAGCTGCGGAAGCTGTCGAAATAAGCAACTTTTAGGGGCAAAATCATTAAAACATTAATTAAAAAATCTCCGGGGCCCTATTTTCAAAAAATAATATGCCTGTGTTTTAATATGAACTATCAACTATATCTATACAAAATTTCAGCTCAATTGAAGCAATACTTTTTCACTTATAAAGGAACAAACATAGGCCTATTCGAAATAATCAATAAATTTCATAGTTTCAATGAAACACACATTCAATGATTTTTGAATAAAGTTCAATAATTCAAGTTCGATTTACGCAAATTGTGCATAAAATTGTACATAAATTCAAAAACATAAAGTTTATAAGTTAAATAAAGTTCTGTAATATTATACCAATAAATTTCCAGTTGATAGCCAACAAATTGTAAATATTTTTTTACCTTAAATGTCCAGTAAAAAGTGTAGTTCCAAATGTAATTTTCTACAATAAACCCTTAAATGTTGCCAATTTCATAAATCCTTTTTGTATTTGTCAATACCTCCTCCACTTGAATATTTAAAATATTAAATGTTTTACTGATAATAAATGAAAATATAATTTGATGTATTGCTATGGTTACTTGACTATGGTTGACAAAGGAAAAATTGTAAAGGTGAAGCATCAGCTGAACATTTAGGCCCCTAACTTTTTTTCTACTGATCAGATATACATAATATATAGCCTATGTCCATCTGGAATATTGTACCTTTCAAATAGTGAAAGAATTTTTAAAATAGGTGCAGTGGTTCCGGAGATTACCCTCCACATACAAAATCCACTCTCTCTCTTTATATATTAGTATAGATATATATTACACTGTAGAGATAAATGTGTAAATATGCTATATTGCTCAAGTAAAATATACAAACTAGAGAGAATCAGAATAGAAAATCATATAATTACAAACAAGAAGTGCAAAAAAAAGTTGAAGAACTAGCAAGTGGTCAAATGTATAGCTGAAAAAAATCTGTGTACTGACATGCGAACCTTCTGAACCGGCCAGCTTACTAGTACAGCAACCCTTGTGACGTAGCTCATCAAGGCAGCTCTCCTAAGAGGAGTAGAACAACCCACGCCACAACAATGAGCACGAAATCATCTTGGCAATAAATGACACAGATAAAGAAACTTAGCCTGAATTATTAAAATACATGAATATTGGGAAAAGTGAACACTGACATGAATATTGGGAAAAGTGAAAATCCAACAGTGGATTTTTTATAGCAACAAAGTTGGTTAATATGTAGGTAGGCTGAAAAGTAATGCACACATGCTTATAGAGCATGAACGAAATGACTTTCAAAACAGCACCAAGTGGCATTTGGAAGTTCCATCCCTTCTCAATACGCATGCGCAGGTTTGAAATCGCTGTGTTCATCCTGTGTATTTTGAAAAGCGGTAGTATGGAGACGTGTTCTAGTGCTATGTCAACGGCGAGTTATACAGCGCGCTGTTATCGAATTTTTAACAGCTGAAAAAGTGAGTCCTACTGAGATTCATTGTCATTTAAAGGCTGTTTAAGGTGACTATGCTATTGATAGGGGTACTGTAAATCGTTGGGTAGTAAAATTTCGTGGTTTCAAGGCTGGAAAATGTTAGGGAATTTGGCAGGAATGCCGAATCCCTACTAGTGTAATATGGCTAAAAGTGCCAATAGCTTCACACATGTAGCTTGGGGTTACAGAGTCGTATTGGCTCGCAGTGGAAGGTGGGTGATAACCTGACGATTTTCTTAAAAGTAGCTATATTAGCCGGAAATAGTGTGTGGTGTGCAAACATACAAGAATAACCAGACAAGTTTAAAATTAAGCTAACGTTTATTCATTAGCGGATATGGAAATTAAAAACAAACAACATTCAAAAAGAATAACAGTCTTGATTATAACATAAGGTAAAAGCTCCTTGACTTCAAAATTTGCTTAAAGTAAAAGTTAAACGGAGGTGCAGAAACAAAGTTAAACTTAGGTACAACCTGATTGATGCTGATGTATCTTATCACTGCGCGGGTAACATACGAAGATACCGGGCTCCGATACTAGTTGCCCGGAAAACGGCCCCTCAAGGTTTTAGTAGAAAACTGCTGGAGCTCAGCTGAGGATCCGCCGGTGCCAGGATATCTTCCCATATCATGCGTCTTGCTATGTGAGAGAACTCGGTGACTTCTGGAGATGCCTGGGCGAGGTCTAACGGCAGGGCGTAGCTCATACAGCTCACTACCTAACTACCCACGATCTAACCAACAACACCAAAAACCAACACCCCACTGCCTAGCTGCTGCGGCTTTTATACACGACTGGTGTGTGCCGCCGCCTGGTGGCACGCTTGGCTGTGGAAATATGCAAATATTTTCAAGAGGTTGAAGTTTCGGTTACAGTGTTAACCATTACGGAGGTGTACGTCACTGGGTTGGTGATTGCGTCATCGCCATGGATGAATGACGTAATCGACGGTAATGGTGACGTCAAACATACAGCTCACTTAGTAAAAATGGCTTGGGGGAAAAACGGCTTTTTCTAACAGAAAAGAAATAATCGTTCATGAAACACGCAATGGACGTCCGATCACTGCCACAGACGATGAACATCGCAAACTCGTTGACAATTTGATTCAAAATGACCGGCGAATCACCCAAAAGCGTATCGCAAACCATAATGGAGTATCCAAGGAATGTGTCTGCTTCATTATAGAACAATTGGGATACCATAAAATCTGTGCTTGATGGGTACCATGCCGTCTCACAGGCGAGAACAGAGTCGGACTGGAGAGGCTCTGCGAAAACTGAAGTTTGAACCGATTCCACACCCTCCTTATTCCCCCAGTCTTGCGCCTTGCAATTTTTTTTTTTTTTTTTCCCTCTACTCAAGAGGGACCTAAAGGGTAATCATTACACCTCGGACGATGTGGTGAAGGCAGCTGTCAAGTTGTGGATTCGAGAAAAGTCGGAAGAATTTTTCAGTGATGGAATGAGAAAACTTGTTACACGTTGGGAGAAATGTGTTAGCCTTAACGGTGACTATGTTGAAAAATATATGATTTTGAAGAAAAATAAATATATGATTTGAATATATGATTAAGAATTGTACTTTAATGTTCTTTTTGCCCGATCTAGCTATTTCTTTTTGTTTGCGCTCTACAAGCATGTGTGCATTACGTTTCAGCCTACCCTCGTATATAAGTGGTACCTTTGTTTATGTTCTGCTATAATTGGGTTGTAACCTTTTTATTACATGTTTTTATTATTCAGTTTAATGGCTTAATACACTGCAAACCTGACCCAGCTAAGCTTCACTCTTATGTCGCCAAAGGTCAGTGATTATATCCCAGAAATGTCCGTTGGTTGGTTTTCAATTGCAACTAACTGAATATGAATAATTGTCATTTAGATGTTAAACCAATTAAATTCAAAATTAGTTTCAGCATATGCATTATACGGTCAGTCAATGAAAAAAATTTTGAATTATTTTCATAATTTGATTTTAATCCTTTTCAAGAAATACAATCCAGGAAATGAGAGCTTACCCTTGGTTATTCATATCTAGATTATAAACCTTACTCTAAGCCTAAGTGCATCTGGTAGAACACTTCACTGTGCCAGTCTGAATTCAAAATTTTTCAAAAATGAATACTCATAATTCATTTTTTGTTAATATTGTATGATCCTTTTCTAAATATTTTTATTTCATTCTTAGTTTTATAAAATGATTTTTATAATTTGGTAATATTTGTAAATTTTTTGCTCTAACTATTCACTGGTAATACTATCGTTATCAATTTTTTTTCATTCTTTTTCTTCAATTTTTTTTCAGGGGTTTCCAACTTACAAGTGTCCAAGGGCCGCAATCGAAAACACCTGTCTAGTGGCGGGCCGCAATTTAATCAGGACCATACCCAGGACATTTTTTCTTGAGGGAGGGGGATTTGGAGGATTTGTGTATAGTATGTACTATGAAATTTTTAAAAATTCGAGGATGAACCTCCAACAACGACCTTGATTATAACTGGCCAACTTTCGTTAAATTACACAGACACACAAAAAAAAGTCAAATAAGAAGTGGGTATTTAAATAAGAAGGGGGGGGGGGATGAAATAGAACATGAGTGGACACCCTAATTTTCATGGAATTCGAGGAAAATCAATGTTTTTTATAAATGAACAGCATTTGAAAACAATAAAGATTTTTACAAAAACATTTTTCGTTAACTAAGAATATCTAAATTGATGCTGCAAATTATTTTCCTAGAAGTCTTCGCGGGCCGCAAAAAAAGGCACCGCGGGCCGCCAGTTGGAAACCCCTGTTCTATATACATTGAAATTATCTTGCTATAAACTTTTGCATTTTATATACTTTTTTTTTTATTTTCCCCTATTTTTGTATTTTTATGTGTCTTTATTTTGAAGTATTAACATGTTTATTTTCTGGTTTTTAAGAATTTTTTTTAGTAAAATTTTTGTATTTGGAATATATTGACTCCTATAACATGTCCAATAAGATATCCTATGACGTATTTTTAAATAATTTAAATTTTGACCTACTTTATGAAACCAATTGGAACTTTATAAATAGTTAGGCTTTGTAAATATTCTAAGGTTGTTTAATAGCTACTTGTTGAATTGTTCACACAGTGTTCATTGTCAGGCTAAAAGTTTGAAAATAGGATATGAAACTCTTCCCCGTATATTCTGTTTATTACTGTAATTATTAACAGTGTGCTTTACAGTTTAAGAACCTTTGTATAACTCATAACAAGCAAAGTTCCTTAACATGTTATGTCTTATTTGTATGATGATATATTTATAAATTTAGTATAATTGTTAATAAAATCATCAGACGGGCAGCTTTTAGTAATCTCTTGAAATCGTATCTTGGAGCGTATACTTTAATAGCACGCAAACATCGACAAGAAAGGATTAATTTACTTTTCTCTCAAAACAACATACCATGTCTGAACATGCAGTTTTTAACCGTTTAATAGATATACGTATTGTATTAGCATTTAGATATCCTCACAATAAAATAGTGCAAAACATAGATTTAATATAAATTATTTTCAAAATCTAAACAAAACATTTCTCTTATACAATACAGAAAAAACTTACTTGCAATAGCTGTTTGTTTTGCCAGCATCGACTGTAATGTTATTTCAGTCCGTGATCAACTTTACAAGTTGCGAAGGTTTATAGAAACGGGGAGTACTTCATACACTTTTAATTATTAAGATTACAAGCAAATGAATGCTATACAAACTACAAAGTTACAATAGAATAAGCAACTCATATTAAGCGGTTAAACGATATCGTTGCCACTGATCCGACAAATAATGGAAGTCACTTAACTGTAATTAATAACTGATATCTGCTACCAAAGTCAAGGAGCCAGTTCTAGCTCCGAGGAGCTTAGATAGTCTTTTATATCAATGTCAATGTGAAGTGTCTGGTAGCAGATAGCAGTTATTAATCACAGTTAGTGACTGATATTATTTGTCGGATCAGTGGCAATGATATCGCTTAGACGGGGAATTATCCAATATTTAGACGGGGGAATATCCAATATGGCTGCTCTAGCACACAAATCTAGACTTCCAGATGATGCTAGAAAAATAAACAGCTATTTAAGTACGTTTAATTTGCAGGTATTTTTTCTGTATTGTATGAGAGAAATGTTTGCTGTTTACATGTTGAAAATTATATATATGATATCTACGTCTTACGCTATTTTGTTTAAAAGTGAAGCTAAATGGTAATAAAATACGTATAACTATTAAACGGTTAAAAACTGCATGTCCAGGCATGTCATGTTGTTTTCAGTAAAAAGTAGATTAATACTTTCTGGTCGATGTTGGCGTGCTATTAAAATATACGCTCCAATATTTCAAGAGAATTCTAACGTTGTCCATCTGATAATTTTATTTACAATACTTAGACAACATTTATAAATATATCATCATACAAGTAAGATATAACGTGTTATACAACTTTGCTGGTTGATATGCAACGGTTTAATGAGTTGTGAACGGTTTTTAAACTGTTACTAATTGCAAAACCAGACAAAATATACTGGGAAGAGTTCCATTTCCTGGGCGGAAAGTTGTCAAATTCCAAGTGGAGTTCTAATGAAAAATTTAGGAAATTACCATTTAATACTGTTTTAAAACTTTGTCTCAATTCCAATATACGGTATCCCAGCTGCTTTATTTTTTTGGCAATGTTTTTTAGATCTTTACCAAGTTGGCGATAAAATGCCAAATGTGGTTTGAGTTTGTTAAATACTTTTAAGTTAATCATTTATTGCTTCCGATTTGAATAATTAGCAGCCAATCAGAGCTTGTGATTTACTTGTAGACAAGTTTAATCCAGATTTTATATAACGTGCTTGTTTAAAAAAATTTAACCGTTGAATGTTCTTTTTGGGATTGCAGTTCCACCGCTCGGACATACTTTTATTTGCGAGGTATGGCTTCTTTTACTACTGGGAGGGTTGATTTGGATTTTTTTTGGAATTTACAAAATGCGGGTACGAGAAATATTATAGATTATTGTATGTATGTTGGGTTAATAGCTAATATTTATTATTGTCCTAATTGTCTTAATTGTAATTCACAAATGACTATAACTGAGAGCAAAGATCTGAATATTGCGCTAAAAGATTCATTAGATGTGGTTCCTGGTTCAAAGTGAGTAAATTGGATTTTAATTACAGTTTTAAAATTAACTTATTTATGGGTAAAAAAACACAGTGTTCTTGGATTACAGACGAATTGGGGGTATCCAAAAACACCGGAAAATCAACAAAACGTAAAAGAAGCTAAACCGAAAGTGAATAACCGGTAAGTGTTTTTTTAAATTTTAACATGAAATAATATAAATGACAACATGCAGAACTTTCATTTTTTAAAATTTTTTGTTATATTTAACCAAGATGTATTTTATATTTTTTTAAATGAATTATTTGCAATATACTGACTTTTTTTAGTGGGGGGTTGGAGGGGCAGCAGCCCCCCCCCCCACACACACACATAACAAATTTCTCATTATTTTTCAGCTTTTATTTTTTGTGTTTGTGTGTTTTTGAGCTTTTCTGTGGTTGTACAGTTTAAAAAATGCATATTTTTGGGATTTTCCAGACTTTCCCGTTCCAAAAACATGCGTTCTGCTTGGGCAAAAAAAAAAAAAATCGACTGCCCTTATTTAACTTTATTTTTTTATTTTCTGGATAATTTTTCAATGAAAGTTCTGCATGTTGTCATTTATATTATTTCATGTTTCCCTCTGCGATGGAACCGCCATCTTGGTTATGTCTGCCATCGCCAACTTGGCGATGGGAGACATAACCAAGATGGCGGTTCCATCGCAGCAAAATACATAGGGGTTCCGTATATTGGGAATTAACCAAAACTTTTAGCCTGACATTCAACATTGTGAAAATTCAACAATATGTTGCTATTAAACAACCTTAGAATATTTTAATTAAAAAAAAATTTTGAATACAGCATTTATCCGGTATAAATAATTAAAACAGCTTAAATATTTGCAAAGTATCAATTGGTTTCAAAATGTATGTCAACATTTAAATTTTTCATAAATACGTCATAGGATATCTTGTTAGATATGTTATAGGGGAACAATATACGGTAGAATCTTAATCTATCGTTTTTCAAGGGACCGACTGAACTGAACGATAAATGTGGGAAAATGATAGATGCGGGAACATAACAAAGAAATATGATCGTCAGGGACTTTGTGAAATAAACGACACATACAGGAAATTGTTGATTCGAGAAAAGATTGATCAAGATGCCACTGTATTCAAAATACAAGAATTTTATTTAAAGAATTTCTGATGAACTCGAAAATAAATATTTAAGTACTTCAAGATAAAGATACATAAAAATACAAAAATAGTGAAAAATAAATAAAGTACATAAAATTTAAAAGTTTGTAAAGAGATAATTTCAATATACAGTGGAATCTCGATCTATCGTTTTTCAAGGGATCGATTGAAATGAACAATAAATGCGGGAAAACGATAGATGTGGAAACATAACAAAGCAATATGATCGTTGGGACTGGATAAAATGAACAACACATATGGAAAACCGATGGATCCAAAAACGATCGATCGAGATTCCACTGTATATAGAAGAATGAAAACAAAATTGATGAAAATAGTATTACCAGTGAATTTTCAGAACAAAAATTAAAATTATTAAAATATTTCCTAAGTATCAATCATTTTATAAAACTAAGAATTAAAAAAAAAATTTTAGAAAAGGGTACAAAATTAACAAAAATAATTTGTTATGAATAATCATTTTTGAAAAATTTAGAATTCAAAAACACTGGCATGGTGAATTATTGTCGCAGATGTATTGAGGTCTAGATTGAGACCTATAATCTAGATATGAATAACTAAGGGTAAGATCTCCTTTTCCGGATTGTATTTCTTGAAAAGGAGGAAAATAGGAATATGAAAATAATTAAATTTTTTTTTCATTGACTGAATATATAATTCATAAGCTGAAGTGAATTTTTGAATTTCATTGGCTTAAAACATTTAAATGATAATTATTCAAATTCAGTTAGTTGAAACTGAAAAAAACCAAGTGACATTTCTCAGATATAATCATTGACCTTTGGTGACATAAAAGTGAAGTTTAGCTGGATCAGGTTTGCAGTGTATTTAGCCATTAAACTGAATTATAAAAACATGTATTATAAAGTTTACAACCCAATTATAGGAGAACATAAGGAAAGGTACCCCCTATACAATAACCAACTTTGTTGTTATAAAAATCCAGTACTTTTCCCAACATTCACGTGTTGGTGTTTTTATAATTTAATTCTATACTTAATATATTAAAATTGTTAAAATATCTAAAGCTTATCAAAGTTAATAAACCATCATTTTTGTGCATTAAATTGTTTGAAATTACAATTAAATCAATATACATTGTTAATTTCATGCTAAACTTTTAGATGAAAATAATTAAACAATTAAATTTTCCATATAAATGATGAAGTGGCACCAAATTTGGTGAGTTTTTACTGCTTCATACCATGAACAGTTATCTACTGTTACATGTTGCTTTCTTGTAGTATCCTTTTATCAGAGAGTGTTTTATTTATGATTAGATTTGAAATAATTTTTTATGCTTGTTTCCACATTCATTCAGTGTTAAAATTTTTCAGGACAAAATTTAATAAAAAACATTCATGCTCATCCTTCATTGTAACAAATATAATAGCAACGGCATTAATTGCAATACTTCTAAATAGTCATCATTGTAAATTTATCATTCATTATAATATGCTTGTTTAAGTTTGAAATCAATGTATTTCAAAGAGGTTGATTTAAAAGTTAAACTTATACTTGATATCTTTCAATATATCCTTCAAATTTCTAATAATATATAAACTAATGTGATGCATAGGAGATGAAAATTAGGAAAGTGGTCATATTTCCTTTTATTATGTACATTTATAAGAGAGAAAACTAAAAAGTAGCTAGGTTACATATATTTTATTCACAGAACAAAATTATATACACATTTTTCTAGAGTTTTTATCAGCAAGATCATTTATAAATAGATGAAATTTAATTTCCTTGATTCTACGTGCCCTTTAGACAGTATTTGAAGTCTCTTGAGTCTTTCTGTTATTATTAACCTCAGGTATCTTTTAATTAATTTTAGTATAGAAAAGTTTTTTTTTCCAATACTACAGTTTACATAAATTGTTAAAAATATCCTTATGGGTATAAAGGGATTTGAAGAGCCAGTAGCTTTTATTTGTAGCAATTGTAGAGTTTTTATAGGGTTTCCAAAGCCGTAGGTTTAATTAATTGTAAGAAAGAAAACTCATTTCTTTGACCAGCATATAGCTTTCTATGCCTACATCTTTTACAGACTTTATTTGGTCATATTTCTGAATATTTTTTTTTTTTTATCTATCAAGGCAATTTCTAGTATTGATGCATGTTTACAATGTTTGTTTTGTAGAATTGTATGGAATTTACTTGTCTAGCCTACATAGCTTTGTACAATATTTGTTAATAACAATGCACCTCAAATTTTTCTATCCAGTTACATATTGGTTCATCCGCATACTCATAATTAAATATCTTTTTAATTCTTGTAAAGGGGTTTCTATAAATACTGGAGTGACTTCTAAATAAGTCACAAGTTCTGAGGCGCTGACAAAGACTTGTTTGAATCCAGAGTGGCTATATTTTGACAGGAATTCTAGAAGGTATCTAAGTGATTACAGTACTTCCTTTGAGACATATTTTAAATTTGTCTTCTTGTGTGTTCTCTGCACTAGCATGGGGCCCAATTGCTTCCAATAAATCCAATCAGATTAAATCCAGTCCTGTCTTTCATAATTAATTCCTTACATATTTTCTATCCTTTCATTCATAGTGTTCGTAAGGCTGTCTTAGGAGTAATGATATTTTAATTTTGTGGTGAGTTTGGTTTCCCAGACTTATTAAAAATTTATGAAGAGAACATTGACTTGTAGCCAAAATTTGTTGTCTCAATACAGACAGGTAAATCATGGCAGAAAAATTTTGGGTATTTTGAATCTTTCACATTGCATGTTATCCTACTAAATGATCATTTGGTAAGTTAAATTTCGATAGGTATTTAGCTTTATTAAACCCTTCATCTATTTAATGGAGTTTTTCAGAAACTTTCAGATTTGCAGGTTTCTTTTCACAACACAATCTCTGTGAAAGATCTACTATTTTCAGCTTTTGGTTTCAATTGCTCTTAACTTGCTACAAGAATAAGCAACAAAGTTATAGCATAAAAAAATTTATGACTTAGCCTTCATATGTAAACCATAGAAATAAACAAAATTAAAATTCAAGCATAGACTGCTAAATCACGCATAGACTGCTAAATTTTAGTATAATTTTTTATCTATATCTGTTGGATTATTTATTAGCCTTCATATTTCCCTGAGTATAATGATTTCTGATTCACTAAGTCTGTTGCTAGAAAATATGTCCGAAGTGCGATATTCGTACCATTATGGTGAGATTTCATTCCAAAATGCCAATTTGGCATTTTCTCCCTTCATTTCTTAAGTTTGTTATGTAAATGTTATACAGTGCAGGTGTGTAATATGCTTTATATGCATAGAAGTGAAAATGCAGTGTCAGGGAAAGCTTGCATTTATTTTAAGTTTTTAGTGTTTTTCTATTTTTAGACTTTTGATAATATTATAAATCTCCTCTTGCTTCTGACTAGTATGTGAGAATTATTTCTCGCTTTAGTTCTATAGGAATAAATACAGATGACAGAAGGCCTTGAAGATATAAAAAACCAGGGCAAAAAGAAAAAAGTCTCATCATTTGTTGGGAAATAGATAGTTCTGAATTTTGTCTAGTACCTCTTTGAAAATCTAACATGTACTGAACATGGTAATTAAAATTGTCAGAATATGATATTTTTATCTAAAGGTATATCCACAGTTGTGTTCACCATTTAAAGCAAATTTGTTAGCATATGCATGGTGTTGTGTGGCATTTTCTTGTACCTCTTTTTCTCATTTTTATATTTTCTGACCTAGTTTTAAGTGATTTTGTTCGGAAACCTGAAAGTAACTTTGGATTTTATCAGAAGCTTTTAAATTAAACTTGAAGTTTGCAGATGAATACAAGTTAATAAAATTTAAATACAATTGCTTTAAATTCTTTGACGAAATGCATGATGGAATGTATCAATGTATGTGCCTGCAAAGTCATAGATGACTAAAAGCAACCTTCTCCTACTCTGGCACCTATTAGTAATCCAGTATGTGCAGTTCTTCTCATAAATTCCCTTCCAGTGAAGGCAGATAATAATTGGCCTCTTGTACTCACTGATGTAAACACAAATGTTATTGATTGTAAATGTATACCCCTAGAAAGGGGTATTTATGTTTTAATAGTTCCAAATGCTCCTAATCGAAACCGTACACCTCAGATATCTTGAGTTTTCTGATTTTTTTATTTATTTTTTCACTGTGATGTAAGTTCAATAATCCATAATTGTTAACTGCCTTGTACCAGTCTGTAAATATTTTATACTCTAATAGGATTTATATAAAAGAATTTTGTCTTATAATTTATTTTCATAGTAGCAGTAACTCATTTGCTAGGCAATGTCTTTTTCTTTTTGTCACATTTGTTCAAAATAAAGTCAATAAATGTTATGTGAGTATCCTCACCTGAGCTTATGTGTACAAAATGGAGAAAAATTACTTTTCTTTTTTCTGTGTAGTGTATTACTTCTAAGGCTTTAAATTTTGTATTTTATATAATATGTGCAAAATTTCCTTAATTTGAAAGGAGGATGGAAAGGAAAAATAGTTTATGGGAACAAATTTATAAAAAGACCATAAAGTGTTTGTATATGAAAAAAACAGTTTATATTTCATCATGTAGGTAATTTAATATGACTGTTTATTTTGTTTTAAATTTACTTACCCTTTAAAAAATTTAATTTGTGTGAGTATTAACTTTGGAAGGTCCTGATTAACGAACACTTGTCTAGGGGTTTTCTCGTCGAAAAGGGAGTGAGACAAGGTGATGCCCTTTCATGCCTTTTAATTAAATTTGCTTTGGAAAGGGTAATCAGGGAGTCCAGTGTCAATACCAGGGACAGCATTTTTAGAAAATCTGTGTATGTATTTGCTTTTGCTGATGACATTGTACTGGTAGCTAGAAGCAAAAGATATTTAACGGAAGCGTTTGAAGCTATTGAGAGGGAGGGCAGTTCAGTGGGCCTTGTTATTAATCAAGAAAAAACTAAGTATATGCCTGCAATTAGAACCCCCTTCCCCCAAACCCATCTTTTAATTGGAGATTATAAATTTGAAACGTTTGCTGAATTCATTTATTTGGGTTCAATGTTTAACAGAAATAATGATATCCTAGGAATTGAAGGAGTTTGGCTGCTATTAAAGGTGACTGGAAACGTCTGGTTCAGAAGGCCTTGGCCCATCCCGAGCTGGCACACCATGAATGATGAATGAGTATTTAATATTTTGTATACTATCCATATATGTTTCTTTAATCACCGTTTTGTTAAATAAGGTATTGAACTTTCACTGTTTCTCTCAGTGCATAAATTTGTTGAAGAATAAAATATTCCATGCTCTATCATGAAAAATTATTTATATTGGCAATTGCTTTTCTATCTCATTGTTAATGGAGAGATAGATGTGATTTTCTCTAGAAGTGTTAAAATAGGTATACCTTAATCTTCATGTGATTTCCTGAACTGTATTGTGTAGAGTTCTGACCAAAATAATTTGTCTATGTGAATAACTTGAAATTTGACTTTTACATAAAATTGAAAATGTTATGAGAATCCTGTAAGAACAAAATGGTTTTCCAGTGTTCTCTGAATCACACAATAGTTTTATTTATTTTATTATCCAGTATAAAGGAAACTCAAGATAATCAGAATGCAACTTGAATAATTCTAAATTTATTTATTTGAATTTTTATAATTTTAAATTTTAAGTTTTCCCCGATTTATAGCAAAACTCAAATTACACTGTACAACAAACTTGAACTTTTTTTTCTGTCCTTTAGAGGAAACTGTGTGATTCTGTATAAACAAAAGGTGCTTATTCATATATCAAAACCAAAATGGTCCATCACGTACCGTTTTTGTAGGAGACCCACTTCTCATATTTATACAAATTGATTACAGAGAAATGTAACAGAGGCTTGATTGTAGAAAACACAAACACTAAAATGATTTTTTGGCCGTTTCCTCATGTAGACATCTGTTGGTGTGTCCCTGATATCAGACCAGCAATATTCAGCTAGCATATTTCCATTCCATCGTCCACTGACACGCTTTTCAAACATAGACATGTCCTGGTGAAACCTTTCCCAATGCTCACCACTAATTGCGCCATGGTTTTGAGAAAAGAAGTTCAGATGTGAGTCCAAAAAGTGTAGTTTTAAAGACATATTGCAACCTATGACACGAAAGCATTTCACCATGTCACCAACAAGATGTTCATAGTTTTCAGCTTTCTCATTTCCAAGGAAACGTGAGCACACTGATTTGAATGCCAGCTAGACTTCTTTTTCTGCTTGTGACAATTTATTTTCAAACTCTTCATTATGAAAGACTGTTTAATTTGTGGGCCAATGAAAACCCTTTCTTTTACCTTTGCCTCACTTAAATTTTTGAATTTGTTCCTGAGATGCAATAAAGCCACTCCTTCTCTGTCCAGAGCTTTTACAAATATTTTCATGAAACCGAGTTTAATGTGCATTGGTGGAAGAGACACACATTGCGGATTCACAAGTGGTTCATGTGATATGTTTCTGGCGCCATGAACGAAGTGTTTTCTTGGAGGCCACTGTTTACGGATGTAGGGATTTTCCTCTGTCACGGCTGTCCCATCCGCAGAAAAAGCAGCAAAATTTAGTTTATCCCTATTTCATGCTTAATATCCCAGTGACTTTCAAATCTCCACAAATGTGCCATTTGAATGTAATGTACTCAATTAACTTTAGTATAGCACCCAAACTTCGTAAGTTTCCGTTGTACACTGCTGGACACCCAAATTGCAACACCAAGAAAGACAAGAGATATCACAACAAAATTTATTTTGTAGATAACATGTTGACCAAGTATCAAATGATTAAATTTATAGACTTCTGTGAAGTGTGGTTCCTGCCAAAATCAGTAGCCAGAGTAGCCGCCATTGTTGGAGATCACCGCTGCCACACGCCTCGGCATTGATTCAAAGAGACTTTGGAGGAGTTCTTGGGGTACAGCAGACCAAGCAGCTTCCACACGTTGCCAAAGTTGATCTGCTGTGGCAGCTGGGGATGGAATCTGGGACAATCGTAGAGCAACCACGGACCACATGTTTTCTATCGGTGAAAGATCCGGAGAGCGAGGCGGCCAGGGAATCAATTCAATCTGGCGATTGACGAAGAACCGTTCGACAATGCGTGCCACGTGTGGTCGCGCATTATCCTGTTGAAATATGGCTGTGGGCAAGCCCTGAAGGTAAGGAAGGACAACTGGCTCCAACACCTCGGATATGTAGCGCTGGCTGTTTAAAGTACCGGAATTGCGTACTAGAGGTGTGCGAGAATGATATCCAATACCGCCCCATACCATAATACCCGGTGCAGGACCAGTGTGGCGGTGCATAACGCAGCTGTTCAGCATCCTCTCTTCACGGTGTCTCCAGACTCGAATGCGACCATCGTGGTGTTGCAGACAGAAGCGTGACTTGTCAGTAAAGACAATTTCATTCCATTCTGCCGTCCACATCCTTCTGTCATCGCACCATTGGCGGCGGAGACGTCTGTGGTTCTGGGTCAAGGGTAGACAAAGCAATGGACTTCTTGCGGACAGACCACTCTGCTGTAAACGGCGTCGAATGGTACGCGCAGACACTGGATGATGCGTTACAGACTGCATATGCTGTGCTATGGTTCGTGATGTGACTGAGCGATCCGTCACTGCCATGCGCACAATTTGCCTGTCATCACGTGAAGTGGTGCGCTGAGGTGGATGCGATCGAACACGCCGGTCCGTCGTACACTCCTGCATCCAACGATCACATACCCGCATTACAGTTGTTTGGTTTCGTCCAACACGACTACCGATTTCCCTGAAAGATAATCCACAATCTCGGTAGGCCACTATCCTTCCTCTGTCGAACTCGGATACTTGATCAAAAGATGATCGCTGTTTTCGACGAGGCATAATTGATCTTTTTTTGAAAAAACCACAAGAAAAACACAATTGCCGAATTTGAGATCGTCGAAATCTCCAAGCCTTAAATAGCGCTTTGAAGTGGCGCCACAGGTGCGCGTGATGTGCGTCTGCGCTGAAATTCTAATCATTTGCATATCTCACCTCCGCTAATGCATGTTGTAAATTTCATGTTATTTGCATGTTTCCTTCAGGGTGTTGCATTTACAGTGGCCAGCAGTGTATTTGTAGAATATGCTACCGGAACAGACGGACAAACATTGCCTATAAAGAGCAGCATTGCTTTGAGACTATGTTTGGACGAGTCAATAAACAGACGCCACTCTGCTGGATTATGTTCATGTCCCAATGCCTGAAATGGGCCATTCACATTACAGCAATATACGATGTCTTCTTTCTCCGTAAAATAGTCTACAAAATGGCTTTGTCGTCTTCTAAATAATTTGTTTTGTGTAGCGGCGCTTGCCGCTATAGTATAGATTTCCATTGCTAAAATATGGATTTTAGAGAAAATGGTGCGTGGTAAACAAAAAATAATTACAGATTCGTTATTTTCAGTCAAAAATATACAAGAAACACACGTTTTCATCTGAAGGACATTTTTCATGTTGTTCAGTGTTATTATCGACAGGTTTGAAGAGTGTTTAAAAGATAATAAAGTCCGAAATTCACATTTTTGGTCCCAGTGTATATTTTTATGGGCATGCATATTTGTTTCTGGTGCATTTATTATGCAGTAGTACCCTTTGTGCTTGCACGTCTAGCTGAGTGGATGTATGCATATCAGCAATATAAAAATGTTTGTCTCTTAATTTAAATCTCTTAATTTTAAAGAATCTCATAAATCACAAGTATTTCTCTTTAGCCACAGATTTTGCTAATGGCACTTTGGCCTAACATTCACTCTAAATACAATTGAATATAAAGACATTTTTTCCATGGAAATGCATAAAGGAGCATTTATAAGAATAAACTAATTTAGAAGCTTCCGTAACCTTGTATATCGATCCCGCAAAATGCATAAAATTTTAAAAATTAAGGACAAATGAGAAAGACGAGCCGACATCAAGATGTATATAAAATTGTATGCTAAGATTTGTAGAAATACAAAAATGTAGAAAACTAATTTTTTAGAAAATTGAATTTGAAATAAAAACCTTGCTTAAATTTAAAACTCCCCCACCCAAATCCTCTCTTGAAAAATATTTTTTTTTAAATTACAAAAAGTGAAAAATTTGAAAAATTAGAGTATACCAATATTTTTTAATATAGAAATACAAAAAAAATTACCAATATTTAAAAAAAAATTCTTTAATTATATTACACTTACTATCAAAAATCACCGAGCACTCACTCTTGAAAACTTTTTTACTCTGGAAAATAAAGATTCACAATAGGAAAAAAGGGTCTTAGAAATGTATAAATAAAGTATTAAAGACACCTAACGCATATCTCATAGACTACAATAGGTCCACAGATAACTTTTGGAATGAACGGAAAGTTATTTGAATAATTTATACTGTTTTCAATTCTAATGTACTTTATACACAAACATATAGATTAAAATATGAAGAAAGCGTGATAAAAAAATATATGTCGCTGCCAAACTACAATCAGAATAAATATGCCTAAACAAAACTATAATCCACTTATACTTTATTTCCTGAAAGGAATTTATACATTTTATTAGATTTATGAACTTCTTAATCAGATGGTAACCGAGCTCTTTTATCAAATGTAAATCTCCGGAATTTCTCGGAGCATTAAACTCAATAATTAATGATGAAATACCGACAACTAAAAGAAATATAAAGGAAAAAAATATCAATATTGCTTCTCCATTATTGATCGGAACGGTATCATTAGTTTTGTGGTGATCCCTACAAACCGAAACATAAAATCTCTGCACGTTCTTGTGATCTACCAGGACAAAAGAATGAGGAAGGCTAAGGAACCTCGTGTCCTAATTGCAATAAATTAAAACTTTGTTGTAGTTTTATTAATCCAGAACTCATTTTATAACATCTTAGTGTATATATATATATATATATATATATATATATATATATATATATATATATATATATATATATATATATATATATAATTTCCTAGCAGGCACAAACTTTTTTCTATTGATTTCACGTGAAAAATACCAAGCAAGCTTGATGGTACAGTGTTAATATATCTCGTTGAAATTCCTTTCTCCTCTCTTTGCAGGTTCTCGGTAAATATTCCTTGGTGCGAAACTAAAATAATTGTGGTATCCACAACTTTTGAAGTTCAAGGTATTGCTGGCAGTTACCGTTTTCTGATTACCGTGTAAATAATTATAGACATGCAACAAGAGCAAATGTATATTTCTACTGTAAAAGGACCTTCCAGCGAAAAGAGACGTGAGAAAAGAATTTCTCGGCAGGACCATTTAAAAACGCATCTCCGCGCCCTCACAGAAGAAAAACCTTTCGCATGCACTGTATGTGGGAAAAGATTTTCTCGACAGAGTACTTTAATAAGACATCTCCGCGCCCACATAGGTGAGAAACCTTTCGTATGCACTGTATGTGAGCAAAGATTTTCTCGACAGGATAATTTAAAAACACATCTCCGCATCCACACGGGAGAGAAACCTTTCGCCTGCACTGTATGTAGGAAAACTTTTTCTCAACAGAGTCAATTAAAAACACATCGCCGTTCCCACACGGGAGAGAAACCTTTCGTCTGCAATGTATGTGGAAAAACATTTTCCCAACAGCATAATTTAAAGGCACATCTCGGCGTCCACAGGGGAGAGAAACCTTTCACCTGCAGTGTATGTGGGAAAAGATTTTCTCGACAGGGCACTTTAACAGCACATCTTAGCATCCACACAGGAGAGAAACCTTTCGCATGTACTGTATGTGAGAAAAGATTTTCTCGTAATGGTACCTTAATAAGACATTTCCTCACCCACACAGAAGAGAAACCTTTCGCCTGCACTGTATGTGGGAAAACTTTTATTAACCGGGGTACTTTAAATAGGCATATCCGCACCCACACGGGAGAGAAACCTTTCGCCTGCACTGTATGCGGGAAAACATTTTCTGATCCAGGTAATTTAAAAAGACATCTTCGCGCCCACACAGAAGAGAAACCTTTCGCCTGCACTGTATGTGAGAAAAGATTTTCTCGACAGTGCCATTTAAATAGACATCTCCGCACCCACTCAGGGGAAAACCTTTTGAATGCACTGTATGTGCAAAGAGATTTTCTCAACAGAATCATTTAATAGCACATATTAGCACCTACACAGGTGAGAAACCTTTCGCGTGCACAGTATGTGAGAAAAGATTTTCACTGCAGCGGAATTTGAAAGCTCATCTCCTTATCTGCACGATATGTAAGAAAAGGTTTTTTGGACTCAATCATTTTTAAAAGCATTCGTACCTACACAGAAGATAATTTTTTCATACTCTGTGTGAGAGAACGATTTTCCTTGCAGTGTGCTTTGAAAACTCGTCTCCCGTACCCTTACAAAAGAGAAACCTTTCGATTACACTATATGTGAGAAAATATTTTCTGCAGAGGGTCCTTTAAAAGAAATATCCTTTCAACTGCAGGGTATGAAAGATAGTCTTATGGCTTGAGAACACATGAAAAACACATCTTCCTACCCTTTCATGGATTTAACAAACTATCGTACTACACGGGATTTTTTAGCTCACAGAAATGTTTTTGTCCCACCGTGGTGAAAATGGAATTTAAACTCAGGTTTGATGGTCTTTATTTAGAGGAAATATCGCACTTAATTATGTTTGAAATTAATTTATTGCTTCTGACATTATTGAATTTTTTTAATATATCAATGCGATATTGGTCATCACCTACATACTCTCAGGAGACTTGACCCACCAAAGTGATTGAAATAAAAAACCCTGTTATTATACCTGTTTATATTGCAGGAAAGGGTGTCATAAAATGTCCCTTATGCAATATTTAATTATAATTTTTAAGAGTGAACATTTTTCTACATCTCTCGTGTTCTGTAAATAAATATGAAAAATGATATATAAATAAACATTTTATAGAATCATATCGAGAATGGATATTTTTCTCTTTTCTCTCTCTTTTAATTATTTTAAATTAATTTAGTTTTTATAATTTTATTAGAAAGGTTTTTGTACTGTGCAGATAAAGTAATATTTAATACATGCAGCATCTAATTATACTTTTATATTTTTTCATAATATATATCGTCTCAAATTTTTATGTATGAAATACATAATTTTAATTTTGAACTCAGCTCTTGAAAATGTATAAAGTTTACAAATTATTATAAATTACACCAAGTCTTTTCTATCGAATAATTGACTCCTTACTGAGTCTTGCAATATATTTGAACAGGACATGTGATCATCTGCTCTCACTCTGAGTGGTACCGGTAATCAGAGAGGAAAACTTTGGAAGTAACGTTTCATATAAGACGAAGTTTGATTGGTATTTAAAGCTAGTTTTTACGAATTAGTTTGTTAAGCAATTTGTTGGGAAGCTGACATATGCGATAATTTTTGTGTCTTAATCAAATTGAATCAAACCTTGTCGTATCGAAAACACGAGCGTATCTAAAATTCATAAGAATGTGGAGGCATAAGTTAGAAAATTTATTTTGCAGAAACGACGGACAAAGACAGGGACTCTTTTTCCCATCTCCCACATCCTGGTTACGGCTTCACGAACCCTGAAACACATAAATCTTCGGGGAAGTGTCCACTATCACTTAGGAAAACGTGACATTATTAGATTCAGCACGTTATCAAACCGTGAAACGTAAGCTAGATGGTGAATCTTGGTCTGAGACTATTGGTATTGAAAGAGGTATAAACAGCCTCCTGAAAACTTCATTACGTCAAACTACCATAGAAAACTTTTTCTTGCACCCTTCCTGTAGTTGAAATGTTAAACTGTTAAGCAGGTATGTTCTAACAAATATTGGATTTTTTTCTTCTCTTACTATAATCATGTGTATCTACTTATAGGTGTAGAAATAAAGTTGTATTTTTTAAATTATAAAAATAATTTTAATAAAAGATAATTAACGTAAATTAAAGAGTATTTTATGGTAAATTATCTGATATATGTATATATAGGTGTGTGTGTGCCTGTCCAAAAACCTAAATTTCGGGTATAAGAATCAACCGCTTATAAGAATTCAAAACAGTAATAACAAACGTGATTCTTATAAGCGGAAATCACTATATATATATATATATATATATATATATATATATATATATATATATATAACCCTAAGAGCCACTGTTGCCCCCCCCCAATCTCTGGACTGTAGCCGCCCTTGGAGCCCACCTTAAACGGGTTTGTACAGCAACCGGACCACTTTTTAAAGGTTTAATATTTCCGGTAAACAAATTTCCTGCTACGTTGGAACCGATCAATAATTTGATTTAATTTTAAACTCCCTCTACATTATTTTCAATATCTGTAACTTGAATACCATATTTATTTAATTCTGTTAACCAAAGCACAGTCGGTCCCTTTCTTATATTGGAACAAATAAGAGGTGTATCCAAATATTACATTTCACACTTACAACGATTATCCATACTACTTCAATGAACTTTATAATAATGTGTTTCATTTGTTTCTACTCCTCCAGATAATTTGTGATTTAATTTCACTTCACCAGAACTTGTATAATTCAAAGATTTGATTACATCTTCCGATGTATATGTTCGCTCTGGCCTAGTGTCAATAGCGGCACGAACGATTTTTTCTCTGGCGCTGTGCTTAACGCAAATATTCAAGATCTGCAGCAAAACAGCAGAATCTGCGACTTGCGTAGTCAATACATTGTCGCTACTCCCTGGTTCATGCTTGCGGTTCTTAGGCGTCGCATTGCTTCCCTCAACAGGAATATTCTGACACATAACCTTAGAATGTTTTTTCCTGCAAATCATGCATTGAATGTTAGCCTTACAATTGCGTGAGATACGATTTTTCTTTAAACAAATGAAACACGCTCCTTTTCTCGAAATTAAACTTTCGTTTCTAAACTGTCATAAAGTGAAGATAAAATAGAGTCCTTTCGGGATCCGCTGTTGTTGCATAACACTAATTGTAGAAGATCTCTCACGTATACATGTATAAATGTATCTTCTCGGTCAAATCCGTCCTTTAAATATTGGATGACTTTAGGATAATTCTCTCAGTTGTCGGACAGCTATTGACGATGTCATATTATTTTGATTTGGGAGTCATTGCTTGCATTAAATACACGAATTTTAAATGATCATCTAGGACCATCATCTTCGTGGATTTTCTTAAACGTATTCCAAAAGCTTAGCCATGATCGAGGATCACCGTTAAACTGTTTGAATGTTATTTCTGGTAGTCTCAGGGGCCGTAACAGTCCTGTGGTTGTACTTTCGATTTCAGGAACACTAACACTTGAAATGCCTTCCCCTGAAGGCGTAGAAAGAATCTTTATAACCTTTGTAGTATTTGTTCTCTCTTCGTCGGAAAACGCGATATTGAAAAACGTGTCATGAACGGATGGTTTAAAATAAAAATAAAATAATATGCAGATTTTTCAACTTTGAAGGCAGGACTCGAATTACGAAGCTCTCGCGTCACAGCCAATGGGGTTTGTACAAGTAAATACAACAAGTATTTAAGATGTACGTTTTTTGTCAGCGAGTGGGGTTTTTTAAGCAGTAGCTATTCTGCGAGTCAGTTGGGATTTTCAGCCATAGTGCTTGTAGCTGTTTTCGCAGCAAGTTTGAGCTTTAGATGTGTTTGCGACGAATTGTCGAGCCATTAAATTTGTATCCCTTCTTTCTTCCTATAACTATTCCAAGCTTTACCATTCAGTATAAGTAGTGTTTTCAAAATTTAAATAGGTTATTTTTCGCCCGTTCATGACACGCTTATCTGTATTTTTTTGTTTAATGGTTAAGTTTTTGTAAATATTTTTCTTCCCAGCTATTGGATCGAATCGATCCCCTTTTTTACTATGTTTTTATGTAAAATAAGAAAAATAAAGGCATTTTAGTTAGCCTCATCAAGTCTACTTTCTTGTGAAAGGTTTTTTTATTTCAGATAATTAGGTAGGGGACAAATTATGCGGTTTAATCCACCCAACAAATTGGTAGCAGAGCGTGGTTAACGCATTGTCCCTCTGCGCTTATCTGAAATTAGTGAAAGAAGTAAAGCTTAATGTTAGGATATTTTTCGGTTTTTTAAAAACGTAAAGATCGGTATTCCTTTTGGATTAAAATGGCTGAAGCCCCAATGATAGGTTCAGTTTTTAGTTTCCCAAAATTGAACGGTGAGAATTGGCGAACGTGGCGTTACAACGTGGAGATGTTACTTTGCCACGAAGGTTTATATGTATTTATCGACGGTAGTGAAATCCCACCGATAAAAGTGACAGAACCTGATGGAACATCCAGTGATGATTCGTCCTCATTGAAAGACATTCTGAATTTTAATCGGCGTAAGCAGAAAGCTGTTTCTACCATCGCGTTGAGCATCGAGCCTGACCAGCAAAATCTCATTATGGGAAATCGTGACCCAAAAGAAATGTGGACACTCTTGAAAGCGGCATTTGAACCGGCTAGTAGAGCTCGAATTGCTCATTTAAGAACTGAATTTATGAAAATAAAATTTGAAAATTCCGAAAGTATGGCCGTTTTTTTAGGTCGTGTAAAGCAAGCTCGAGATCGTTTGGATGCTGTAGGAAAGAAAGTTGATGACGATGAACTTGCCTATCAGATGCTCATGAATTTACCACCTGAGTATGGAAACGTGGAGCAACAGCTATACATGCTCAACGATGAAGAGTTTACCTCTACTAAAGTTAAGGAGAGGCTACTGGCGGAGTATGATCGTTTAAAGTACGAAAAGTCTGATCCTGATGAAGTCGCTACCTCGTCTCGCAGCGTGAATGTAATGCTGACGAGGAAAAGCAAGAACCGTTTTCGAAACCGGAAGACTAAAACAGTTGAACCAGTAGTTAATAAAGAGACCAGAACATGTTACAGATGTGGAGTGGTGGGGCATATTTCCCCACAATGCAAAACTCAGAAGACAAGTCCGGGAAAAAGTAAGTCTAGTCCTTGTTCTTATGCAGAAATTGTTGAACCGGTAAATTTATTAAGTGATTCGGCCACTAGCCTTGACTGGATTGTAGATTCTGGTTCTTCAAACCATTTCATATCTGATAAGTCCCTTCTTAGAAATGATCAAGAGTGTGATATCAACGTGAAAGGCATTGGAAATATTCCGTAAAAGCCAAGGGATACGGTGCTATCTCACTTAGTTTAAAAGTAAAGGGTCATGAAGAAATATTGAATTTGCTTAAAGTCTATTGGGGCCCATCTTTAACTAAAAATTTAATTTCTGGAAGTCAATTTGATAAGCATGGTCATCGTTTAATCATTTGTGATTCTAAGTGCACTATGATAAATTCTAAAGGTCGAACTATAGGAATTGCTCCCTTAGTAGGAAGCTTGTGTATTTTACATTCAAAAATTGTTCCTGAAGTCCCATCTGCCAATGTGTCAATAAGTAAATCGAAAAATGTTCGTAATGACATTATGATGTGGCATCGTAGATTCGGCCATCAAAATTTAGAAGGTTTAAAACATTCGGCTAAAGAAAATCTGGTTTACGGCTTAAACAAATTAAGCGGAAATTCACAACTTTGTGATCCGTGTGTTCGAGGAAAGATGACCAGAGCCCAATTTAAAAGTATTGGTGAAATAAAGTCTAAACACCCTCTTGATTTGATTCATCTCGATTTATGGAGTAGTGCGTCAGGCCCTTCGTATGGCCAAGCTAAATATCTTTTAACTGCAGTCGACGACTTTTCCAGATATTCGTGGGTTTTTCCTCTCAAAAATAAAAATGACTGTTTCGCTAAATTTAAGAATTTTAAAACTAATGTCGAGAAGCAAGTAAGCCGGCCGATAAAAGCCGTTCGTACTAACTGCGGTCTAGAGTTTTGTTCAGACCAGTTCAGAAAGTTTCTTGAAGAAAATGGTGTAGTTGCTCAACGTACGAACGTGTATTCGCCACAGATGAATGGCGTAGCGGAGAGACTAAACAGAACCATTGCTGATGGTATTCGAGCTATTAGGCTTGAAGCTGAGTTGCCAAAAGGGTTGTGGGCAGAATTAGCATTTGCGTTCATTTATTTACATAATCGTTTTCCTCATAGAAGTGTTAACAACCATATTCCTTTTACCTTGTTCTTTGACAGAAAGTGTTCTGTTAGACACTTGAAAGTTATGGGTTGTCTCGCCTACGTACATGTAGAAAGAAATAAAAGGGATAAACTAGATCCTAAAACCAAAGAAGGCATTCTGGTAGTATATGCTTTTGAAACTGTAGGATATTGCATATGATTTCCGAAGGAACGAAAAGTAATTGAAACCAAGCATGTCAAATTTAATGAGCTTGTTAAAGGGTATGGAAGAAACGAACTTTCCTTGTGCCCAACGTCTCAATATGTCCCTCCAATCGAAGAAGAAACTGACGATTTGCCACAAGATTCTAGTTCAACCCCCGAAGTAGTTACCATTGAACGTAAGCATTGTCGTGATATTCCTTGGAGACGTGAAGTGACACAGAGAAAATCTGGTAAAAGTAAAGGCCGTTTCGATGTGTACTATTATCCTCCCAATTCGAAAAACCGTCTAAGTAGTTTGAAAGGTGTTAAAAAGTATTGTGATTCGAATAACATTGAATTCGAAAAAGAAGTGTTCGACTTTAAACACCACCCTGAATCAGACCCGAGTCCACAGACTGATGACGAAGGAACCGACATCTCTGGGAATGAATCGTCGTTTGTGTCCATCATGGAGCCTTCAACTTTTGAACAAGATACTAGTGTCCCTGAATCTGCACACTGGAAGCGGGCGATGAATGAAGAGCTTCACACCTTGAAAGAGCGAGACGTCTACGACATTGTACCTCGTCCCCCAGGTAAGAGAATTATTGGCTCCAGATGGGTGTATAAAGTGAAAGAAAATGAGCATAAAGAGGTTAAGAAATTCCGGGCTAGACTTGTTGCTCAAGGATTTCGACAGATCAAGGGACATGATTATCATGAAGTTTTTTCACCTGTAGTAAATTTTGAAGTCATTTATTTATTTATAAGTTTTTTGGTCATTTCCCTAAAATGGTTCCACAAACATCTTGATGTTAAATGTGCCTACCTTTATGGCAATCTTGATGAGGAACATTTTATGGAGACGCCCAAAGGCTTCAATTTTCCTGATGGTATAACACAACAAACTCATGTTTTAAAATTAAAGCGGGTCATTTACGGTCTACACCAGACCGGTAGGCAGTGGCATTCTGAATTAGAAACAACTTTGTTAAAGTTAGGTTTTTCCTCTTTTTCAAAAACAAATTGTGTTTACCATCTTAATTGTAATACTATACTTTTAGTGTATGTTGATGATTTAATCGTGTTTTCACGAACCGAGTCTGAAATGGCAAAAATTACTAAACTTTTACAAACTAAATTTGAAATTAAAGATTTAGGTAAAATTAGAAAAGTTCTTGGTATAGAGTTTAAAGATTCAAAAGGCAACTGGGCCGTACACCAAAAATCGTACATTGAACGTTTAAAAGAGAATTTTAAACAAATGCCTTTCGTTAAGTGTAAATTACCTATGTCGCCTGGTCAAATTGTTCAAAGTGGAATTAATGAGCAGTCAGTGGAAGGTGAAGTACCTTATCGAAATTTAATCGGATCACTTTTATTCTTAGCCACACGTTCCAGACCAGATATACTTTTTACAGTTACAATGTTAGCTCAGTATAATTCACATCCCACTTTAACGCATTGGAAATTGCTGTGCTAAGTTTTTAATTACGTTATTTCAACGATTAATTTTTGTATTCCAATGTTAGTAGATGATATGAAGCATTTGACAGCCTTTACAGATGCTTCATGGGCTTCAGATCGTGACGACAGGCGATCTTTTTCTGGCTTTATAATTTTCTTTAAAAATGTTCCTATCTCATTGACGACCAGAAAGCAAAGATGTGTAGCGCTTTCCACTATGGAAAGCGAGTATATTGCCATTTCAGAGTCGATTAAAGAATTACTGTGGTTACACAATATTTACAATGAATGTTCTATACTATTGAAAGTAACTGTTGAGAAACCTATAATGTTTTGTGACTCTGAAAGTGCTATTTACTATTGTAAAAACTTCATCGAGAATGTAAGAAACAAACATATAGACATTAGGTTTCATTATGTTAAACAGATATTAGCTGAAGGACTGTTCAAACTTTTAAAAGTTCCTGGAAATTGGAACCTTGCTGATTTGTTAACTAAGCCAGTTACATTTGACAAATTAAGTAGGTATTGTGAGCACAGTTTCCGATGAAGAGAAAAAGGGGGAATTTGTAGTATTTGTTCTCTCTTCGTCGGAAAACGCGATATTGAAAAACGTGTCATGAACGGATGGTTTAAAATAAAAATAAAATAATATGCAGATTTTTCAACTTTGAAGGCAGGACTCGAATTACGAAGCTCTCGCGTCACAGCCAATGGGGTTTGTACAAGTAAATACAACAAGTATTTAAGATGTACGTTTTTTGTCAGCGAGTGGGGGTTTTTAAGCAGTAGCTATTCTGCGAGTCAGTTGGGATTTTCAGCCATAGTGCTTGTAGCTGTTTTCGCAGCAAGTTTGAGCTTTAAATGTGTTTGCGACGAATTGTCGAGCCATTAAATTTGTATCCCTTCTTTCTTCCTATAACTATTCCAAGCTTTACCATTCAGTATAAGTAGTGTTTTCAAAATTTAAATAGGTTATTTTTCGCCCGTTCATGACACGCTTATCTGTATTTTTTTGTTTAATGGTTAAGTTTTTGTAAATATTTTTCTTCCCAGCTATTGGATCAAATCGATCCCCTTTTTTACTATGTTTTTATGTAAAATAAGAAAAATAAAGGCATTTTAGTTAGCCTCATCAAGTCTACTTTCTTGTGAAAGGTTTTTTATTTCAGATAATTAGGTAGGGGACAAATTATGCGGTTTAATCCACCCAACAACCTTTAGTTATACACAATAAGCTTCTCACTATATTCTTCACAAGACTCGAATTCTTTTTCATAGTCCTTTTGCTGAGTACCATTTTCTAACATAAAGTTCAATATCTACCTATCTTCCTCGATCTATTTCGCACAGCCTTTTTCCTTTATCTTCTAATTGCTCTAATAAAGTTTCCACCAGATTTAAGTCCCATTGAGAAGATTCCGATGCTTCTTTCAACGAATTAAATGTTTTCGTAAATGTACTTCTTAGTGAAATCCTCTTTGTTTTAAACTGTTCCAAGTTCTTCAAAAAATATTTTCACTTTCGAAAATTATATTCCTTCGAATCCTGTCGCAGACTCCAAAATGTACCAAATCGAAAGCAAAACCTACCCGATTTCACACTCGTCGAGAAAAATTAATATGACTCGAGGAATATACCACTCAAAAAGAAAACGACAGTATCTAATGAAACACAGAACTCTTTAATATTTCACTTCGGCTACGCACCGTCATTATCACATATACTGCCGACAGAAGAAAAAAAATACAAAAACACTTTAGAACTGCTGCCATCTCTGGAAACCAAAAAGAAATACAAAAGTCGAATATATTTCACAGCTAGATTGAAGAACTAACACACACACACACACACACACACACACGCACACGCACACACACACACATGCACACATGCACACACACACACACACATATATATATATATATATATATATATAATACATATATATATATATATATATATATATATATATATATATATATATATATATATATATATATATATATATAATACATATATATATGTGCGTGTAAAGAATTAATTAGGAAAAGAAAAATAATTAAATTAAAAGTTAAAGGGGGGCTTCAGGATAGATTAATTTTGGGGCGCAAAATGCCACTACTTTCACAGAGCATAGAACGAGCGCGCCGTGATTTTAGGGGAATACCCTTTTTGAGAGATGTAACCTTGACTCGCGTCTGAATGTTCGGGCGAACTAATCTATTTTTAGAGCAAGTACGGGCTTTGCCGAAGTGAAATTATTACGTAATCAGAGATGGAAGGCGCGAGAACATTCCATAAACATCACAGAGCATGCGCGAAAGTTTGGCGCCTAAGTGAAACAATGTGTTTAAAGCAGAGCGTCTTCAGATTTAGGATTGTGCGGAGCGCGTGTCACGGGGATGAGAGATTGAAACTTGGCTTGGATTGAATCAGGTGAGTTAATAATATTTGAAATAAAGGATTTAGATTAATTTAATTGTATTTAATTCCACAGGCCTACGATCATTGACTGAATAGATTTAGAATAATTAATACGGGAACAAGTTTAGAGGGAGTACGAGTCTAGGCTCGTCATATATATATATATATACTAGCTGGGTGGCAACCCGATGTGTTGCCTTTTCCGATTTAAAATGATATAGTTTCATTTATTAAAGATTAAAAACCCTTTAATCACTTTTAAAAATATATTAGAATTTTTAAAAAACGAAATAATAATTTAAAACTCTCTTTCTCAAATTTCAGTTTTTGGCTTTTGAAATAATTCTTTCAAAATTTCCGTTTTCAAATTTAGCTTTTGAGACAAAAAAGAAATTCATTCAATAAGAAAAAATTCTAAAGGTTTTAACTTCTCATTTCCTAAAACTAAAATTATTTCTGGTACTTTAAAATTATCTCTGGATTTCAATTATTAAATGACTCATTCTCAACTAATAGTTTTTCCTTTTGGCAACTGAGCAGAATTTCTCTTGAAGAGTAGAGTTCCTGGGACTTTAACTCCTGTCGCAAGATGCTTATTATCAATGTATATGGGCTCAATAGAAAAATATATTAAGTTAAATTAAGTTTAAAGTTACCAGTTACATTAATATAAAAATTAAGTTTAAAACCTTCAAAAAGTAGAAGGATAAGATAAATTTAAAAATTAGAAATATATTAAGATTAAATAAATTAAGATTAAAATAAAGAATTAAAAAAATTTAAAGAAAAGTTGAAATTAATTATAAAGTTACGGAAAAAATGGCCCTCAGCAAACAAGATGGAAAGTTTTCATGATGAAAGAAAAAATAATTACAAGATAACAAGAACTTTTTATACACCATGTGTTTAAATTTTCTGTTGAATCATATAAATTTGACAATTATATGTATTAATATATACTTTTTAAAAAAATTTTTGATGAATTATCCCATCAACTTCAAAGAAAATGAAGTTAATTGGAAGTTAACTTGCATGTAACTTTTCGTTCCCGTTCCGGCCGATTGATGGCTGCACCAGTCTACAAAACAAAATTAATGAAAATAACTGAAAATTAATTTAATTCTGCTTAAAGATGGCTAAAAGTATTTAAAAATCCATTGTCATCGTGTTCTGAGCTATTCTAAAAGTTTCAAATGTCTAGCTAGTCGGGAAGTTAGTTAAAAATCGATTGCAAGATTTGTAAGGGAAAAAACACAAACACACAAGAAAGCAAGTTAATAAAAACATGGTAAAAAAGGATCCTGTGCAGGGTCAAACAATTCGTAATGAGAGAATTGCAGAGCTCCGCGGGGGAAAACAAAAAATATCAAGATAGGGAAATTTGAAAAATGCGAACGCACCCGGGACCGAACCCAAAACGTAAGGTTTAGCAGGTCAGCACGATAGCACTGCGCTAAGGCAGTACAGAACCAGATGAGCAAGATGGGTGGTATATCGCGGTAATGCCGAATGTAAATATTCTCATGGGTGGAAAAGTGCTTAAAAAAATAAAAAGACAGTTCTGACGAATTAAAAGTTAGTGGTGGAAGAATCCTCATCAGTTGCTCATTAATTAGAAACAAATTTCGCGAACTTGCTGGAATTATTAGTGAGTAAAATAATAAGTCGAAAAATTACGAACTCGGCATTCAGTTAAAAGTGAGTTTTGCAAGTACGCTCTTTTAGAATGAAAACATTTTTTTATTAAATGCATTTGGTATATTTTGGAAGCTGAACATCTAGAAAATGCCGATAAATCGTAAAATTGACATTAATAGGTGCAGAAAACCGAAATATTTGTCCATCAAAATTGTCGATTTTGAGAAATTCGGAAAATTGTTTTAGGGAAAAAGCTTCGTTTGCAATGAAAAACATTTTTAACTTTATAAAATGTATATATCCTTAAAGATGTACAATTGTAAAACGCGTGGAAATAAAAAGTTTGTCGATTGGAGGACGGAAAAGTTAAATTTTGCACGCATGAAAATAGGGGAAATTTGCGAAACGGAAAGGAGCTGGTCCACCCGGAATATCAACTGTTTCTGCTGTCCGCTTCTTTTGAGTTCGCCGGTTTTAATTTAATAATTATAAAGTTTAAAGTTTTGAAAGATGAGGATAGCATCAGTGCACGCGTCTCGTCCGTCCGCGTATATCGGTACCAGTCGCGATATCCTGCTATGCTCGGTTCGCGAGATTAGCCCGTCCCCGTGTCTGCTGACTAACTAACTAACATTTGTTTACCTTCAGCTGTTAATAGTAAGATATATATATATACATATATATATCATGAAGCTAAAGAGAGAGAAGTAGCTACGTGGCAAAAATGTGTCTCACATTTGGTCGTCGCCACCAGGTGGCGCGCTCGGCAAACGTGATGCTTTGACACTGAAACCATACGCTTTAATATGAAATTTTCGTATTTTTCAAGAGAAAACCGATATACATGTATAGAATAGTTTTTTTGTGCGTATTTATTATAAATTCATTTATTCAACTTAACAAATAAACATTTTCATTCAAAATGTTTATTTGAACTGCTTTTTTTGCTAAACCTCATTAAACTTCTTAAAGGAAATGAGTAAATAATGATACATTATTTTCTAGATCTAGTTAGTTACAAGCACATATAAGAGCACACACTAGCTGCAGCTAAAGAACATGCGATGTCCAAACAAGAGATGACAAACATGTGACACATGAAGAGTCATACTTCATTATATAAAATTTTTCAGAAAAATTTTGTATTAGTTTCTGAATAAATGAGTTCAGAATTTCGTAATAATTGAATAATTAAGTAAATGAAATTATCGAAAAGAATTGCAAAGAAAATCTCTTATGGAAAAAAAATTGGGAGAAATACTATTGATTAACCAAGCAAAACATACATAGTAATATAAGAATATTTTTATTTGCAGATAAGTATGAATAATACATCATACATAACAGCCTTTAAAAAGAAAAGCAATATTTTCTATCAATCACAAATAAATTCTAGTCAGGACAAATAAAATAGGAAGTCAATTCTGTATTTAATAAAAAAAATATCATCAATCAAAGCATCTCAGATTACACTTTTTAAAACTGGAGGTATAACCGTCAAGTTGGTAAATTACAGAACAAAAAATATTTCAGCGAACTATAAGAAAAAAAAAAACCCTAATAACAATAGCAAGGACAAATCAGCTATATATTTTCATTTTCACAAAGTATGGGTTTCATTGTACTCGCAGTAAAAATATCTGAAAATGTTATTTAAAAAAAAAATTATACACAAGAGATTTTGTATAAGCATGTGACAACATTGTTTATCATACAACGAAAACTTATTTACTTATCGAAACTAACTTAATAGTGATTAAATTCTATATTAAGGTTTCAGCATATTTACCAGTTTTACGAAGTTTTCATAGTAAAAAAAATATTAACAGATAATAAATATTTTTGACTAATAGTTAGCAGAGAAAAAACATTAATTTCAAGTAGAAAAGTTAACTGTAAATATTTTATTTCTGTGAACGATTAAAAAAATTGATAGCTTTAGTTCAGATATGTATCTTAATTTGCCATAACTACAAAATATGTTGAAAAGAAGAAAAGTATTTCATAATCATAAAGAATTGAAATTAACAACATACAGGTTATCTTTTGAATTCATGGCATCAATGATTGCATCCACAATTTTAATAAACTTTATACAATGGCCACAGTTTTCCGATGACAAATGTTCATCTTTTTAAATTTTCATGGCTGCAGCAATACTCTTACGGAAGAACTAAATGAAAAAATTATGTTAATTGTGAAGAATTATAGCAAACAGGTGAATTGCAGTCATTTAAAGTAAACCCTTAAGATCAATTTAAAACATACTTGAAATACCCTTTTCACATTCATCTTCTAAAATGAACAACAAACAAAACTAATATATATCTAATATATAAAAATGAATGTTTGTATCTCTGTAATTGTATAGAAATCCACAGTTTAGGAGCAACGATCGTGAAATTTTACATACAGGCGTCTTTAAAAACAACCGAGGGTCTGAAGAACTTCAAAAATCGAAATTAATTACCGTTGATTTTTAATTAATAAAAAACCAACAATTTGTAAGCTGTTACACTTTGTGGAATCACCCCTCTGAATATGGCGTCCACTTTAGGGTTAGCGGGCAAACAGCGAGCGAAAAGATAAAAATAAATAAAATCAAAAAGTTTCAAGTTATATATTAAACCAGAATAATAAATAAAAATAATAATCTTTCAAGTCAGATTTTATACTCTAAAATAAATCGGATCCAACGGCATATTGACACTCTCACACGCGATGGAAAATTCGAATCAACCACGCTAAGTGTCACGATCTTTTTTAATCGCTACTGCAATCCCCCTAGCTTATGTCTTTGTGTCTATTGAAGAGTTAAAGACTAAGCTTCTATCCTGCTAACTTATTTCTCATTTAAAACTCCTCTTACTCCATAAATGTATGTATATTCACCAACCCATAGCAACTTTCCAAAAAACTCATTGCGTATATTTTGTACTTTACTCAACAGTGTTGTGTATAATCGTGGCGCGTTCGTTAAAACTGTTCATTTGGTACACCGTAAGACTCGGGTTCGAGTCTGGAATCGTGCAAATTTTGCTAAACCTGTATTTTCAGCTTTTTATGAAGGCTTTTTTATTTTAGCTTTTATTTTATTATTTTTTTAATTATTATCTTTATTTTATTTTATTATTTTTTTTAATTATTAATTTTATTTTATTTTATTATTTTTTAAAATTATTTTTATTTTATTTTTTTTTCAGCTTTTTTATGATGAAAGACCGAATATAGCTGAAATCTGAGGAGTTTATTATACATTTATATATTTTTAATTGGTTTTCATATTATTAATGTGTATAACATTTCGTATGCTTTTTTTTCTATGTTATTTATACTGTGTTTAGTTTTTTAATGGATTTTGGTAGGTTTATTATAAATTTATATATTTTATGTTTCACTTTCCAGGATTTTTTGCTCCAATGATAAAGGCTAACTCTTTTCTATGTTATTTATACTGTGTTTAGTTTTAAAATTGATTTTGGTTAACAAACATTCATCAATAATTTATTTCTGGGCATTGTATTGCTAACAATTAGGATAACGAAAAATTTTTGACGGATGCGATTCTCGATTCATAGATGTTCAATAGATGGCGCCACTATTTTAAACTTTTAGTATTCCATAAACCACTTCCTAAACGTTCGTTTAGGAGGTGTTCCTAAACGAACGGTACATTCAAATTAAATACA
Organism: Dolomedes plantarius; assembly: GCA_907164885.2. Lineage (NCBI taxonomy): Eukaryota > Metazoa > Arthropoda > Arachnida > Araneae > Dolomedidae > Dolomedes > Dolomedes plantarius. The sequence goes on from OU015499.1 coordinate 109,323,116, forward strand.
ATGTCAGTGTATGCAATTAATGCCAATATATATATATATATATATATATATATATATATATATAATAAATACGACGATCAATGTATACGATTGATGTAAAAAAACAAAAAAATATAGTAATAAAAAATCGTAAGGGATATTTTTATAGACAAAATAATGTAGAAGAAAATATTCAAATTAAATCTTATAGGACATACTAAAGAATATAGTACAGTTAATGTAGTACAGTTTGAGGAACATATCTTTTACATTATTTTAATATTTTTTTGAATAATGTCCAATCGTCTGCCGCATTAGCAAGAAGAAAAGTATTTTTTTTGCCTATTTCGTTGTTATGTGAAGATAAATTTATTTAAAGTAACAGAAAAAGAAATCACGTGATCAGCGTTTAATAAATTAACCTTTTACATGCCAATGTTCCTTTTTTGGAACACCATCTTTAATATTTTTTTAAAAATAAACTGTGATATCTGTCAGTTTGAAAAAATTACCGTATATTATAGAAGGCATGATTGATTTTTTGACATTTTTTTTTTCAAATATGAATATTTTAGCGTAGAAAAATTTCTAAAAATCAGCTTTTTTCACAATTTTTACAGTACGTAAGAAAAAAAATTCTATAAAATTCCTAAAAATTCAAATCCACCCAAAAATTTCCCCATCGTACTTGCAAAGGACAAGTTTAAAGAGTTAATAAAATAAATTAAAATAATAACAAGAAATATTTCCTCAAGACTGCGTAAAAATGCAATGTTCCAAAAAAGGAACATTGGGATGTAACGATATACAAAAGCAGTGATATCACACGTGATCAGTGATTCTGCCGTCTGATTACGTAGAAAATCCAGCCGAACTTACAAAGCTGTACGCCCTACAAAAAGGAGACTTTTTAGACGTCGACGCAAATGACATTCGGCAGTTTCTTGGATTACTGTTGTTTAGTGGCTACCACTCAGTACCTGATGACAATACATATTGGAGCTCTCAGGAAGATTTGCATATCCTAATTGTTAACAATACAATGCCCAGAAAAAAATTTCGGATGTTAAAAAAGTATTTCCACATTGTTGATAATAGTAAATTGGAACCAGGCGATAAATTAGGAAAAATTTCTCCCTTTTATAAAGAGGTTGGAAAAAATTTTCGTCAATTTGGATTTTTTCATGAAAATATGAGTATCGATGAATCCATGGTTCCGTGTTATGGGCATCGTTCGGCTAAGGTGTTCATACGTGGAAAGCCAATTCGCTTTGGTTTCAAAGTTTGGATGATCTGCTCAGCAAATGGTTATCCTTATGCTATGTCTATCTACGGTAGAAAAAGTTCGAAAAATGAAAATTTTCCACTTGGATCAAAAGTTGTCTCCGAACTATTATCTTTTATTGACAATCCAGAGAAACGCAAAATATTTTTCGATAACTTTTTTTACATCGTACAGTCTGCTGACAGATTTATCTAACAAAGGCTTTAAGGCAATCGGCACAGTGCGAGATTCCAGAACGGGACAATGTTCTCTTAAAACAGCAAAAGAAATATCAAAATTTCAACGTGGAGAGTTTGATTACCGATGCGATGGAGAAGTTTATATGTGCCATTGGAACGATAGTTTTGTTGTAACTATTACATCAAATTTTATCACTCACGACCCATTAGGAAGAGCAAAAAGATATGTCCGAGCTAAAATAAAAGTCGATTTTCCTTAACCTTACATTATAAAATTATATAATAAAGGAATGAGTGGAGTACACCTGTTGGACCGACTTCCTGGAAGTTATCGACCAAAGTTTACGCAGCAAAATATGATACTTTATTTCTTGATCATAGTGTGGCATGTAAAAGGTTAAATTCTAAAAATTAATCTTTAAAAATTCACCAAAAATCATAAAATGGAGGTAAAGATTCGAAACAGATTTCATATTAAAGAAATTTTTATGATCTTTTTCGTCATATGAATTTTATAACCCTCAAATTATTATTATTTTTAATGCAAACTTAAAAAAAGTTACTAAAACAACTCAAAAATTTAATTTTTAAAAAATCTAAGAATTTTTCAAAAATCTTTCTAAGTGCACTCCTACACTATAAGAAGAATCGCCATGCAAAATTTCAGCCCTTTTATTTCCCGCGGTTTGGTCTGTACGTTGTATGTCAGTCAGTCAGTCAATCAGTCAGTCAGTCACGGAACTGTTTTATATATACATATTATTGTTACTATTTTTATATCGTAACGTTAACTTCATGCGCACGCATTATTTTCCTATGCTTTTTTTTGTCTTTATAATAGCGTAATTTTCATATGATTTTAAACAACAATAATTTTTAACTGGCATTCAATTCGCTGTAAAAACTTTATATTTACACCCTATTTAAAAGAAGTAGGGTGTAAATTTTTCAAAGAGGATGTTTCAACACCCAACTTCAAAGAAGTAGGGTGTAAATTGTAGGGTAGAAAGTTGGTAAAATCAAAATTTTGTGCAATGTATTTAATTTCTCGATTAAAAGTAGTTTTTTTCTAAAAATTAATTTATTTCGCTTGAAAAGCTAAATATTTTATGCACGCGGTTTATATTATTATTACTATCTTTATATCATAAAGTTAACTTCATACGCGAGCATTATTTTCATATGCTTTTTTTATTATTATCTTTATAATAGCTTTATTTTCATATGCTTTCAAACAACTATCGTTTTTATTCATATTATGTTGGTTTTTTATTAATTAAAAATTAAGGGTAATTAATTTCGATTCCGGAAGTTCTTATTATCTTTATTTTCATATGCTTTTTCATTTACAAATTATTCAAATGTTGGTTAAAAACTTATGTAATTCATACATTTGCGTGAGTTTAATTATTGTAATTAATAAATTTATATTTCTGGAGAGGATGTTTCAGGTTTTAGTGGTACTATGATAAAAGGCTGAATCTACCAAAATTCTGAGGAGTTTATTATGGAGAGAAAAGGAATTTAATATGTAGAGGATGTTTATAGGAGTTTAATGGGGAGAGGAGTTGAATGGTTTGCAGCCCTCAATCAAACACTTCATTTTTTAAGAGGCAACGCTAGAGTCATATCATGGTTCTATTGGAAATTTCAGCTAAACCTGTAATTTCAGCTTCTTTTTTTGCCCAAATGATAAAAGGCTAAATCTAGCTGAATTTTGAGGAGTTTATTATAATTTTATATATTTTTTTATTGGGTTTTCATTTTATTCATGTGTATAAGATTTCACATGTTTTTTCTATGTTATTTATAACGTGTTTAGTTTTAAATTAATTTTGGTTAGCAAACATTAGACAATTTGACATTTTTACTTTTCAGATTTTAGTGCTTCAATGATGAAAGGCTGAAATTCCTGAATTCTGAGATGTGTATAACATTTCACATATACTTTTTCTATGTTATTTATACTGTGTTGATTTTGGTTAACAAATATTGTTAAAATCCCGGGCAATGCCGGGTACTTCAGCTAGTATATTTATAAAATGAAAATGCTAGATATAAAATGTATGCTAGATATAAAATTCAATCTCAGATAACTTGTTACAATCCACAAACATATCAAATGAATTACAATCGCCAATGAAGGTAAATTTTTAATTAAAAATATGAAACACATCAAAAACTAATACTTCATTATACACTCATGGACAAAAAAATTAGCGCACCAAGAAATAACTGCGGGATCGTAACGAAACTTGCAATGAAGGTACATGTCGGGGAGATATGCAAATGATTAGAAATGCAGCGTGATTGCGCATTACGTATAGCCGGTAGAGGGCGTTGAACATCGTACTCTGTGGAGTATAAAACAGGTAACCAAAGTTTGTTTGAGTGTGCTGAATCATTTACAAAGGAAGAGCTGAGATAGACATGCCATTACGCCGTGTTCGAAGACAATATAAGCAGTTGTCGCAGTTTGAGAGGGGGAGAATCGTCGGGATGATGGAAGCTGGGTGGTCAGCTAGGCGAGTAGCTCGTCAATTAGGCCGCTCTGATTGTGTTGTGAGGAGGTGTTGGGACCAGTGGACCCGAGAGATGTCATGTACACGAAGACCAGGCTCAGGACGCCCTCGACAGACCAGTCGTCGAGAAGACCGCCACATCATAAGAAATGCACGCGTACAGCCAAGTGCTTCATCGGCCGCCATCCAGGCACAGGTAGCACCTTCACTAGGGGCATCTGTGTCTTCTCGAACCATACGAAGGCGCCTGGCTGAAGGACAGTTGGTATCGCGGCGCCCATTACGTGTGCTGCCCTTGACGCCCACCCATCGACACCTCCGTTTGGAGTTTTGCCGCGCACGAGGAAACTGGACAGCAGCGGAATGGAACCAGGTCGTCTTTAGCGACGAATCCAGATTCAATCTCGGCAGTGATGACAATCGTGTTCGTGTGTGGAGAGCCCGTGGTGAACGCTTCAATCCTGCCTTTGCTGTACAGCGACACATCGCTCCCACAGCTGGTGTGATGGTATGGGGTGCCATTGCCTTCAATACACGGTCAGCCCTAGTATTGTTCCGTGGCACCATGACAGCCCAGCGGTATGTTCATGAAATCCTGCAACCACATGTGTTGCCACTCATGCAACGGCTCCCAGGAGCCATTTTTCAACAAGACAATGCTCAGCCTCATACGGCAAGGGTGTCACAAGACTGTCTCCGCACTGTTACTACCCTTCCTTGGCCTGCCCGATCCCCAGATTTGTCTCCCATCGAGCATATCTGGGATCATTTGGGACGACGAGTTGGGCATCCCACGAGTTTGAACGAACTAGAGGCAAGGTTACAGCAAATATGGAACGAAATGTCTCAAGACATCATACAGAACTGGTATGACTCAATGCCCGATCGTATCGCATCGTGCATTCGCGCTAGAGGAGGTCCAACGGAGTATTAACTCCTCCGTTCTTTTGCCTTTTTCTCTGAAATAAATTATCCTTTTTCTTTGATTTTCTTATCGTTTACTTATATCAAAGTAGTCATTACGTATGTAAAATGTCGTTTCATTTTGACGACTCCTTCTTGGTGCGCTAATTTTTTTGTCCATGAGTGTACATGTAAGTATCGCACACCTTTTCTTGATTAAGCGATTGCCTTTAGAGCAATAATTTCAGTAATTATTTACATTTGTTTACACACAATAGAGCTTTGTGAACACCTTTTTTTCTGATGGGATATAGAGATGATTGAAAAATAAACACGCTTATTTCCGGCAGAATTTAAGATGTCTTAACTTTGTGTTTGCTTCCAACACATCAGCTGTATTTTTTCTCTCACTATTATACATTTTATATTAAAACAAAACAATAATAATGTTCTTACCATAGAATCAGTTAACACATTAGGATTTCTCTGTCCAGTTTCTTTGTTTCTTTTTAAGGCTGATCGATAGCCACTAGTACAACCAGGTGCAAAACATGTTGGCATATCTGTGCACAAAATAAATTTGAAACTTTGTAAAACAATCTTCAAAAACACGCGTCCATGTAACTCAATGAAAAATCGGCACTCAATATGCTACATGTCGCGCCATCTACCAGTGAGCGACCATAATCGGTTCATTTTTCACCTAAAAATAACTACTAAAAATAAAAATAAAAATCATAAGTAAAATAAAATAATAATAAAATTAACTCATAGTAGTAATAATAATAAAAACTAAATAATTAAGGGATTAATAGTCCTAAAATACGGTAACCTAAGTAAGTCTGTAACTGAGAATCCACTACCTCAATGGTTGCAAGTTTTATGACGTCAGTCATCTTGCGGTTACAAGTTCTTAACTTCCACTCTGACTAGCGCCAGGCTTGGTCTTCTTTGGTTAAGTACTTTTAATCAAACTTAATTCTTTAATTAATCAATTCTTCTGTTAATAATGGATTGTACGGTGTCTGAGTGTGTTTATTTTATAGATTATACTCATCAGAAACAATCCATTGGTTTTTAGACAGTATTGACACCGCTGATGAAGAAATGCTGTCAAAAACCTTATTCATACTTTTCTTTACATGTTGTTTGTTACTGGCTGCAAGTAGCTTTAGAGCTATTACTGGTTTTCTCTTTCATCGTATTCTTATTTATATATATATATATATATATATATATATATATATATATATATATATATATATATATATATATATACAGTCCAATCATATTAATGTGACCACTGCCTACTTTTGACGTCAACTTTAAATAACCAATCGCAGAAGGCACGTGTCGTCAGCAAATTTGGTGGATATATAAAGTGTGTTGTAGGCATTCGGAAAACATTTGAGTTCTTGCATTCATGCAGAAACGGAGCGATTTATCCGACGTCCATATCATAAGGGCATGATCATTGGCTTTCGGGCCAAGGGTGGAAACATATCCGAAACGGATAATTTTCCAAACTGTTCGCAGGCCGCCGTGGTAAAAGTATACCGTGCATGGCAAAATGGCACTATCCAAAATCAGCGACGTGGCAAATGTGGTGCACCACGGGCCATCGATGGCAGAGCTGAACGACGGCTGCGGAGATGCGTTCGGGCAAATAGACGTGCAACCGTTGAGCAACTGACCGTCCAGATGAACCAAGGGGCTACCAACAGTGTCTCCACGACGACGGTTCAACGAACGTTGCTGCGTATGGGCCTCCGCAGCAGACGCCTGGTTAATGCACCTATGCTGACTGCCGTTCATCGGCGACGAAGGCTGGAATTTGCACGCCAGTACCGCAACTGGACTTCCACTGAGTGGAGGCAGGTGGCTTTTTCTGATGAATCACGTTTTATGCTCCATCGGACAGATGCACGTTGGCGTGTACGGCGTGACACGTCTGAAAGCAAACACCCTGCAACAATTGCCGGAAGGGTCCAAGCTGGAGGAGGGAGCATTATGGTCTGGGGAATGCTTTCGTGGTATTCTCTGGGTTCACTCATCATTGTGGAAGGCACGATGGATCAACACAAGTATGCATCTATCCTTGCGGACCATATTCACCCCTACATGCGAATTGTTTTTCCTCGGGATGATGGCATCTACCAGCAGGACAGTGCGACGTGTCATAAAGCTCGCAGTGTACGTGAGTGGTTCGAAGAGCACCAGGATGAGTTTACCGTACTCCCTTGGCCGGCAAATTCCCCGGACATGAACCCAATCGAGAATCTGTGGGACCACCTCGATCGAGTTGTTCGCACCATGGATCCTCACCCGCGTAACCTAGCGCAGCTGGTCACGGCACATGGCTCAACATCCCAATGAACACCTTCAGGAACCTAACTGACTCTCTTCCTGCAGGTCTCGCAGCGGTCCGCTCTCCGAAAGGTGGTTATTCTGGATTTTGACAGGTGGTCACATTAATGTGACTGTGTAGTTCACCCAAATATAACATTTCGTTAATTTCCTTCATTATACCGAACATCCACCTCTTATCCACATTTCGTTTGCATGGTTTGTTTTAAAAACATTCACTTAAAACTTTTACAAACACAGAAAGATTATCCTCAAAGTTCGAAATGATATTCTTAATGTTTAGAAAATTCTCCAAAGGAGATAGCATCTTCCTTTAGACCACGTCGTTTCTGCAATATAAATTTTCTAACTGATGCCTCCACATTCTTCTCAATTTTACAAGCACTCGTGTTTTCGCGTACGGCAAGATTAAATTTAATTTGAGTAAAAAATAAACTTTATCATATATCTTAGCTGCCGATCAAATTGCTAAACAAACAAATTCATAAAAACTTCAATCAGACTTCGTCTTATAATGTGAAACGTCACTTCCAAAGGTTTCCTCTCTGATTACCTGTACCACTCAAAGTAAGAGCAGATGATCACATGTCCTGTCCAAATATATTAGTCTCAGTAAAGAGTCTATTATTCGATAGACAAGACTTGGTGTAATTTAAAATGTTAAACATTTATCAAGAACTGAGTTCATAATAAAAATTATATATTTCATACATAAAAATTTGCGACGATATCTAATATAAAAGTATAATTAGATGTTCCGTGTATCATATATTACTTTGGCTGCACATCACAAAAACCCTTCTTATAGAATAATAAAAATTAAATTAATTTAAAATAATTAAAAGAGAGATAAAAGCGAAAATTAACCCAGTCTCCATAGGAAGCCATAATATATTTATTTATATACCATTATTCATATTTATTTCCTCATTTACAGAACACAAGAAACCAGTTAAATCTTAAAAATTATAATTAAATATTACGCAAAAACAAAAACCAGAATTATTGCTTAAGTGACATTTTATGACATCCTTTCCTGCAGTATAAACAGCTATGACTGGTTTTTTTTTACTTCAATCACTTTGGTGGTCAAGTATCGAAAAGAGATCGTAAGTCATGACCGATATAGCATTGATATATCTAAAAATTTTAATGTCATAACACACTAAATTAATTCCAAAAGATATTTGTGTGCAAATGCCCCTTTGAATAAACACCATGAAACCTGAGTTTTAATTCCATTTTCGAGGACATCTTCACCACGGTGGGACAAATAAATTTCTTTGCGCCAAAACATCCCGTTTCATACGATAGTACAGAGTTCGTTACATCCCTGAATCTGTAGAAAGATGCTCTTTCCATGTGTTCCCAAATCATACACTTATCTCTCGTACAGTATAGATAAAGGGTTTCTCTTTTTCAATTACCATCTGCAGAAATTTTTTTCTCACGTATAGTACAATCGAAAGTTTTCTCTTTTGTATGGGTACGGAGATGTCCTTTTAAGGTCACTGGAAGGAAAATCATTTCTCTCACACACAGAGGATGAAAGATTTCTATGTAGGTACTAACATGTTTCTTTAAATGATCGAGTTCACAAAACCTTTTCTCACACATCTTGCTGACCAAAAAGCTTTCCTCCATGGATAAGGAGATGCGTTTTCAAATTCCCTGCAATGAAAATATTTTCTCACATAATCTGCAGACGAAAAGTTTCTCTCTCGTGTGGATGAGGAGATGTTTTTTAAAGCACTCTGTTCAGATAATCTTTTCCCACATACAGTGCAGGCGAAAGGTTTCTGTCCCGTTTGAATGCGGAGATGTGTTTTAAATCCCCCTGTTCAGAAAATCATTTCTCACATGAAATGCTGGCTAATGGTTTCTATTCTGTATGGATGTTCTGATGTGTTTTTAAAGAACCTTGTGGAGAAAATCTTTTCTCACATACAATGCATGTGAAAAGTTTTTCTCCTTTATAGGTGCAGGGATGTCTTTTTAAATGGAACTTAAAAGAAAATCTTATCTCCCATATACAGTGCATGCGAAAGCTTTCTCTCCGGTGTGGATGCGGAGATGTCTTATTAAACAACCCTGTTGAGAAAATCTTTTCTCACATATAGTGCAGGCGAAAGGTTTTTCTTCTGTGTGGGCGCGGAGATGTGTCTTTAAATGACCCTGTTGGGAAAATGTTTTCCCACATACAGTGCAGGCAAAAGGTTTCTCTCCCGTATGGGTGCGGAGATGTGTTTTTAAATGACTCTGTTGAGAAAATGTTTTTCCACATACAGTGCAGGAAAAAGGTTTCTCTCCCGTATGGGCTCGGAGATGTGTCTTTAAATGGCACTGATCAGAAAATGTTTTCCCACATAAAGTGCAGGCGAAAGGTTTCTCTACTGAGTGGGCGCGGAGATGTCTTTTTAAATGACACTGGTGAGAAAATGTTTTCCCACATACAGTGCAGGCGAAAGGTTTCTCTCCCGTGTGGGCGCGGAGATGTGGTTTTAAATTACCGTGGTGAGAAAATGTTTTCCCACATACAGTGCAGGCAAAAGGTTTCTCTCCCGTATGGGAGCGGAGATGTCTCTTTAAATCACTGTGCTCAGAAAATGTTTTCCCACATATAGTGCATGCGAAAGGTTTCTCTGCTGTGTGGGTGTGGAGATGTGTTTTTAAATGACTATGTTGAGAAAATGTTTTCCCACATACAGTGCAGACGAAAGATTTCTCTCCCGTGTGGATGCGAATATGTATTTTTAAATGACCCTGTTCAGAAAAGGTTTTCCCACATACAGTGCATGCGAAAGGTTTCTCTCCCGTGTGGGTGCGGAGATGTGTCTTTAAATAACCCTCTCGAGAAAACCTTTTGTCACATACAGTGCATGCGAAAGGTTTCTCTCCCGTGTGGGTGCGAAGATGTGTCTTTAAATTAAGCTGTTGAGAGAATGTTTTCCCACATACACTGCAGACGAAAGGTTTCTCTCCCGTGTGGAAACGGCGATGTGTTTTTAAATGACTCTGTTGAGAAAATGCTTTCCCACATACAGTGCAGCCGAAAGGTTTCTCTCCCGTGTGGATGCGGAGATGTGTTTTTAAATTATCCTGTCGAGAAAATCTTTGCTCACATACAGTGCATGCGAAAGGTTTCTCCACCGTGTGGGCGTGGAGTTGTGTCTTTAAATGGAACCGTTGAGAAAATGATGACACCACAAACATTTTAGTTTTCCACTTAAAACTCTGTAACGAGAACCTGCAAAGAGAGGAGAAAGGAATTTGAATGAGAAATCATATGAACACTGTACCATCAAGCTTTTTTGTATATTTCACGTTAAGTCATTAGCAATATATAAAAGTTTGTTTATGCTGGGAAAATATCAAACTTGGTAATAGTTTAAAGGAGGTCATGGTAATTTCTTTTCCGCAAAACAAAAAATTCAAAACTCACTACCAGGGTGGCGCTGTATGTAACATTGTTAAACGGTGGGAATCTAACTTAACCTTTTGTATACCCTTAAGAAACATTGACTTAAACAAAATTACCATTTAGATTGTGCGCATTCCGGAAATTGTTTTCTTACAGATCGCTAATTTGTGAATTTTGAAGCCTGAATTTAGCCCAGTCAAAATAGGTTTTAAGGCTAAAAAAATGAAAATTTTGAAAATTGGTGGAGATGTTTGTTTGGACATACTGTTGAACTTGTTGATCTTTAAGGATATATTTAACAATTCATGTAACTCTAGCATTGGAAAAATGAAGCTTTTCTAGATTAAAATTAAATAAAACATACCTGAGGTTAACAATATCACAGCAGAGACTCAACAGTCTTGCAATACTGTCCATAGAGCATGTAGAAACCAGGAAATTAAAATTTCATTAAATTATAAATAATCTTGTTGATTAAAAAATAGCAAAATTTGAATTGTAAATAATTTTGTTCAGAGAATAAAATACATATAGTCTCGCTATATTTTAGCTTTCATTCTCATAAATGTACATAAAATAAAGGAAATATGACCACCATCCTAATTTTTGTCTTTATGCATCACATTAAATATTTATTGTATATTATTTATTAAAATTTTAAAGGACCCACCAGAATTTCTGCATTTGGACCCCATTATGACCAATACCAGCCCTGATCAAAGGCAAGAACTTGGATACCAAATTTTCCAGTGCAAAGTAATTAACTGCTACACCCTGTCACCTTGTGTAGAAATTGCCAAATTTTTAAATCTTAAATTGTAGAATTGACATAAAATCTTCAAATTTCTTTCTTGTGAGATTTCTATAAATTAAGTGTCTATTTATGTTCTAAAAATTATGTTTAAAACAAAGTTATATGTAACTTATTGTCAACAAAACAGACAGTGAGTAAGAAACTTCAATGTGTAATGCAAAGTTACTAAAATGGCTGCAAAAGAAAGAAAAAACTTCTGGTAAATCACTGACTTCTATTCAGAAAATTTAATCAATTTCATAAAAGAACTTGTACAAAATGTTTATGCATACTTTCCTTCGGCAAAATAAAAACTTAAGAGCCAACATTTTCATATTTTGCGCAAAGTTATCTTTTACATAGATGGTTTAATATAATCCTCTAACACTTGTTTTAACTTATTTTCATCAAGAATAAAATTCATATTTCCTCAAAACATAATTATACAACACATTTATGGTGCACTGAGAAAAATAAAGACCACCAGAATTTTTAAAACTGTATTTTACATACTTATACTGCATTTATTTGATATTAAATAAATATTTTTTCCCTCTAGGAGGGGGCGGTAGGATACATAAATCCTAAAACAACAAACATCAATAACACTAACATTGATCTTCAGGACAAAACTATATACTTCCGATTCTTTTTTTACAAGGGGGATACATTCCAGAGACTACCATGCAGAAAAAAAAAGATTCAGTGAACATATAAAAATTGGAGATAAGTTCCATCGAAAAATACTTAATAAAAAAAAAATGTACATATGAAATATAGATTGATTGACTAAACTTGAATACATATGTAAAAGACAATCCACTAAACTTATTTTGATTATGTTTATACAAGTTTTTTTTTAATTGAAAATTTACTACAGCTGGAATTTGTCAAAAATAAATTGAATTCATTTTCTATTTATACATACATATAACATTCAGTCGTTCAGTGTCTTGACTAAATAATAAATGCACACGTTTACTGTTGTTTTTAAGTGATGAAAAATCACTCTTGTCCCTGGAAATATTTAATGGTGATATATCTATGAGTGTGTCTCAAATAAAACTAACATCTTGTGTTTCTTTTATTTCACAAGTTTTCAATATGAATTCGGTTATAAGATGCTGTGATTTTATCTTTGTTCACTGTTTATATGATTCTTCATAACATGACAGAATCATTTTTAAATCACATAGGAATCATACAGGTCATTCCATTGGTTTTTTTTGGATTGTGTTATTTCAAATCTATACAGAAAGAGTATTGGGTATATATTAAAAAAATTATCCTAGACATGAATAGCAAGAAAGGAAATATAAATTTTTCAGTACAGAATAATTTGTAGAGTATAAAGAATATGCAGGTAAGAGAGCAGATAATTTAAATCTAGTTCTAAACTGACCCAAGTATAATTTTTACAATAAAAAATTTTAAAATATCATATGCAGGATGTCATAAATATCAGTTAATACAGATTTTGCAAATCTTGAAATTTTTCTAACAAAGAAGTATTTAGAATACATGGTGCAGAAAAAAATTACACTTTTTATATATAATATACTGATAATTGTGTACAGTTATTAAGTGTTAAATAATTAATCTTTGCTTTAAAAAGAATTTCAGTTTCAGATATCAAGTATTACTTTTAAATCATCCTCTTTGAAATACATTAATTTCAAACTTTAAACAAGCATAATATAATAACTTATTTACCTAAAATGACGAATATTTAGGAGTATTGCATTTAATGCTGTTGCTATTTATTATATTTTGTCATGTTATGAAGATCTTTTTTGCAATGAAGGATGAGCATAAATGTTATTTATTAAATTTTGTCATGAAAAATTTGAACACTGAATAATCTCAATTGACACCTCGGCTCCCCTGCTTTCGCGTATCAGCCCTTGAAACACTGAAGACCAGCCGCTACGTAGCAATACCTGAATACGCAGATGAAGGTTAATTTCCCAGGTCCAGAAATAATAAATGCTTTCCATTGCTGTGGAGCTTGAGGATGCCGGACAAACAGTATAGATCTGTTATCAACTCAAGGTACCCCAAGCCCCTTTAACACTGGATAAATAGAGAAACTATAAACATATCAAAAATTATTTCAAATGTAATCATAAATAAAAAATTATCTGATATAAGAATGATACAAGAAAGCAATGCCTAAACAGCAGAAAACTCTCATGGTGCGAAGCTGTAATAACTCACCAAATTTGGTACCATTTCACCATTTATGTAGAAAATTTAATTGTTTAATTAGTTCTACTTATAAGGTTTGCATAAAATTAACAATGTATATCAATTTCATTATCATTTTTAAAAATATAATGCACATAAATGATGGTTTGTTAACTTTAATACACTTTAGATGGTTTAACAATTTTCATATATTACACATGAAATTAAATTATGGAATAGCTTCTTTCCTACCTGTGCCCCTGCTCGCAAAGCTAAATTTTTCATGACAATCTTGGAACCACTTTTCTTTACCAAAGCCCTCTGAATGGCAAAGTGGGTAGGACTGGTTCTTAAACCCCACCCTTAGCGCTACTCATAGCTTTTCGCCAATAACATGCAACAAAGCTTATTCATTTACCTTCATGCCCGTAATAAACAAGCAATGGCCACAAGGCCTCAGGACTAAATACCACTCAAACTGGGTTGCCACAAAAAAAAAATCTCGCCAAAATCGCATGGTTACCATGCCATACACAAAATTGCCAAACTGGGCAGGGGGTCTGATGCATCTGTACCTAAAACATTACTAACATGTGCAAAAAATTTATGCAAAAAATTTCTAAGAAATCTATTTTAATTTAATATAAATATATATTATACTATATAGATAAATGTATAAATATGCTACAATTCTCAAGTAAAATATACAAACTAGAGAGAATCAGATTAGAAAATCATACAATTATGAAGATCAAGTGCAAAAACTCGGAAGTGCGAAAAGAATTGAAGAACTAGCCAGTGGTCACCTGAATAGCTGAAAAAAATCTGTGTACTGACATTTGACCCTTCTGAACCAGCCGGCTTACTATTACAGCAACCCTTGTGACGTAGCTCATCAAGGCTCCCAAGGGGAGTAGAACAAGCCACGCCACAAGGATTGGCATGAAATGACACAGATAAGGAAGCTTAACCTAAATTATAAAAATACATGAATGTTGGGAAAAGTGTTGGATTTTTTATAGCAACAAAGTTGGTTATTATATAAGTGGTACCTTTGTTTATGTTCTGATACAATTGGGTTGTAACCTTTATATTACATGTTTTTATTATTAAATTTAATGGCTTAATACACTGCAAACCTGATCCAGCTAAGCTTCACTCTTATGTCGCCAAAGGTCAGGGATTATATCTCAGAAATGTCCCTTGGCTTTTTATCAGTTTCAACTAACTGAATATGAATAATTTTCATTTAGATGTTAAGCCAATTATATCCAAAATTAGTTTCAGCATATGCATTATACGGTCAGTCAATGAAAAAATTTTTGAATTATTTTCATATTTTGATTTTAATCCTTTTCGAGAAATACAATACAGGAAATGAGAGCTTATCCTTGCTTATTCATATCTAGATTATAGGTCTTACTCTAGGTTCCAGTGCATCTGGTAGAACACTTCACAGTGCCAGTCTGAATTCTAAATTTTTCAAAAATGAATATTCATAATTAATTTTTTGTTAATATTGTATGACCTTTTCTAAATATTTTTATTTCATTCTTAGTTTTATAAAATGATTTTTATAATTTGGTAATATTTCTAAATTTTTTGTTCTACATATTCATTGGTAATACTATCGTTATCAATTTTTTTTTTCATTCTTCTGTATACATTGAAATTATCTTGCTATAAACTTTTACATTTTATGAACTTTTTTTTATTTCCCCCTATTTTTGTATTTTTATGTGTCTTTATCTTGAAGTATTAACATGTTTATTTTCTAGTTTTTAAGAATTTTTTTATAAAATTCTTGTATTTGGAATACATTGATTCCTACAACATTTCCAGTAAGATATCCTATGACATATATTTTTAAATAGTTTAAATGTTGACCTACTTTTTGAAACCAATTGATACTTTATAAATAGTTATCCTTGTAAATATTCTATGGTTGTTTAATAGCTTGTTGAATTTTTCATACAAAGTGTTCATCGTCAGGCTAAAAGTTTTAAAACAGGATATGAAACTCTTCCCTGTATATTCTGTTATTTTACTGTAATTATTAACAATTTAAGAACCTTTGTGTAACTCATAACCACCAAAGTTCCTTAATATGTTATGTCTTATTTGTATGATGATATATTCATAAATTTAGTATAAAAATAGTTAATAAAATCAACAGATGGGCAGATTTTAGTAATCTCTAGAAATCATATCTTGGAGCGTATACTTTAATAGCACGCCAATATCGACAAGAAAGGATTAATCTACTTTTCCCTCAAAACAACATACCATGTCTGAACATAAGATTTTAACCGTTTAATAGTTATACGTATTGCATTAGCATTTAGATTCCCTCGCAATAAAATAGCGATGTAGATACAATATAAATGTAGATACAATA
Source organism: Dolomedes plantarius (assembly GCA_907164885.2). Taxonomy (NCBI): domain Eukaryota; kingdom Metazoa; phylum Arthropoda; class Arachnida; order Araneae; family Dolomedidae; genus Dolomedes; species Dolomedes plantarius. Next base: position 109,339,150 of record OU015499.1, read on the forward strand.
TATATCAAAATGTAGATACAATATATATCATTTTCAACATCTAAAAACAACATTTCTCTCAAACAATACAGAAAAAAAAAATACCTGTAAATGAAACTCACTTGAATAGCTGTTTATTTTTCCAGCATCAACTGTAGCGTTATTTCAGTCCGTGATCAATTTTACAAGTTGCGAAGGTTTATAGAAATGGGCACTACTTCAAACACTTTTAATTATTAAGATTGCAAGCAAATGAATGCTATACAAAGTTATAATAGGATAAGCAATGTTTACTAAGCGATTAAGCAATATCGTTGCCACTGATCCGAAAAATAATGGAAAATACTTAACTGTGATTAATAACTGTTATCTGCTACCAAAATCATTCGCATTGGCATGAGTAGGATTCCCCCTCCTGCCTCGGTAGAGAGTGGCCGTGTCTCAGTGAGCTACGTCTAGACCTTGTGCTTTCTCAGGGAATTTAGTGACACTGAAAATGAAAATGATAATGTTAAAATAAATACAAACGGTAATGAGGAATCTAGCTTTGTCAGCACTAGACAGAAAACTAAAAAGCTTGCGAAGAGGTCAAATGTTGAGGAAGCTATCAGTATTCATAATTGTAGGAATATATTTTTTAAATTTTATCATTTCCTTACCTTTTTCACCCCCATGTGCTTAAAGCTTTCCGGTGCCGTGCCTCGCCGTAACGTATATAATTCTTTTCGGTTAACGCCTACGTGAATCGTTCCCACAATTCACTCACCTTTTCAGTTTATTTCAATCTTAATTTAAGTTTAAAAATATTTGCCTTTCAAAACGGAATTTAACATGTTTCGCGTCATACAAATCGTATTAGATGGAATTTGTATCGCGTTAAATTAATATTTAAATTTTATGCAAAATGTGAATGTACGCAAATATTGCTGTAAATACATGCGCACTTCACCCGGCCTGTGATTGGTCGGTAGTGCCAACAGCTGGGAATATAAGGAAGGCTGCTCAGAACTTTCATGATCTATACCCCTCAGCCTAAGAGAATTAGAAAACCTCCTCCTGTATTTTTAGTTCCTAAGCCCTCGTGGCATCTAACTCTAAATACTATTAGAGAAACTGTGGCACCCACGGTCTACTCAGTCATGAAAGGCCGGTTCCTTAAACTTACTGTTAGTTGCGAAAGTGAATTTCGCGCGCTCATTAATTATCTGCTGACTAATAATATTGAGCATAAAACCTACATTCTCGATGATGAAAAACCACTCAAAGTCGTCATCAGGGGTCTCCCTGCTTGCACGGCGGTTGATCACATCAAAATTTTCCTTCAATTAGAAGGCTATACTAACGTTAAAGTTACCCCAATGTGCAAAGGTCCTAAATCTAGGAGAATTCCCATGCCCCTTTTCTATGTTCAAGTGGATCGTACCGCTGACATAGCTAAAATTTATAACATAACCGATATAACTGGTACTGAAGTACACATTGAAAGCTATAGGGGAATGAAGGGTCCCAGCCAGTGTCATAACTGCCAGGGATTCTTTCATTGGAGTAATGCTTGCAGGCTAGCCCCTCGCTGCGTCAAATGCGGCGGCCCACATCAAACCAACTCTGAGTTTTGCAAAAAGCTACCGGAGGAAGACTGCACTTGCGCCAACTGTGGTGGTCCCCACCCGGCGAATTATAGGAAATGTCCTAAATTCCCGAACGGGAAAAAACCCAAGAGACCCCAAACCAAACCGACCCAACGTGACTCCATTCCTCTCGGTGCCACAACTTTCATCCCATCCCAGGTTAGGAATACGGTCGATTCATCAAATTCCTACGCACAAATCGTTGCGGGAAATAAGGAGCAAGCTCTCCCTATTATCCCTCCGAAAAACACCCCGGAATCTCCGGAGATAGACTTCATTAATTACATCATGGCATTTGAAGCCAATTATGATAGGAAATTAATTCTAGCGGCATTCAGGGAAGCTCTGGACAGTATCAGGAGTGCTTTGCACCCTATGGACAGAATTTTCCATCTCTACGAGAGCATTTGTAGGCTCTCAGCCGGCAAGGAATAATTTCTTTTCCTTTTTCCTATTTCGTTAATCAGATTATACTGATTTTCTGAAAAGGGTCCCCTCCGTTTTTATAAATTTTTAAGTTTCCGTTGCTGCTCCTGTCCTCATTTGGACTCGCGACCTGATCGACCGTCCTCCTTTCCTCGCCTGACTCCAATCCTTGTGTTTCTCCCCTTTAATCTAATTGTTTCTTCTCTCCCCCTCATGTTAATTTCTAATCTCCCTTCTTTTGAAAACTCGTCTTTTGTTTTCTCCTGACGCCGATAGATGGCGCCAGCGAAGCAACCTTTCCCCTTCCCTCCCGTTCGAGCTCCCCGCTCTCTTAAATTCTTTTCTCGGTTTCGAAGCTACTGCTTCCCCCTTAATTGCCTGATCATCGTCAAGGATTTTGTTCTCTTGAACTGCTAGTTATCGTCTCCCACCTACACTGTGGTGGAGCGGAATTTCTCACGCCGGCTTATACCAACTGGTTGTAGCCTGAGCGTAATTCTAAATTCGTTGCTTTGGCATCTTAAGTTCGGATATGCCAATTCATGTTTTTAATATTTTTCTCATTCCGCATCGGAGCTTAAAGCGACGCTTTCAGCGCCGCTAGGTTCTCCGCGAAACGATCACCTTGACCTTGACCTTGAACTTTCATGATCTGCTTGCTCATCTGCCTGCTGGTCCGCCTGCCCAGCTGTCTGCCAATCTATCTGCCGCCCGTTTCGAGTGCCCGTTCCCTGCCGAGGCTGGACTCGCCGCCGATGGATGAATGGTGAAGATGTCACACCTGTTCCGACAGAGGAAACGATAACTGTTTCAAGGCCATCGAAGTCTGCAATGTCTTTTTAGTTCTAAGCAGGACTCGCGTAACTTTTTTATATTTTGCTACTATTTTCTTATCATTTTATTATAAACGGATAATTAAACCTGTTCAAGTTTAATGATGTTTCTGTGATATTTTATCTCACCTCCACGCACATCCTCGGTATTTTTTTCACCAATTTTAGTTAGATTCAATAAGTAATTTCTTTTCAATATATTTCTTTGGCTTAATTTCTATAGACGCTCCTGCGCAATTTCACACCCTTTTTGATTTTTCTATGGAATCTTTTTCATGATTCCCAACAATAATCGTTTCAGTGTGTTATCGTGAGATGACGACGGAGTAAATGAGGAAATAGAAGTTGGTAATACTCCCAATCCTAGTGCGCAGGCACCCAGAGAAAGAAAACCAGATCTCTTTTGGATATTAAAAGAGCAGGACACCCAGTGGAGAAATATAGCTAGTGAAATAAACAAATTGCTTAAAACAAAATTGCCCCTACAAGACTCAGGGAAGTTCGGTAAAGTTTTTCCTCAAAACAGTGAACAATTCAGGACAATCCAGGATCTCCTATCTAAAAATAATATTAAATTCTTCATCATGATGCCGCGCGAACAGAGACCACTTAAAATACTAATTAAGGGTATTCCCTCGGACTTTCCAATTAAAGAAGTCAGACAAGGGCTAATTAACCTAGGATTCCAGGTACAAAGGGTCTCCCAATTAAAACTGTTCAAAGATAAAGTAAAACTCCCAATATTTCTCTGCAACCTAATACCTTCAGAAAATACCAGGAAAATTAATCATTTGGATACATATCTAGGATTCATAGTTAGAACAGAGGCCTATAAATTCAAATGGCGCGAAACAGTATTATTATTGCCAGAATTTTCATCACAGTAGTGATGACTGCAGGAGGGATGCCAGATGTATAAAATGTGCAGAAAACCATCGGACCAACGAATGCTCCAAGCCCCTTCTGAGAAAGCCGTCTGAGCTAACTGTGGTGGAGATCACAGGGCAAATTATACGGGTTGTGTTCGTCCCGCCGACTACATTGAAAAACAGGTTAAAACCTTCAGAGACATGGGGAAGGTCAGTGAAGAAAACGGAAGGTTAATACTTCAAACGAACACAGGGAATACATTTAAGATCGCTGAAACTGAACCAACTAAATCTTTGTATGCAATACTTAAAAATAGACAACAGGGCCCCCCCCCTCTCCAGTAAAGAAAGTAATATCAAACAGTAACTTAAACATACCAGCTTCAATTCAAAACATAAATATTCCCACCGCAATTGTTGTTCCTAATACTGAAACTTCAAACCAACTAGATGCGTACATAGACTTAAAACGATAGATAGATTATTACTTAGCATCTAAGCAGCACAAATAAACTTACAACAAAGTGGACTAAATGAGCATCAATAGGTATTTTTAATCTCCCAGTCGTCATGACTGATCCCGTGCAGGCTCACTCTTCTCTCTAATCCCCCAATCCACTGTCAGAATACTGAGTTGGAACGCTGATGGGCTTCAAATCAAAATTGTTGAACTGATGGACTTTCTTATTGATAAGTCTATGGATTTAGTTTTTGGTACAGGAAGTCAAAAACCGTCACGCTAGATATCTTAAAATTCAAAATCATAATCTAATCCACATACTGCGAGTTGATAGCGATGATAATACCCTTCCCTATGGAGGTACGGCAATCTTTATCAGACGTAACCTTAAATATGACCATATACCTAAACTTAGAAAATACCATAGTTAAAATGTTTCCAACTCTCATTAACCCTATCTATGTCGTAAGTGTATATTTAATAGCGGCCTATAATAACTCTGAGAGCTCAGATCTTCAAAATTTATTCTCCCTGGGAGCTAAGGTAATTCTGATTGGGGGGGGGGGCTTCAATGCTCACCACCCTCGTTGTAATTGTGATTACAATGGAAACTTCACCTGGCGGTATGCAAGGCAAATCAACGAATATTGCATTGATAATGGAATAGACATAGCTTCCCCCACCCGCTCCGGCTACTCTGGCTCACATTCTGTTATCGACTTCGCTCTTCTCAATAATATTAAATTTCCGTATGATATTAGTACTCTAAATAAACTGTCCTCTGATCATAACCCAATCATTCTAAATTTATTTTCTAACACTCACCTCCCTTCCATCTTCACCCCACATTTCATTAACTAGGACTTATTATACCAATTTTGTTTTGAATTCTCCCCTCCATTCGATAGCATTAAAAGTAAAGATGATATACAATGTAGATAAAGCTTTTACCTCCATAACCGACATCATTAATAGCTCGCTTAGCTCTGCCAAGACCCACATCCCCCTAATGATTACAAAAACTCCCCCCTTTACACCAAAACTCAAATTAAAAATAGGAATAAAGTTAGAAAAACTTGACAACGCACTGAAGACCCGTCTATTCTAGGTTAAATGCTAGGATCAAAAACTATAAAAATAAAAAATGGCCGGTTTTCATTGAGTCACTTGCACCTACGGACAATAGTATCTGGATTTATCTAAAGCTTATTCAAAAATCTTTCACCAGTCTCCCTCCATTCAATACCCCTTCTGGCATTCTCACGAGTGACTCCGACAAAACTGAGACCTTGGCAGATAACTATGAAAACCAGTTTTCTCCACACAACAGTGTGTTTTATCCCGATACCATAGATGAAGTTAACGACGTTCTTAGAAAATTCTTTAGCAATAGGCTCTTCGATATCAACAATAACCCATTGGAACCTGCCACACCAGCTGAAATCCTGAATGCTATCAACTCGCTCCCCAATAAAAAAGTCCCAATAAAAAGAATTAAATTAAACCCTGCTAAAACAAAAGCTATTTTCTTCAGTTTTAACAGAATTCCATCTCCGCCGGTCATAGTATTTGGTCACTCTGTACACTTCGAGAGAGAGGGTAAATACCTTGGTGTATATCTAGACAGTAGGATAACTTGACAAAAAAACACTGGTTTCAATATTGGAAAGTTCCTTAAAGCCCGTTAAGACTTATCTCACCTCCTGTACCAGAACCAAATAAGTACTGAGAATAAACTTCTTCAGTATAAGACTGTTCTAAGGCCCATCTTACTATATGTACTCCAGTTTGGGGCTCAGCAGCGGAAACTCACATTCAAAGACTGCAGACTATACAAAATAAAACTCTCCGCGGAATTTGGAAAGCCCCTCCGTAATGAAGTAATATATAGAGATATGGCAATAGAACCCATCCGACACCACATCAAAGAACTCGCTATAAACTTCTACGAAAATATACATTCAGTAAAAAATGAAGACTTAGCTAACCTCCCGGATTATGACCCTAGGGAATTTCCCAGGCGTCCTAAAGCCACACTGATAATAATCCCTGGGCTTGTTCCCACTCGCAATAGCTAATCTCCCTTCTCTCTTCTAAATCGAAACTCTCAATAGTCCGACTACTGGTTTCCCACCTGTCACTCTGACAAATAATTGACCATAACTTCACCTCACGATTCCCTCTCGTACCAGAGGTTCGCTGACGAAGGTGTGTGTGTGTGTGGGGGGGGGAGAATAGCTCTCCTAAGGCAATCCCAAACATTGACATTGACATAAAAAGCTATTGAGGCTCCTCGCAGCTAGAGTTTCTTATCCTCGGTATGTATTGTGGAATGTTTCATGATCACCGTTCTCAAAAATGATTACAATAGTATTGAAAATGTGTGGACAAAAAAGTTATATTAAATTAAAAAGAGGTTTAAGAATTTAGGTACACTGGTAATGACAGAATAACTGAGGGTATAGAGAAAAAATTAATAAAAAGTAAGGGAAGATTTTGGAAAAAGGATTTAAGCTAGGGCGATCGAGGCAAGATTCAAAGCCCAAGGATGGACGATCAGACATGAAACAACATGAGCGAGTAGCGAATTCTATGAGGAGAGCTAACGGGTTTTTGGATAATAAACCCTTGGTTTGTTCCCACTCACAATAGCTAATCTCTCTCCGCTAAATCCAAACTCTCAAAAGTCCAACTACTTGTTTCCGACCAGTCACTCCAAATAATCAACCATAACTTCACCTCACGATTCCCTCTCATGCCAGCGGTTCGCTGACGAAGGGAGAGGGGGATAGCTCTAGCACCGAGGGGCCTCAATACGCCATCGGAGTGAGGCGGCCATCTTGGAGACCTTTGGAGAACAAAACTGGGAAACCCTATGGAGATTAGCATTGCCTCCTTTTTGCGGAGACTCTTGCTCGAAACGTATCCATACTTAAAGAAATTCCTACTATGTAAACCTTAGTTTATTTGAAATCTGCGATTTTTGATAAAAATTACGCCTGGACACGGTGTTTTTAACGAGAAAAACAATAAATATTATTCACTTTCGAATTTCACTTTGTGAAACATTGCCTAGTAGGCGATAAGCGTATTGAAATAGAAAATTATGATAACCCTTGTATGGTAACCTTCTAAATAAAGATGTCAAATAATTTTCGAATTCTTTAGATTAATTCATTTCCGGTGTCTGTTAGCCGCTTGCAATGACGACAACTTACGATATTTGTTCTTTTATCAGCGGGAATTTAAATTTAATAAAACGAGGGCAAGATGCTTTGAAGTCTTCCCACTTACAGTCGTTTTATTACGACCCGTGTATGTGCATGTGGTCATGCATCAATGAAAAATAAAACTTACGATGTGGAAGTAAGTTTAATTTGTGTTTTTTTCTCTCAAATCTCATTTTGCCTATTTAAAAAAATATATGCTCATCTGATTTACTAGTATTTATCAATTATTTCATCTATAAATCTGACTTTTTATAACTGAAACATATCAAATTCCTACATATATGATTACTTCTGAATAGTTTTCCTCTTGGTTTTCGAAGTAGATAATGATAGTTTATTTTAGTGTGAAAATTGAAGTTTGAACACTATAAAACATGATCAAAAAGTTTTAATATCACTATCGCCATTATGGTTCTTTTCGGAGTACCTGAGCTTATCCAATGATGACTATGATTGATTTGAGAAAAGGTGCTCGTGAAATTGGTCAGTAGAGGTTTTTAAGCTATAATTATTGCTGAGTTAAGAGAATATAAATTTAAAATTTTGTTTTTAATTAAATGAAAAGACGTACACACAGAGAGAGAAAAAAGAAAGGAAAGAAAGCGTGGCTTTTGGGGGAGATCAAAAAAGAAATAAAATGGGATTTTATTTAGTTCAATTACTGTCCATTAAATATGAGTTTTTTCTATTTTAGACCGTATTTCTTTTCACTAGAAATATTGAGAAATCTTTTTTTTTGAATGTGTGTGCCAAGCATTGGTGCTGCCTTATTATCTGAATTTGAGGGTTAAACTTCAACTGAATACATGGCATAATTTATATGAGCATTGTAGTTTAAATATTCTTGCCTCCCAAAAACAATTTAAAAATTCTCCTTATTTTGTTTATTAATTTTTTAAATCTTTGTTTTTAGATTATTACTTTTATCTCTAAGAAATCCGTAAATATTAAGTATTTTTTTCATGTTATATGAAAATCCCCCTTTTATTTTGTAATTTAAGTAGGATGAGAACATGTGTGCTTTAAATTCCAATGACTGCAGTCAACTGCAAAACAGAGCATATTTTAATAAGGAGGGATAAAACAGATCTGTACTACACCAAAAATAATATGATAAATTGTATTCAGCTTTTGGTATGGTGCAAAATACTTTTTAAATGAAATACGTCGGTTGTAAGATGAGAAAATAATAATTGTTGATGAAAAAAAATAATAAGCAAAATTTTAAAACGAAATGTTTTCATCTAAGTCAAAACCAGAATATTTCAACTAACATCTGGCGTCTACCCGTCACCTCAACATAGTATTTATTGTCCTGGTGAGATATTTATCCCCAAACCAGAGATTAATCTGAAATGTACAAAAGCATTCGCACTTGGCGAAAATCAGCCTACTCTAAGCCAAATATTTGCGCACAAAGCGTTCAACAGTCGATTTCCAAAGAAACCTTTCAATTTTCTTTAAATATTGCGTTTCGAACATTGTTAAAATTATTTATAAAATTAAATTCACGTTCTTCGGTATACATTTCAATAGGTTTTAAGAATTAAAAAATATTGGCTTTGAAGTAAAAAAATCCTCGAAATTTTCCTTTATTGACGTTAACATGGGAGCGATTAGTTCTGGTCTCCAAATACGAAATGGCGTCGCACTCCGATGGCGTCGCACTTTATGTCTGTCAATGTCAAGGTTCTGGTAGCAGATAGCAGTTATTAATCACAGTTAAGTGATTGCTATTATTTTCGGATTAGTGGCAATGATATCGTTTAACCGTGTTTAGACGGGAATACCCAACATGGCAGCTCTAGCTCACAAATCTAGACTTCTAGATGATGCTAGAAAAATAAACAGCTATCTAAGTACGTTTAATTTACAGGTATTTTTTTCTGTATTGTACGAGAGAAACGTTTGCCGTTTACATGTTGAAAATGATATATATGATATCTACGTGTTACGCTATTTTGTTTAAGAGTGAAGCTAAATACTAATAAAATACGTATAACTATTAAACGGTTAAAAACTGCATGTCATGTTGTTTTCAGTAAAAAGTAGATTAATACTTTCTGGTCGATGTTGGCGTGCTATTAAAATATACGCTCCAATATTTCAAGAGAATTCTAACGTTGCCCATCTGATAATTTTATTTACAATACTTAGACTACATTTATAAATATATCATCATACAAGTCTGATATAACGTGTTATGCAACTTTGCTGGTTGATATGCAATGGTTTGATGAGTTGTGCAACGGTTTTTAAACTGTTACTAATTGCAGTACTAGACAAAATATACTGGGAAGAGTTCCATTCCCTGGGCGGAAAGTTGTCAAATTCCACCAAGTGGAGTTCTAATGAGAAATTTAGGAAAATACCATTTCATACTGTTTTAAAACTTTTAGCCTGACATTCAACACTGTGGGAAAATTCAGCAATAAGTAGCTATTAAACAACCTTAGAATACTTTAAAAAAATATTGAATACAGTATTTTTCCGGAATAAATAATTAAGACAGCTTAAATATTTGAAAAGTATCAATTGGTTTCAAAATGTATGCCAACATTTAAATTTTTCATAAATACGTCATATGATATCTTATTGGAAATGTTGTAGGGGGAATAATATACAGTAGAATCTTAATCTATTATTTTTCAAGGGACCGACTGAACTGATAAAAAAATGTGCAAAAATGATAGATGTGGGAACATAACAAAGAAATATGATCGTTGGGGGCTTAGTGAAATAAATTACACAAATGGGAAAACGATGATTCAAGGAACAATTGATTAAGATGCCACTGTATTCAAAATACAAGAATTTTATTTAAAGAAATGTTTAAGAACTCGAAAATAATTATTTAAGTACTTCAAGATAAAGACATACAAAAATAGTGAAAAATAAGTAAAGTACATAAAATTTAAAAGTTTGTAGAGAGATAATTTCAATATATATTCAGAAGAATGAAAAAAAAATTGATGACAATAGTATTACCAGTGAATTTTTAGAACAAAAATTAAAATTAAAAATATTTTCTAAGTATCAAAATCATTTTATAAAACTAAGAAAAAAATTTAAATATTTTAGAAAAGGGGTACAATATTAACAAAAAAAATTTGTTATGAATAATCATTTTTTAAAAAATTTAGAATTCAAAAACACTGGCACGGTGAAGTATAATCCCAGATGTACTGAGGTCTAGAGTAAGACCTATAATCTAGATATGAATAACCAAGGGTAAGCTCTCATTTTCTGGATTGTATTTCTTGAAAAGGAGGAAAATAAAAATATGAAAGTAATTTAAATACTTTTTCATTGACTGAACATATAATTTTTCAGCTGAAGATAATTTTCGAATTTCATTGGCTTAAAACATTTAAATGATAATTATTCAAATTCAGTTAGTTGAAACTGAAAAATAACCAAGTGACATTTCTGAGATATAATCACTGACCTTTGGTGACGTTAGAGTGAAGCTTAGCTAGATCAGGTTTGCAGTGTATTAAGCCATTAAACTGAATAATAAAAACATGTATTATAAAGGTTACAACCCAATTGTAGCAGAACATAAGCAAAGGTACCCGCTATACAATAACCAACTTTGTTGCTATAAAAATCCAGTACTTTTCCCAACATTCACGTGCTGGTGTTTTTATAATTTAATTCTATACTTAATATATTAAAATTGTTAAAATATCTAAAGCTTATCAAAGTTAATAAACCATCATTTTTGTGCATTAAATTGTTTGAAATTGCAATTAAATCAATATACATTGTTAATTTCATGCTAAACTTTTACATAGAAATTTTCCATATAAATGATGAAGTGGCACCAAATTTGGTGAGTTTTTACTGCTTCACACCATGAACAGTTATCTACTGTTACGTGTTGCTTTCTTGTAGTATTCTTTTATCAGAGAATGTTTTATTTATGATTAGATTTGAAATAATTTTTTATGCTTGTTTCCACATTCATTCAGTGTTAAAATTTTTCAGAACAAAATTTAATAAGCATTCATGCTCATGCTTCATTGTAACAAATATAATAGCAACGGCATTAACTGCAATACTTCTAAATAGTCATCATTATAAATTTATCATTCATTATAATATGCTTGTTTAAGTTTGAAATCTATGTATTTCAAAGAGGATGATTTAAAAGTTAAACTTATACTTGATATCTAAAACTGAAATTTTTCTTAAAGCAAAGATTAATTACTTAACACTTGATAACTGTACACAATTATTAGTATATTATATATAAAAATGCTTAATTTTCTCTACACCATATATTCAAAAGGGTTTTTTTTTGTTAGAAACATTTCAAGAATTATAAATTCTTTATTAACTGATATTTATGACCGCCTTAATATGATATTTTTTAAAAAAATTTAAAATAAAGATTGTACTTGTGTCAGTTTAGAAATAGATTTAAATTATCTGCTGTCTTACCTGCATATTCTTTATACTCAATAGATTATTTAAAATTGGCAAAATTCATAATTCCTTTTTGCTGTTCATGTCTTTGGTAATTTTTTATTCTTTAATATATATATTTTTTGTCAATAAGATCAGTGTTAGTGAAATTGATGTTTATTGTTTTAGGATTTATGTATTCCCCCCCTTCCTTCCTCCTAGGGGTAAAAATTATTTGTTGAATATAAAATAACTGCATTATAAGTGTCAAAAATTCAGTTTTGAAAATTCTGGTGTTCTTTATTTATCTCAGTGTTCCAGAAATATGTTTTATGATTATGATGTGAGGAAGTATGTATCATATGAATTATATTTCTAGATGAAAAAAAATTAAAGCAGGCATTAGAGGATAAAATTAAACCATTTATTTAAAAGATAACTTTGTACAAAATATGAAAATCTAGGCTGGTAATTTCTTATTTTGCCTAAGGAAAGTATCCATAAACATTTTGTACAAGTTCTTTTATGAAAGCTGTTTGAATAAATTTTCTAAATAGAAGTCAATAATTTACCAGAGGAATTTTCTTCCCTTTGCAGTCATTTTGATAGCTTTGCATTACATGTTGAAGTTTCTTACTTACTGTCTTTTTTGCTGACAGTTAGTTACTTATATCTTTGTTTTAAGCACTATTTATAGAACATAAATAGTAACATAATTTATGGAAAACTGATAAATAAGAAATTTTATGTGAATTCTGCATTTTAATATTTAAAAATTTGGATATTTCTACATCAACTTAATATATTAAGGTAACAGTATATAACAGTTAATTACTTTGCACTGGAAAATTTGGTATCTGAGTTCTTGTTGATCATACCTTTGATCAGGGTTGGGATTAGGCAATGTGGGGTCCAATTACAGTTTTTTTTTAGGGGGGGGGGGGGGTCCTTCAAAATTCTAATAATACAAAAATATAATGTGATGCATAAAAGACAAAAATTAGGAAAGTGGTCATATTTCCTTTTTTAATGTATATTTATAAGAAAGAAAAACTAAAAAGTAGCTAGACTACACATATTTTATTCACAGAATAAAATTATATACAATCAAATTTTGCTAGATTTTTTATCAGCAAGATCATTTATAAATGGATGAAATTTTAATTTCCTTGTTTCTACGTGCCCTTTAGACAGTATTTGAAGTCTCTTGAGTCTCTCTAATATTATTAACCCCAGGTATGTTTTAATTAATTTCAATATAGAAAAGCTTCTTTTTCCCAATACTACAGTTACATAAATTGTTAAAAATATCCTTACAAGTATAAATGCATTTGAAGAAACAGTAGCTGTTATTTGTAGCAATTGTAGAGTTTTTATAGGGTTTCTAAAACCATGGATTTAATTACTTATAAGAAAGAAAACTTATTTCTTTGACTAGCACATAGCTATCTATGCCTACATCTTTTAGACACTTGAGTTGGTCATATTTCTGAATCTTTTTTTTTTTTCTATCAAGGCAATTTCTAGTATTGATGCATGTTTTCGATGTTTGTTTTGTAGAATCGTATGGAATTTACTTGTCTAGCCTGCATAGCTTTGTACAGTATTTGTTAATAACAATGCACCTCAAACATTTCTATCCAGTTACATATTGGTTCATCCACATATTTATAATTAAATATCTTTTTAATTTTCGTAAAGGTGTTTCCATGAATACTGGAGTGACTTCTAGATAAGTTGCAAGCTCTGAGGCTCTGACTAAAACTTGTTTGAATCCAGATTGGCTATATTTTGCCAGGAATTCTAGAAGGGTTCTAAGTGATTACAGTACTTCCTTTGAGACATATTTTAAATTTTTCTTTCTTTGTGTCTCTGTACTAGCATGGAGCCCAATTGCTTCCAATAAATCCAGTCCTGCCTTTCATAATTAATTCCTTACATATTTTCTGTCCTTTCATTCATAGTGTTCCCAAGGCTGTCTTGTGAATAATGATATTTTAATTTTGAGATGAGTTTGGTTTCTCAGACTTATTAAAAATTCTATTAAACTCTATTAAACTCTTCATCTATTTAAAGGAGTTTTTCAGAAACTTTCAGATTTGCAGGTTTCTTTTCAGAAGACAATTTCTGTGAAAGATCTATTATTTTCAGCTTTTGGTGTCAATTGCTCTTAACTTGCTACAAGAATAAGCAACAAAGTTATAGCCTGAAAAAATTTATGACCTAGCCTTCATATTTCTCTGAGTACAATGATTTCTGATTCACTAAGTGTGTTTCTAGAAAATATGTTTGAAGTACAATATTCGTACCGTTATGGTGAGATTTCATTCCAAAATACCAATTTTGGCATTTTCTCCCTTCAATTCTTCAGTTTATGTAAAGATACATGCTATACAGTGCAGGCATATAATATGCTTTATATGCATAGTAGTAAAAATGCGAGGTCAGGGAAAGCACACAATTATTTTAAGTTTTTAGTGGTTTCCTATTGTTAGATTTTTGATATTATAAATCTCCTCTTGCTTCTGACTAATATGTGAGAATTTTTTCTCACTTTAGTTCTATAGGAATAAATACAGATGACAGAAGGCCTTGAAGATGTAAAAAACCAGGGCAAAAAGAATAAAGTCTTATCATTTGTCAGGAAATCAGATAATTCTGAATTATGTCTTGTACCTCTTTGGAAATCCCACATGTTCTGAACATGGTAATTAAAATTGTCAGAATGTGATATTTGTATCCATAGGTATATATGCAGTTGTGTTCATAACTGAATGCATATTGATGTTAGCATATGCATGGTTGTTAAGTGGCACTTTCTTGTACCTCATTTTATCACTTTTATATTTTCTGACCTAGTTTTAAGTGATGATTTTGTTGAGAAACCTGAAAGTAGCTCTGGATTTTATCAGAAGCTTTTAAATGAAACTTGAAATTTCTAAATGAATACAAGTTAATAAATTTTAAATACAATTTCTTTAAATTCTTTGATGAAATGCATGATGGAATGTATCAATATATGTGACTGTAAAGTCATAGATGACTAAAAGCCACCTTCTCCTCCTCTGGCACCTGTTAGTAATCCAGTATGTGCAGTTTTTCTCATAAATTCCCTTCCAGTGAAGGCAGATAATAATTAGTATCTTGTACTCACTGATGTAAACACAAATGTCATTGATTGTAACTGTCTACCTCTAGAAAGGGGTAATTATGTTTTAATAGTTTCAAATGCTCCTAATCCAAACCGTACACATCAGATATCTTGAGTTTTCTAATTTTTAAAAATTTTTTTTCACTCTGATGTAAGTTCAATAATCTATAATTGTTAACTGCCTTGTACCAGTCTGTAAATATTTTATACTCTAATAGGATTTATATAAAAGAATTTTGCTTTATAATTTATTTTCATAGTAGCAGCAACTCATTTGCTAGGCAATGTCTTTTTCTTTTTGTCACATTTGTTCGAAATAAAGTCAATAAATGTTATGTGAGTATCCTCACCTGAGCTTATGTGTACAAAATGGAGAAAAATTGCTTTTCTTTTTCCTGTGTAGTGTATTACTTCTAAGGCTTTAAATTTTGTATTTTATATAATATGTGCAAAAATTTCTTAATTTGAAAGGAGGATGGAAAGGGAAAATAGTTTATGGGAACAAATTTATAAAAAGACCATAAAGTGTTTGTATATGAAAAAAACAGCTTATATTTCAACATGTAGGTAATTTAATATGACTGTTTATTTTGTTTTAAATTTACTTACCCTTTAAAAAATTTAATTTGTGTGAGTATTAACTTTGGAGGGTCTGATGAACGAACACCTGTCTAGGGGTTTTCTCATCGAAAAGGGAGTGAGACAAGGTGATGCCATTTCATGCCTTTTAATTAAACTTGCTTTGGAAAGGGTAATCAGGAAGTCCAGTGTCGACACCAGGGACAGCATTTAAAAAAAAATCTGTGTATGTGTTTGCTTTTGCTGATGACATTGTACTGGTAGCTAGAAGTAAAAGATATTTAATGGAAGCGTTTAAAGCTATTGAGATTGAGGCCGGTCCAGTGGGCCTTGTTATTAATCAAGAAAAAACTAAGTTTATGCCTGCAAGTTGAACCCCCTTCCCCAAACTCATCGTTTATTTGGAGGTAATAAATTTGAAACGGTTGCTGAATTCATTTATTTGGGTTGGATGTTTAACAGAAATAATATCCTAGGAATTGGAGGAGTTTGGCTGCCAATAGAGGTGGCTGGAAACGTCTGGTTCAGAAGGATTTGGCCCATCCAGGGCTTACACGCCATGAATGATGAATGATGAGTATCTACTGTTTTGTATAATATGCACGTATGTTTCTTTAATCACCGTTTTGTTAAATAAGGTATTGCTCTTTCGTGGTTTCTCTCAGTGCATACATTTGTGGCTGAAGAATAATATATTTCGTGCTCTATCATGAAAAATTATTTATATTGCCAATTGCCTGAATTGTATTGTGTAGAGTTCTGTCCAAAATAATTTCAGTCTATAGGAATATCTTGAAATAATATGACTTGTTAAAAGGAGGGTAGGCACATACCTTAAACAAAATGGAAAATGTTTCGAGAATTCTGTAAAAACAAAATGATTTTCCATTCACACGATAGTTTTATTTATTTTATTATCCAGTATAAAGGTAACTCAAGATAACCATAATGTAATTTGAATTATTCTAAATTTATCTATTTGAATTTTTATGATTTTCAATTTTAAGTTTTATAGATTTATAGCAAAACTAATTATCGGCAACAAGTTTGAAGAGTGTTTAAAAGATAATATAAGTCCCAAATTTACTCTTTTGATCCCTGTGTATATTTTTATAGGCATGCATATTTTTTCTGGTACATTTATTATGTAGTAGTACCCTTTGTACTTACGCATCTAGCTGCGTTGATGTATGCATATGAGAATTATAAAAATGTTTAATCTCTTAATTTTAAAGAATCTTAAATCGCAAGTATTTCACTTTGTTGTAGACTCTTTGGCCTAACATAGTCACAGACTTTGCTAAAGGTTCTTTGGGTTAACATCTACTCTAAATACAATTGAATATAATGAAATTTTTTCCATGGAAATGCATAAAGGAACATTTATAAGAATAAACTTTAATTTAGAAGCTTACGGAACCTTGAATATCGATACCACAAGATAGAGAATATTTTAGAAATTAAGGACAAATGAGAAAGACGAGCCGAAATCACGATATATAAAATTGTATGCATATATAAAGTTTTGTAGAAATACAAAAAATGCAGAAACCTAATTTTTTTAGAAAAAATGAATTGTAAATATAAACTTTACTTAAATTTAAGTACTCTTCCACCCCAATCCACTCCCGAACAAGCAAAAAACAAAAAAAAAAATGAAAAATTAGACTATACCAATATTTCTTAATATAGAAATATAAAAAATCTACCATTATTTTTCAAAAATTTCTTTAATTATATCTCACTAACTAGCAGCAATCACTCAGCACTCCCTCTTAAAAACTTTTTTCTTTCTGAAAAATAAAGATTCACTATAGGAATAGAGGTCTTCAAATGTACAAATAAAGCATTGAAGGCACCTAACGTACATCTCATAGATTACAATAGGTCCACAGATAACTTTTGAAATATTTCAGATTATTTGAAGAATCACATAACATCCCTTATAGTACAGTAGATGAACGGAAAGAAATTTGAAGAATTTATACTATTGTCAATTCTAATAACTATATACACAAACATATAGATTAAAATGTGCACAAAGCGTGGTGAAAAATATCTGTCGTCGCCAAAGTACAATTTGAACAAATATGCCTAAGCTACACCATAACCCACATATACTTTATTTTCTGAAATGAATTTATGCATTTTATTAGATTTATGAACTTCTTAATCTGATTGTAACCGAGCTCTTTAATCAGATGTAAATCTCTGGAATTTCTCAGTGTATTAAACTCAATTATTAATGATGGAATTATTTTGAATTACCGACAACTAAAATAAATATAAAGGAAAGAAATATGAATATTGCTTATCCATTATTGATCGGGCCGGTATCATTAGTTTTGTGGTCATCCCTACAAACCGAAAAAAATCTCTGCATGCCCTTATGATCTACCAGGACAAAAGAATAAGGATGGCTAAGGAACCTCGTGCCCAAATGCAATAAATTTATAATGGGCTGTAGTTTTTTTTAATCCAGAGCACAATTTATAACTTCTTAGTTTATATATATCTCATTTCCTAAGACAGAAGTTTTATATATTAAAAGATATCAAAACAGCTTGATGGTGCAGTGTTAATATGTCTCGTTGAAATTCCTTTCTCCTCTCTTTGCAGGTTCTCGGTAAATATTCCTAGGTGCGAAACTAAAATGTTTGTCGTATCTACAACTTTTGAAGTTCAAGATATTGCTGGCAGTTACCGTTTTCTGATTAATGTGTAAATAATCATCGTCATGCAACAAGAGCAAATGTATATTTCCACTGTAAAAGGACCTTCCAATGAAAGATATTCCGGCGAAAAGAGACGTGAGAAACGATCTCCTCGGCAGGAACATTTAAAAACACATCCCCGCGCCCACACTGAAGAAAAATCTTTCGCATGCACTGTATGTGAGAAGAGATTTTCTCGACTGAGTCATTTAACAGCACATCTTAGCACCCACACAGGAGAGAAACTTTTCACCTGCAATGTATGTGAGAAAAGATTTTCTCGACAGGCTGATTTAAAAAGACACCTCGGTACCCACACGGGAGAGAAACCTTTCGCATGCACATTATGCGAGAAAAAATTTTCCAAACAGGGTGGTTTAAAGACACATCTCCGCGTCCACACAGTGGAGAAACCTTTCGCATGCACTGTATGTGAGGAAAGATTTTCTCGACAGGGTAATTTAAAAGCACATCTCCGCATCCACACGGGAGAGAAATCTTTCGCATGCACTGTATGTGAGAAAAGATTTTCTCGACAGAGTACTTTAATAAGACATCTCCGCGCCCACATAGGTGAGAAACCTTTCGTATGCACTGTATGTGAAAAAAGATTTTCTCGACAGTGCCATTTAAATACACATCTCCGCGCCCACACAGGAGAGAAACCTTTCGCATGCACTGTATGTGAGAAAAGATTTTCTCAACAGGGACATTTAAAAGCACATCGTAGGACCCACACAGGAGAGAAACCTTTCGCCTGCACTGTATGTGGAAAAAGATTTTCTGAACACGGTCATTTAAAAAGACATCTCCGTGCCCACACAGGGGAAAAACCATTTGCATGCACGGTATGTGCGAAGAGATTTTCTCAACAGAATCATTTAATAGCACATATTAGCACCCACACAGGTGAGAAGCCTTTCGCCTGCACTGTATGTGAAAAAAGATTTTCATTGCTGGGGAATTTGAAAACGCATCTCCTTACCCATCGAGGAACGACTTTTGGTCTGCAAGATATGTGAGAAATGGTTTTGTGAACTACATCATTTAAAAAAACTTGTTCGTACCTATACAGAAGAGAAATCTGTCATAATTTCTGTGTGAGAAAAAGGATTTTCCTTCCAGTGTGGTTTAAGAGCGCCTAGCCTTACTTGTACAAAGAGAAAACTTTTGATTGCACGATATGTGAGAAAAAAATTTCTGCAGAAGGTAATTTAAAGAAAGAAAACCTTCATCTGCACTGCATGAAAGATAGGTTTAAGGCTTGAGAACACATGAAAAATGCATCTCCCTACCCATTCAGGGTAATTTAAAAAGAGAAAACCTTTCATCTGCACTGCATGAGAGAGGTTTATGGTTTTTTTGGTTTGGAGCGCTACGGTCATTTTTTGCTACACGAGGGCTAATTAGACCGGGACCTACAGCTTAAAGCCGATTCCGAACGGCTACAAACATCCATGCCAAGAGTGGGACTCGAACCCACAGCCTCCGGTACCGAATGCCAGCGCCCTAGCTATTCGGCCATCGTCCGGCTTGAGAACACATGAAAAATACATCTCCCTACCGATTCAGGGATGTAGCCAACTATCGTACGAAATGGGATTTTTTGGCGCAAAGAAATATTTTTGTCCCACCGTGGTGAAAAGTCCTTGAAAAAAGAAATAAAACTCAAGTTTGATGGTGTTTCTTTATAGGAGATATCACACATAAATATCTTTTCGGTTTAATTTAGTGTTTTATGACATTAATATTTTTTAAATATATTAATGCGATATCGGACATGACCTATGATGGGATACTTTCCTCATCAAAGTTATTAAAGTAAAAGAACCTGTCATTCTACTTGTTTAGCCTGCGGGAAAGGGTGTCATGAAATGTCACTTATGCAATAATCCTGGTTTTTGTTTTTGCCTAATATTTAATTATAATTTTTAAGATTTAACTTTTTATACATTTGCTGTGTCCTCTAAATTAGGAAATAAATATGAATAATGATATATAAATAAATATTTTACGGCTTCGTACCGAGACTGGATTAATTTTTCCTTTTGTCTCTCTTTTAATTATTTTAAATTAATTTAATTTTTAATATTTTATTAGAAGGATTTGTTTTGTGATGTGCAGCCAAAGTAATATTTTATGCATAGAGCATCTAATGATACTTTTATATTCGATAACACCTCAAATTTTTATGTATGAAATATGTAATTTTAATTTTGAACTCAGCTCTTGAAAAATGTTTAACATTTATAAATTACACCAATTCTCGTCTATCAATTAATAGACTCTATTGATTCTTGCAATATACGAGTATTTGTGGACATGACATGTGATAATGTGCTTGCACTCTGAGTGGTACCGGTAATCAGAGAAAACCTTTGGAAGTGGACATTATAAGACGAAGTGTGATTGGTATTTAAAGAAGTTTTTATGAATTTGTTTGTTTAGCAATTTGCTGGGCAGCTAACATATGCGGTAAATGTTGTGTCTTAATCAAATTAAATTTAATCTTGTCGTACGCAAAAATATGAGTGTATCTAAAATTCACGAGAATGGGGAAGCATCAGTTAGAAAATTTATCTTGCAGAAACGACGTGGGCTAAAGGAAAATGCTATCTCCTTTGGAGAAATTTCTAAACTTGATGAAGGTCATTTCGAACTTACAGCTATATACGTTTAAGGTTAAAAACTTACGTGTTTATAAAATTTTAAAATGAATGTTTTTGAAACATCTCACTCAAACGAAATGTGGATAAGAGATGGATATTCGGTATAAAAAAAAGAAATTTTCGAAATGATACATCGTTGTCGGGACGCTGACAGGTTGGGGGGGGGGAGAATCCCTGTTACGCCATGTAGACTGCAGACAATAAGGCGCTCGACTCGGGGGAAGTATGGAACAATATATGCATGACAGAACAAAAAGTAGATCATCATCACCGGAAAAATGTGTTTAAAAGTAAATGTACGGTAAACACTCTAACTCGATTGAATAATAATAATAAAATATCCCTTTTTAAAATTTTTGCAGGTTGCAGATGTAAGTGGGAGTGAATGTGAGAGGTTGGATTCACGACTTCTTATTCGTTCAACTCGCCGGAATGATTTGGTAAAGGCCAGACGCGAGAATTCGATCTCCTGATTTTAGAAAAGGTCATAAATACTCGTAGTAGAAAAATGTCGCAGCTTAAAACAAAATGAACTTACTGCGGTTTCAGTGTGGCCAAGCTCCCCCCCCCCCCTCGACATATTTCTGCATATCAGTGGCTCTTATCCAGACAAAATTCCTTCAGTCGTACTCTGCGAATGTTGTTGTCGATTATTCCCACTTTAACGAATGAGATGACAACGAATATGTATACTTTCAGTGCCCCAATTGACCTACTACTTCAAAGATAAATGTTAGTCAAGTTTGAACAAGTCAAAGATTGTCCTGGATGCTTAATTCAAGCGAAAACACCACCAATGGAGCGAATGAAAATCTCATCAACTTAGGAAATAACATCATTCTCTGTGGCCAGGAATCGTAAGCAGGCTACCAGTGTTGCCAACCTCTACGAAGCGCCTCCCCCTAGCACCATCTCGAAATCCCCCTGTTTCTCCCTAACACCAACTTGAGATCACCCTAGACCTTCCTAATAAAAATTCTGGTTCCAAACAGGCATCCTGTTTGAGAGATAAATTGAAATAAATAGAAAATACGCACTTACATAATGAAATGGAGGTTTATTTACATTTGACATATGTATGGAAGTTATAATCTGATAAAAAAAACGCGTCTCGACTGTACAAAATATTAAAAAAATGCCCCTAAAAACACCTCATTTCATCTAACTTACCCCCAAATTTAGGGGGGGAAACCTCCAAGTTGGCAACACTGCTAGCGACTGACAATAATAGGGCGATAAGCTGCATGTCAAAGAGATCCTAGTCACGTTGTGCAGATCGTGAAGTACGATTGCTGTTGTTCTGCTGTAGGTATTCATAAAGGATTAGTAGGTAAATCCGGACGTAAACAGAGTGGTTGTCGTTTTGTTTGCTTCCATGGAAATAATCGATA
Organism: Dolomedes plantarius; assembly: GCA_907164885.2. Lineage (NCBI taxonomy): Eukaryota > Metazoa > Arthropoda > Arachnida > Araneae > Dolomedidae > Dolomedes > Dolomedes plantarius. The sequence continues at coordinate 109,361,489 of OU015499.1, forward strand.
ACCACACTAGCAAGCCATGGCCGAGGGAATTTTGCCTCGATACCAGATCACGTTTTCCAGCTGTCCCTCGAATAAATACGTAAGGAAATTTAGATATGGGCAGTACAGGAATTACACTTTGCTGTAAGCACATGAAAAATGTATGATTTTAGAAAAATAGAAGAAATGTTTCGACCTCTCAAAATTGCCAGCAAATGACGGTGAAATTTTGTTATATGGACCGAATATGCGAAAACGACGTAATTTCATCGATAGAAAATTTAAATGAATTCAAAAAGATTAATTAAAAAATTAATTACTCACTGATAGCGGTTTAAAGGATAAATGCAAACAGTTCGTTGTCGAATCATGAATTGAATATTAATTATTCAGACTGCTTTGGAGTTCGTTTTTAATCACACAAGTTTTGTTGATAGGACTTAATCTTGGATTTTATAAGTGGATATATTTTATATAAAAAGCTCTTGAATATCTGCTGAAAATTATCAGCTTGAAGTAATAGCATATGTGACAGTATGGAGGTTTTCTTCAAATTCCTGAAAGACTGAAATAATTATGATTTCTTGAACATCGAGGTTCTTTCGCTAACATGAGTATTTTATGAAACACTCATATAAACGTATTTTCGTTTGACAACAAACACTTAACAAAGTTTAAAATTTGTATTTTCTCGCATCCAGCAACATTACAGCGTGGTAAAACTGTAACATAGGTTTCCTTAAAATAAAGACAACTATACACCGAGTGGCCAATTTTTTGACCAACTGACAGTTTTATCTATGACGTCACTTGTGGTTGCGATTGGTATAAAAAGGGATTGCTAGGTGATTGAGAAGACTGTTGGAAAGCGCAATGTGTTGAACGTGGAACGATTGTGGGTCCTAGGAGCAGTGGGGCAAGTATCAAGGAAACTGCTTCGCTCGAATAGTGTGTATGATAGCGCAAGATCAAACGCCCCCAGTTTGCACGAGATCGCAAGTATTGGACAGTAAAGGAATGGAAAGGGATCATGTGGTCCGATAAATCACGTTTCCTACTACACCATGTAGATGGCAGGTTGTGAAATTGAAAAATCGACACGAAATCGTTGACTCTAAATGCATTGCCAAACCACTTGGAGTTAGTGGATGCAATGTTTTGTTCTGGAAAATATTTTCCTGTCATTGTTCGGGCTTTCATTTTTTTTTAAATTCCTGCACAAGAACGTCTGAGTGCAGAAAGGATTTACTCGTAAATATGATTGCGAGTGGGGTTCTCCATGGAAACAAATGAGATTACCATGGAAACGAATGAGAGGACAACGACCATGTTTACTTTCTGTGCCCCGATTAACCTACTACTTCAACGTTTATTTGAAGTGTTGGTAAAACGATGTCAAAGACTACACTGACTTTTTAGTTCAAGCGAGACAACTGCTAATACAGAAGGTCGTTCGCACTTTATGGAAACGATTTTGTAATTTATTTTTGTCGTTTGCATTTTGAGATAAAAATTTGGCCACTTCAGAGTAACCGTCTGCTACTGTTTTGTTTTGATTGGAATATAAAATAAAAGATTTATTTTGAAAATTGCTCCTAAAATTGATAGGTTACGTAACTGGACTTTCCGAGGAGAAATATTCGTATCAACAAAATATAAAGCGGTGTAAACATCGCGGTTAGGGCATTAAAAAAAAGGTACTTATAATATATTAAATTTGAAAGGAAAGAAAAGTCTCACTGAAAGTAAAATTGAAAACAAACCACGAAACCTCATCCTTAGACTGTTCGAACGCAAGTAAATATCAAAAAAGTAAAGTCTCTGATCCTAAAAGAAACTCCGCTGACTCAAAGATCCTTTGCATCGAAACTAGAAATGTTTTCTGGCGCAGTAAATAAAATCATTCATAAAGATTTGAAGTTAAAAAAGATGTTTAAACCTAAAGTTAATCGGCTTTTGCCAAGACATATTGCTGAAAGAAAAATAAATTGTAGAAAATTAAATAAAAAAGGCCTAGCTGCTGAAAAATGGAAATTTGTGGTAACACTCGATGAGGCATGGGTGTATTTAAGTTACTGTAATAAAAAAAGATCAATTTTCTATTGCTCAACTGACGGGAATGACGGTACGAAATGACTCCGTCAGTCTACAGAAGTTCTTAAAGGGATTCATGATAGTTGCAGGATTTTGTTACAATGGATTTGGTTTGATAGAGTTAATTTTTTTTCTGTCCAAATTCGCGCCAATTGGACAGAATTTGGCAGTATATCTCTCGGGAGGACATCCACCACCTCTATCAATCAATGACAAGCCGAATAACTGCTTGTATAAGAGCCAGAGGTGGACCAACGCGTTATTGACTTTTTCACTTTGTGAAGCTCTTTCTCTTATATAAATCTACTAGATGAAGTACCCGGCATTGCCCGGGATTTTAACAATATTTGTTAACCAAAATCAACACTATAAATAACATAGAAAAAGTATATGTGAAATGTTATACACATCTCAGAATTCAGGAATTTCAGCCTTTCATCATTGAAGCACTAAAATCTGAAAAGTAAAAATGTTAAATTGTCTAATGTTTGCTAACCAAAATTAATTTAAAACTAAACACGTTATAAATAACATAGAAAAAAACATGTGAAATCTTATACACATGAATAAAATGAAAACCCAATAAAACATATATAAAATTATAATAAACTCCTCAGAATTCAGCTAGATTTAGCCTTTTATCATTTGGGCAAAAAAAAAGAAGCTGAAATTACAGGTTTAGCTGAAATTTCCAATAGAACCATGATATGACTCTAGCGTTGCCTCTTAAAAAATGAAATGTTTGATTGAGGGCTGCAAACCATTCAACTCCTCTCCACATTAAACTCCTATAAACATCCTCTACATATTAAATTCCTTTTCTCTCCAGAATAAACTCCTCAGAATTTTGGTAGATTCAGCCTTTCATCATAGTACCACTAAATCCTGAAACATCCTCTCCAGAAATATAAATTTATTAATTACAATAATTAAACTCACGCAAATGTATGAATTACATAAGTTTTTTAACCAACATTTAAATAATTCGTAAATGAAAAAGCATATGAAAATAAAGATAATAAGAACTTCCGGAATCGAAATTAATTACCCTTAATTTTTAATTAATAAAAAACCAACATAATATGAATAAAAACGATAGTTGTTTAAAAGCATATGAAAATAAAGCTATTATAAAGATAATAATAAAAAAGGCATATGAAAATAATGCTCGCGTATGAAGTTAACTTTATGATATAAAGATAGTAATAATAATATAAACCGCGTGCATAAAATATTTAGCTTTTCAAGCGAAATAAATTAATTTTTAGAAAAAAACTACTCTTAATCGAGAAATTAAATACCTTGCACAAAATTTTGATTTTACCAACTTTCTACCCTACAATTTACACCCTACTTCTTTGAAGTTGGCTGTTGAAACATCCTCTTTGAAAAATTTACACCCTACTTCTTTTAAATAGGGTGTAAATATAAAGTTTTAACAGCGAATTGAATGCCAGTTAAAAATTATTGTTGTTTAAAATCATATGAAAATTACGCTATTATAAAGATAAAAAAAGCATAGGAAAATAATGCGTGCGCATGAAGTTAACGTTACGATATAAAGATAGTAATAATAATATATATATATAAAACAGTTCCGTAACTAACTGACTGACTGACTGACATACAACGTACAGACCAAACCGCGGGAAATAAAAGGGCTGAAATTTTGCATGGCGATTCTTCTTATAGTGTAGGAGTGCACTAAGAAAGATTTTTGAAAAATTCTTAGATTTTTTTAAAATTAAATTTTTGAGTTGTTTTAGTACCTTTTTTTAAGTTTGCATTTAAAATAATAATAATTTGAGGGTTATAAAATTTATATCACGAAAAAGATCATAAAAATTCCTTTAATATGAAATCTTTTTCAAATCTTTACCTCCATTTTATGATTTTTGGTGAATTTTTAAAGATTAATTTTTAGAATTTAACCTTTTACATGCCACACTATGATCAAGGAATAAAGTACCATATTTTGATGCGTAACTTTGGTCGATAACTTCCAGGAAGTCGGTCCAACAGGTGTACTCTACTCATTCCTTTATTATATAATTTTATAATGTAAGGTTAAGGAAAATCAACTTTTATTTTAGCTCGGACATATCTTTTTGCTCTTCCTAATGGTTGGTGAGTAATAAAATTTGATGTAATAGTTACAACAAAACTATCGTTCCAATGGCACATATAAACTTCTCCATCGCATCGGTAATCAAACTCTCCACGTTGAAATTTCGATATTTCTTTTGCTGTTTTAAGAGAACATTGTCCCGTTCTGGAATCTCGCACTGTGCCGATTGCCTTAAAGCCTTTGTTAGATAAATCTGTCAGCAGACTGTACGATGTAAAAAAAGTTATCGAAAAATATTTTGCGTTTCTCTGGATTGTCAATAAAAGATAATAGTTCGGAGACAACTTTTGATCCAAGTGGCAAATTTTCATTTTTCGAACTTTTTCCACCGTAGATAGACATAGCATAAGGATAACCATTTGCTGAGCAGATCATCCAAACTTTGAAACCAAAGCGAATTGGCTTTCCACGTATGAACACCTTAGCCGAACGATGTCCATAACACGGAACCATGGATTCATCGATACTCATATTTTCATGAAAAACTCCAAATTGACGAAAATTTTTTCCAACCTCTTTATAAAAGGGAGAAATTTTTCCTAATTTATCGCCTGGTCCCAATTTACTATTATCAACAATAAGGAAATACTTTTTTAACATCCGAAATTTATTTCTGGGCATTGTATTGTTAACAATTAGGATATGCAAATCTTCCTGAGAGCTCCAATATGTATTTTCATCAGGTACTGAGTGGTAGCCAATAAACAACAGTAATCCAAGAAACTGCCGAATGTCATTTGCGTCGACGTCTAAAGAGTCTCCTTTTTGTAGGGCATACAGCTTTGTAAGTTCGGCTGAATTTTCTAAGTAATCAGACGGCAGAATAACTGATTGACGGCAGAATCACTGATCACGTGTGATATCACTGCTTTTGTATATCGTTACATGGAAATGTTCCTTTTTTGGAACATTGCATTTTTACGCAGTCTTGAGGAAATATTTCTTGTTATTATTTTAATTTATTTTATTAACTCGTTAAACTTGTCCTTTGCAAGTACGATGGGGAAATTTTTGGGTGGATTTGAATTTTTAGGAATTTTATAGAATTTTTTTTCTTACGTACTGTAAAAATTGTGAAAAAAAGCTGATTTTTAGAAATTTTTCTACGCTAAAATATTCATATTTGAAAAAAAAAATGTCAAAAAATCAATCATGCCTTCTATAATATACGGTAATTTTTTCAAACTGACAGATATCACAGTTTATTTTTAAAAAAATATTAAAGATGGTGTTCCAAAAAAGGAACATTGGCATGTAAAAGGTTAATTTATTAAACGCTGATCACGTGATTTCTTTTTCTGTTACTTTAAATAAATTTATCTTCACATAACAATGAAATAGGCAAAAAAAAAATACTTTTTTTCTTGCTAATGCGGCAGACGATTGGACATTATTCAAAAAAATATTAAAATGTAAAAGATATGTTCCTCAAACTGTACTACATTAACTGTACTATATTCTTTAGTATGTCCTATGAGATTTAATTTGAATATTTTCTTCTACATTATTTTGTCTATAAAAATATCCCTTACGATTTTTTTATTAATATATTTTTTTGTTTTTTTTTACATCAATCGTATACATTGATCGTCGTATTTATTATATATATGTATATATATATATATATATATATATTGGCATTAATTGCATACACTGACATTGTATTTAATTTGAATGTACCGTTCGTTTAGGAACACCTACTAAACGAACGTTTAGGAGGTGGTTTATGGAATACTAAAAGTTTAAAATAGTGGCGCCATCTATTGCACATCTGTGAATCGAGGATCGCATCCTTCAAAAATTGTTGGTTATCGTAATTGTTAGCAATACAATGCCCAGAAATAAATTATTGATGAATGTTTGTTAACCAAAATCAATTTTAAAACTAAACACAGTATAAATAACATAGAAAAGATTTAGCCTTTATCATTGGAGCAAAAAATCCTGGAAAGTAAAACATAAAATATATAAATTTATAATAAACCTACCAAAATCCATTAAAAAACTAAACACAGTATAAATAACATAGAAAAAAAAGCATACGAAATGTTATACATATTAATAATATGAAAACCAATTAAAAATATATAAATGTATAATAAACTCCTCAGATTTCAGCTAAATTCGGTCTTTCATCATAAAAAAGCAGAAAAAAAAATAAAATAAAAATAATTTAAAAAAATAATAAAATAAAATAAAAATAATTTAAAAATAATAAAATAAAATAAAGATAATAATTAAAAAAATAATAAAATAAAATAAAGATAATAATTAAAAAAATAATAAAATAAAAGCTGAAATAAAAAAGCCTTCATAAAAAAGTTGAAAATACAGGTTTAGCAAAATTTGCACGATCCCATACTCGAATCCAAGTCTTACGGGGTATCAAATGAACCGTCTTAAGGAATACGCCACGATTATACACAACACTGTTGAGTAAAGTAAAAAATATACGCAATAAGTTTTTTGGAAAGTTGCTATGGGTTGGTGAATATACATACATTTATGGAGTAAAAGGAGTTTTAAGTGAGAAATAAGTTAGCAGGATAGAAGCTTAGTCTTTAACTCTTCAATAGACACAAAGACATAAGCTAGGGGGATTGCAGTAGAGATTAAAAAAGATCGCGACACTTAGCGTGGTTGATTCGAATTTTCCATCGCGTGTGAGAGTGTCAATATGCCGTTGTATCCGATTTATTTTAGAGTATAAAATTTGACTTGAAAGATTATTATTTTCATTTATTATTCTGGTTTAATATATAACTTGAAACTTTTTGATTTTATTTATTTTATCTTTTCGCTCGCTGTTTGCCAGCTAACCCTAACGTGGACGCCATATTCAGAGGGGTGATTCCACAAAGTGTAACAGCTTACAAATTGTTGGATTTTTATTAATTAAAAATCAACGGTAATTAATTTCGATTTTTGAAGTTCTTCAGACCCTCGGCTGTTTTTAAAGACGCCTGTATGTAAAATTTCACGATCGTTGCTCCTAAACTGTGGATTTCTATACAATTACAGAGAGACAAACATTCATTTTTATATATTAGATATATATATAACAGTTCCGTAACTGACTCATTCATTCACTGACTGACTGACTTACAACGCACAGACCAAACCGCTGAACCTAAAGGGCTGAAATTTTGCATGGCGATTCTTCTAATAGTGTAGGGGTGCACTAAGAAAGATTTTTTAAAAATTCTTCTTAGATTTTTTAAAATTAAATTTTCAAGCTGTTTTTACGTTTGCATTTAAAATAATACATTGAGGGTTATAAAATTTATATCACAAGAAAGATCATAAAAATTCCTTCAAAATGAAATTTTTTTCGAATTTTTACCTCCATTTCATGATTTTTGGTGAATTTTTAAAGATTAATATTTAGAATTTAATTTATGAAATGCTGATCACGTGATATCTTTTTCTAGTACTTTCAATAAATTTATCGTCACGTGCGTAACAACTAAATAGACAAAAAAATATTTTTTCCTCTTTTTAATGCAGCAGACGATTGGATATTATAAAAAAAAAAATGCATATCCCTTACGATTTTTTTATAAATATATATATATAGATAGATATATATTTTACATCAATTGTATACATTGATCATCGCATTTATTATAAATATATATATTTATTTTTTGGCATAAATTGCATACGTTGACCGTTGTATTTAATTTGAATGTACTCCGTAGGGAAGCGCGGGTTTTCAGCTAGTCATTCAATATTTCTCAAATTGTAATCATTTGTTTTTCTGTACATGTACATCACATCTACCGATTTTCGTCCCATTCGGATAACTTCCGAGTACATTTCCTTCTAAATTATGATGAAAAAAATGCCACTTTTCGGGAATTAAGGGTTGTTAGATTTGTGTCTCAAAATGTATGTAACGTTCGCTTAAGCCCGTCTGCACACGGAGCAACTCAAAAGAAACTGATAACCGACTCAAATCACAAACCAGTCCGTGATGAGTCGCAACCTATGTAATTGAATGGAGCCACGCACACGGCGCAACTGGTTACAAACCCGTCCCGGACGGGTTTGTAACCAGTTGCGCCAAGTTTCAGCTATAATACGTAAGTACCCAAAAGGGAGTATCATTAAAAAACATTTAGCAAATTTTTCGTATCTTATTTTAATTCTGCGTCGGTTATTTTATTATATATTATTGTGTGCCAATATATTGGCCGGGCCGCAAAAATGTTCGTCGCTGGCCGCGAGTTTGACACCCCTGCTGTAGAACATCTAAAATAATAAATGCAGTAATACGGTTTTGGAAGAATATATTATGCATTTTTTAATTGCAGTAAAACCAAATTTATAAGTAATTCAAGGGGCATCGAACAAGAAACGTATAATTGAGAAAACATATTACTAACATAACATTAAAATTTAATGAAAATAAAGTGGCGGGAATGAAAATAAATAAAAAGTGAGAAATTATTTTCAAAATGTCCTCTAAAAAATTATGTATAATTGCAAAAAAATAACGTAGAAGCATATGCCGAAATGCAATTTACCATTTTGCATACAAATATAGTAACCCACAAACGCAGAAAACGTATGAGGTTTTACAGTACATATTAATAAATTATTTATATTAATTTGCCTGTTTATCTACTTAGATATTAATGTTTTTCAAGTTTGCATGCTTGAATAGACATACTTAGGTAAATGCACGATGGTATGGTTTTATTATCACCTTATATTTAACAACATAGTATAATTATTATTGTAATTAAATTAATAAATCAAATGTGCATACCTTTTATTAACTTATTTTAATATGATATCAATAAAACTATGCCTGAGTAACAATCAGTTTAAGTAAAATACACCGATTTATTCAAACGCGAGTACGTATGGCTGACAATACGACAGTCTCGAAAGAATTTTGAAAATCCTCTGCAGAAATGGACAACTATCGCCAACTATACTTGAAAAATAGAAGTATATGAACTTCAATAACAATTGGTAGCAAAAATATACCATCATAAAATCTCCCAGAAAAAGCTTGAATATGTGGTATGTTTTTCATACCACTATGCTCTAAAGAGTTAAAAAAACCTTGCAGCAGTATTGCTATCCATATTTTCGCCTTCATATGCTAGTGAATCTTTGTTCTCAGAGATGAACTTTGTTGAGTCTCGTAACAGGAATAGCCTGACGGATGAAACTAGCAGTGCATGCATATCTCTCAGTGTTACTAAATATAAACCCGAAATAATATCTTTGCCATCTGTTCTGCAACAGCAGAAGTACCACTGATAATATATAGAAAGAGCCAACAAGTTTTCTGTCTCTAGTTTTATCTTTTGAAAATTCCAACTCTTCAGGATCGTTTAAATGTAGTTTTGAACGTAAATGAATAAATTTTTTCTATGTTTTTATTAACTCGTTTTCTTGTTTGTTTGTTTGTTTGTGTGTTTATCCAGTACGAACCTTGCAATCGATTTTTAAATAACTTCTAGACTAGCTAGACATTTGAAACTTTTAGAATAGCTCAGAACACGATGACATTGCATTATTTTAATAATTTTAGCCATCTTTAAGCAGATTTGAATTCATTTTCAGTTAATTTTGTTTTGTAGACTGGTGCAGCCATCTATCGCCGGGACGGGAACGAAAAGTTAAACGCAAGTTAACTTCCAATTAACTTCATTTTCTTTCAAGTTGATGGGATAATTCATCAAAAAAAATTTTAAAGTATTTATTAATGCATAGAATTGTCAAGTTTATATGATTCAACAGAAAATTTAAAAACATGGTATATAAAAAGTTCTTTTTAACTGATAATTATTAGTGTTAAATTTAATACTTTTAATCATATGATTACTAAAAGCATTTAATAAAATGTATCATGTATGAAAATGTAATTGCTTTTACATTTTGTTTTATGATGTAGCAGGTATAATAATCCAAAGATGTTAAGACACCTATAACAAATGTATGGAAGCAAACACAGACTTAGCAAAACAAACACAACTTTAATAGATAAATTAACTTTTATTAAAAAGTATCAATTGAGATTTTAAAATTTCAAATTAAAGAACTATTGATGACGATAAATTTACTAATGCAGCACAAATTGTGATATCATCATCGGCATATTTGATGAATGAAATAGACATAACATTTCTTAAAATTTTAAAGCATTTCATTCTCCCAATTACTCTTTCTACTTGGATTCTATTAATTCATATTTTTTTATTTATTTTAAAACTTCTTTCTTGGTTAGTTGGCTCTTCAGTTTTGTAAATGAAGTTAATACTAACTTTACTCCATGTGTGGCAAAGTAATCATCAACAATAAATCCTCTATCTGCCCAAACAACATCTCCTGGTTTTAAATTGTCAATGATACCACTTCTTTTAGTTAGTTCTTTGTCAGATACCCTCCCACTCTAACATTCTGAAAGGAAACATATTTGTCCTGTTGGGACAACTGCTATTAGAAATGTTAATGTTTGGTGGTGTTTGTAGTTTGACCACATCAAATTTTTATTTGTAAGGCTTGGTGGTATATGAGAAAAAATTTCCGTACAGTCCATTATACAAGTTGTATTACTATATATGCTGTATTGAAAACACTGTGGGAGAGATTCTGCAATCTGTTTTCGACTGGGGAACTCTGTGAGGTATTCAATCTGGCAGCAAGAACTGGCAACGAGCTCCGAAGGATTCTAACAACAGTGTTTGAGCATATTTCAAATCTTATTGTCAAATCTTTAGTTTCTGTGGCTAGTCTTAGCTTCATTAATACAATAAGAAACTGTGTTTCACTGTTAATTTTGAATTGTTTTTTTACAAAATTTTTACTAAATGATAGAATCCAGTTGAATACTTCGATTTTATGGAGACCAGTATAATATTTCAACAGCTTTGCTTGCACTCATCAATATTTTTATTGTTAAATTCTGATCTTATAGTTTTGACTTGAGGCACCAAAATTTAAATAAAAAATTAAAATTATACCTGATCTTCATGTTTGGAAAAAGAAACTAAGAGGGTTAACTACTAGTCCTAGTAGTTAACTCTAAACTCTTAAATCAATCTGCCTTACCTAATTTCAGCTCACAACCCATTCATTTCCAACATAATATCCATACTACCTAATTTTTTTTTAAAAAATTTATTCTCCTCTTGAAGTTTTCTTATTTTATCTTCTAATGATCTTTCTGAAGTATCTTTTTCTAGGTTATCAACTGTTTCTGTTACCTGTGGCAAAATTTCACCATAAGAATCTCCAGAAGCGAGTGAATTCCCAGAAAGTTCTGACAAAACTTTATAAGAAGAATAAATATTTTACAACTGTTTTACCAATACTGAACAGGCAATAAGAAAAATAAATATTACATGCTTCAATGAGTTATAGTCATGAACTAAAAATAAAATTTTATTCAATATACATAAAATGAGACCTGATTGTTCTTCAGTCACCATCAAAAGAGCAGTGTCTATCTTTCTTTTCTTTAATGATTAACTTTTACCTCTATTAGCTAGATGCTGTTTCCTTTTCTCATACTATTTCACATTTCTTTAAGAATGTGCACTATATGAGAAGACACTTGGAACATAATCAGGATGATCTTGATCTCTGTTTGGTTGCCCTTAAATGATTAAAAAAATTATGCAGTATGAGTTTATGCATGCAAATAAGTTTTATTATAACAATTGTGTTATTAACCAAGTGTTTTGTAAAATTTATAATGACATGAGAAATAAACCTTTCTAGTTTTTTATATGAAATTGTCTTTTATTTTCTCTTCCTTCCACATATTATGTTTAAATCCACCAACAAATTATTTCAAATACTAATTTTAAAGAGATAAAAAATATATGTTTGAATGTTAAAAAATAAATATATACAAATATTAACAAATGAAAAATGGCTTCCATAAATAAGCAAAAATTTTTAGAGCATTCTGGCATCTCGTCTCACGGCTTTAATCCAAAGTTCTCTACTCAGAGAATCGTGGGGAAATTTTAAAAAATCCTAAGCCACTTCCCTTTTTAAAGCGATTGGTGCAATCTAAAGAACAACTACTATTTTCCATTTTCACTTATCACTATATACAACAAAATCAGCTACAATACAAATATTAACAAAATTGGATGTTTTCATTAGTTGAATCAATGGTACCATAGACAATATTAAAAAATAAAAGTCCAACATATTAATAAACTAAAAAGAAAAAATATATATGTCAGAATTTGCATATACAGTTTTTCAATTAAGGACATTTATGCAGCTTAATATATCAATGATATACATATTCAGCTAAGTTAATATAAGAAGAATTTTCAGTAAAATCTAGAATTCATTTTCCCTCTGAGTTCTGATAATTTAAACATATCTAAATTATGTAGTACATCTTTATTGATGTTTTCATTCAGATTGCATTTCAACAAAATGATTAAGAAAAACTGTGTGTATAATCTTTATCAAGTGAGTAAAGTTGCTTTATTTTAATACTAAATACAATCGAAATTTTCAAGTTAATATTATGAAATTATATTATCTTTTTTACTGTGTCAAACTTATTTTATTTTTTAAAGAATATGCTTTTTAATGGTATTTTATAGAGTTTAAGAAAATAATTTAAAGCATGAAATTATTTTAAGAATATACAAACTGGTACAAAATTAATATTGCAAATTAGTTAGGTTTCAGTGCTTACATAGCTAGGAATGTATCAATCTTGAAAATCAGTGTGTGAACTACAAAACATTTATTACAGTATATAAAAAGTTCAAAATGATTAAACACATATGTCAAATGAAGTTAAAGATTTTACGTTTTAGTAAACAATACTACTATCCAAAATACCTAAAATAATTATTAAAAAAACGTTAAACAGGATCAAACAAACATAAAACCAAACGTAAAATAAGAAGAAATAACTGTGTAATATTCATGAATAGAAGTAGTCTAAGGAATGAACCTTAATCATCGTTTATAAAATGTTAACATTCATGCGGAAATACACGCTTGAACAACACTCTGTCAATTAAAGATGTACTCACATCGAATGATGTTACATACAATTCATATGAAGAATTTTATAAAAAAACTTAAATTATTTAACTCAAAATGAAGGTATCCTCATAAAGCACATGTTAAAATGAAACACAAATTGATGCAAACGCATAGGAACGGCTTCTGCTTTCTGCCTTTCGATAATCACGTAATCTATAGCAGAGGAAAACTGTCGTAGATCGCAGCGTTTCTTGAAGCTATAAGACTTTGGTATCAGATAGCAGTTACTAATCACAGGTGACTAATATTATTTGTTGGATAAGTGGCAACGATATCTCTTAACCGTGTCTAAACTGTGTAATATCCAAGACCCATCTCTATATTCAAGATCGTTGCTCTGACAAACAAATCTAGACTTCTAGATGATTCTAGAAAATTAAACAGCTGTTCAAGTGAGTTTAATTTGCGCGTATTTTTATCTGTATTATATGAGAGAACTATTTTTTTTTTTACATGTTGAAAATGATATATACAATATCTACGTTTTACGCTATTTTTTTGTGAGTGAAGCTGAATGCTAATACAATACTTATAACTATTGAACGGCTAAAAACTGCATGGTATGTTTATCCAGTAAAAAGTAGATTAATACTTTCTGGTCGATGTTGGCGTGATATTGAAATATACTCTCTACGATTTCAAGAGATTACTAAAAGTTGCCCTTCTGATAATTTTGTTTACAATATTTATACTACGTTTATAAATCGGGTAGATGAGTTGTACAATGGTTTTTGAACTGTTACTAATTGCAGTAAAAGACAAAATATACGGGAAGAGTTCCATATCCTGGTCAAAAAGTTGACAAATTCCACCAAATGGGTCTCTAATGAGAAATTTAGGAAAATACCATTTCTTACTGTTTTAAAACTTTCAGCATGATAATCAACACTTTGTGTGAAAATTCAACAATAACTAGCTATTAAACATCCTTAGGATATTTTAATTAATATTGAATGATATATTATTTAAGAAATATTGAATGATACAGCATTCATCTGGAATAAATAATTAAAACAGCCTAATATATTTGCAATCATCAATTGGTTTCAAAAATATATCATAGGATATCTTAATGGAAATGTTGTAGGAAAACAAAATATTCAAAATACAAGAATTTTATTTAAAGACATTCTTAAGAAATAAAAAATAAACTTTTAGGTACTTCAAGATAAAGACACATAAAAATTCAATAATAGTGAAAAATAAATAAAGTACATAAAATTTAAAAGTTTGTAGCGAGATAAGATAATTTTAATATATATAGAAGAATGAAAAAAATTGATGACAATAGTATTACCAGTAAATTTTTAGATCAGATATTAAAATTTAAAATATTTCCTAAGTATCAAAATCATGTTATCAAACTAAGATAAAATACAAATATTTTTGAAAATTGTACAGTATTAAGATAAAAAATTAATTATGAATATTCATTTTTGAAAATTTTAGAATTAAAAGACAGTGGGACTGTGATGTATTGTACTAGATGTACTCGGGCTGTGAGTAAGACCTATAATCTAGATATGAATAACCAAGGGTAAGCTCTCATTTTCTGGATTGAATTCCTTGAAAAGGAGGAAAATAAAATTATGAAAATAATTCAAAAAGTTTTTCATCAACTGAACGTATAATTCATAAGCTGAAGCTAATTTCGAATTTTATTGTCTTAAAACATCTAAATGATAATTATTCAAATTCAATTAGTTGAAACTGAAAAAAACCAAGTGGCATTTCTGAGATATAATCATTGACCTTTGGTAACGTAAGAGGGAAGCTTAGCTGGATCAGGTTTGCAGTATATTCAGCCATTCAACTGAATAATCAAAACATGTATTATAAAGGTTACAACCCTATTGTAGCAGAATAAAAACAAAGGTACCAATTTTATAATAACCAGCTTTGTTGCTATAAAAAATCCAACACTTTTCCTAATGTTCCTATGTTGGTGTTTTTATAATTTAATTCTATACTTAATACAATAAAATTGTTGAAATGTCTAAAGCTTATCAAAGTTAATAAAACATCATTTTTGTGCATTAAATTTTTAAAAATTACATTTGAATTAATATACAGTGTTAATTTCACATGAAACTTTTAGATAGAAGAACTAATTAAACAATTGAATTTTCCACATCAATGATTAACTGGCACCTAATTTGGTGAGTTTTTACAGGTTTGCACCATGAGCAGTTATCTACTGTTTAAGTGTTGCTTTCTTGTATCATCCTTTTATCAGAGAATTTTTTATTTATGTTTACATTTGAAATTAATTTTTATGTTATTTGTTTCTGTATTCATTCAGTGTTAAAATTTTTCAGGACAGAATTAAATAAATAACATTCATGCTCACCCTTCATTGCAACAAATATAACAGCTACAGCATTAAATGCAGTACTCCTAAATATTCATCATTTTAGGTTTATCATTCATTATAATATGCTTGTTTAAAGTTTCTAATCGATGTATTTCAAAGAGGATGATTTAAAAGTAATACTTGATATCTAAAACTGAAATTCCTATTAAAGCAAAGATTAATTATTTAACACTTCATGACTGTATACAATTATTGTTATACAGTACAACCTCCCAAATCCGGAACATTTTAATAAATGGCCAATTTTTCTTTTCCATTTTACCGATATATGTCCCTGCCAAAATGGTCCGTGAAATTACCGGCTTCCTTTCAAGCAAGTTAGTCTTAACACTTTGTTTTACTGTTTGGTAGCAAGTGTTTTCTTTCTTGTTCCATTTGTATTTTAGATGATTTATTTTATTTTCATTCTTGCATAATAAATAATTATTTTAGTAACTATGTCAGCTACAGTAGCAGGAAAAAGAGAAAACACATTTCTCTTTCAGTTGCCTTATTAAAAGAATATGAAAAAGGAACTCCAGTCAGAATCTGTGCATGAATTATGCAATTGGAAAATCTATTGCATATGATATAATCAAACAAAAAGAAAAAAATTCTGTAGTATTACAGCAAAAGTGTCTCAAAAGTAGAAATGAAGAAGAGAAAAATATTACGAATGTGAAATAATGTTGATTAGGACAACGTTTTGATCGAGTGGATTGGGAAGAAACAAAGTGAAAATATACCACTTACCAGGCACATGATTATGGAGCAGGCTAAAATGTTTCATGAAAGATGGAAGTAGATTCTCTATACAATTATTCTTCCGGATGGCTGTATAAATTTCAAAAACTACACACCATTCGCCAATTACGTATATGTGGAGAGAATGTAGGCGCTGATGATGAAGCCAGTGCATCATTTGTAGTTGAATTTTTGGAAAAAATGCTAAATGAAAACATATCTCATGAATTAATATACAACACCGATGAAACATCATTGTTTTGGCAGTATGTTCCTAGAAATACATTGGCAATGGCTGAAGAAAGGAGTGCTACTGGAATAAAAGATATAATAAAAGAAAGATTGACTGTTTTAGCTTGCACTAATGCCTTGGGAAGTCACAAATTAAAATTATTGGTTACTGGCAAAAGTAGAATCCTTGATGCTTGAAATATATCACTGTTTATCTTGTAATTTACCGAGCTAACAAAAGAGCGGGGATTATTAAAGATATCTTCCAGGAATGGTTTGACAATTATTCCGTACACCATGCTCAAGTCCATTGTGTTGCAAGCGGACTTCCCAATTATTCAAAAATTCTGTTAATTATAAATTATTGTTCTGCCCATCCTGATTCAGCAGTTCTAAATAAAGAAAATGTTGAGGTTAAATTTTTGCAACCGAATTGTACATCATTGATACAGCCTATGGATATGGGATTGTTGAATGCTATGAAATACCGGTATTAACACTAGAACATCGACGTTTTCTGTATACCTAAAACGTCGAGGGGCGGTCAAAATGACTGCTCCTTTGAAATGATTAAAAAATACACCTTTTTTCATGGTTTGTTTTCTGAAACAATGTTTTTAATATATTTAGCTTTTAAATTTTACATTTTCATCACATAAATTTTCCTCTCAGCTTATGCTTTATTTTATAATGTTTATTTTATTTTTTGTCCAAGAGAATACTATATGTTTTTATAAAACCAATTAGTAATAAAATACAATAGGTACAAAATAAAACATACTATACAAAAGGAATTACTTTGTATTGCACAAAATATTTTAAATATTTATCACATATGATAATTTACAAAATTTTATACATTTAAATATATAAATATTGCGAAATTACACTTACATTATTCTTTTTTACAGTCTCTGCAACCACTGAATTTTATGACTTTGCTCGTACAAGAGCTGTAAACTGACTTTTTGCAATGAGAGCGAATGTTTATAGTTTTATTGTGGCATTGATTGATTTGACATTGTTTGCGTTTTCTGCTTGAGATATTGGATGCTACATCTGTACTTGGACTGAAATTGGAAAGCAGAGATGTCTTAGAAGAAACATAAATTTTACTGAGCTCATCAGCTCATTGCAAAATATAATCAGCACGCTTGACGTTTATACCAGGTGTTTCTTTGTAAATGATCCAAGCATTGATAGCAGCTAAGTCTGAAATATCACAAAAAATCTTGTACTAGTCACAATCGTGAGGTTGAATATTTTCTTGCCATCTAATCAAGCACATCTATACCGTATTGAGTAGAGTTGTAAAATTTAACAACCTTAGGGGTCTTCTTTTCATTGCTTTCCATTTCGAGCATAGGATGTTGAGTGCTTAACAATAGGACACATTTGCTTTTCTTTCCTTGATATGCCGTCAGAGTGATATTATCGTGCTGGAGAATTTTGCTTAAACACAGTTCTCCCTTTTTGAGCTTGAATGATTTGGGTCCTTCTTTCTTTGCATGTTTCACAGTGCCTACGAGACTAAGTTCTTTACTTCTTAAAGTTTTGGCTAATTTTAATGATGTAAAAAAATTGTCAGTTGTAATGTTCCTACCAGTATTTTAAAATGGTTCTGCCAAACTACATACCGCGTATTTTCCAACGGTATCTTCATTGGGTCTACTTTCATTTTTTCCTAAATATGAAAGCCATTCAAAAAGTACTTTGAACAAACATCAGCTGCTAGACAAAGTTTTATCCAGTTTTAGGGGCATATATGGTGTAAATGAGCAACGTGCCTTACTTGGGAATAGTTGAGCATCTACTGTTATATTTGTACCTGCTTTGTAACACAGTAAGCAATTTTCAATAAATGTGTTTCAAATCTCTGATACTAGAGCAAATTGATCTGTTCGAAGTATTTCGATCTTGTTGACTTCAGATCAAAGAGCAAATATATCTGGATTTCTTTGAATCTACCATGATCCATTGTTTCATGAAAAAAGTTTAGGCCCCGTGTCGTGGACCACAAATTGTCGATTCAAATATCTTTAGAAATAAAAGCTCCACGGGTATACAGTAAAGAAAAAAAAATGTCTAATTCACCTAAAGATACACTCCAATGCAGATCTTGTTAGCGCCTGTAAGCTTTTGCTTCCGTGCATTGTTGTATGAGATGCAGAATTTTTTTGTTTATGAACAGTCTCCAAGTACTAGTAAAATTACCCAGAGTTACATGCCTAATGACAAATGTACTGGGTCTAGGCACTTCTCTCAACATATTGTGATGCTGCCATCTTCCTAAAGAAAGAGTATCAGAAGGAACTGTAGTCCACGCTGTTCCATCTTTTGCTACTTCTTCATTTTGGTCATTTTGTGAGAGCGATGATTGTTCCTGATTTTTTCTCAGTACTCAACTTCAGTTTTGACGTCTTCTTCCTTCTCTTACATGGATTACTTCCTTCTCATAGACGGATAGCAAAAAAATAGAATAGAAAGCCCAACATAGACAGCTATGTTGGATCAGCGGTCAAAATGACCGCAGTCAGTCTTTATAGTTGTATCCCTTTAAACCGGCGATAATAATACGCAGAAAAAGATAATTTTTGTCCAACATATTCTTTATGAATATTTAGGAAAAGTCAGTGAACAAACAAAGAATCAAAGAATAAAAAAGGGAAATATGAGCGTTTGAAAATCGTTTGCGGTCAAAATGACCGCTGACGCCATTCTAGTGTTAAAACGAGTTTTTTCGAAAAATGTTAAACCATGTGAATGGCGGTAAAGGTGTAAAAAATTTCATGAAAGAATTCAATGTGAAGGATGCATTGTGGTCTATTGCAAATGCTTGGTCCAATATAAACGGGGAACTTTAAAAAAATGCTTGACATAACTTGTTACCTTCATTGGTTTTTCGCTGATGATGATGACGACATCAGTGATTTTGAAGGCTTTCAAGTATCTGGGAAAAAAGCTGAAATAGCAGAATTAGTAGAACGTGCAAATAAAAGCAACATTAACTGGTTCTTATAATCGATAAACTGGTTCTTATAATCGATAGTTTTTATATCCGATAGATAACTTACAACTTTTAGAAATACCAAATTAATTGTCACATAATTTCTATTTACACCTGAAACATCACGTTCAAAAAATGGTTAAAAGGTTCAAGTTCAATCAAGGAACAACACACTG
The DNA here is from genome assembly GCA_907164885.2 of Dolomedes plantarius. NCBI lineage: Eukaryota > Metazoa > Arthropoda > Arachnida > Araneae > Dolomedidae > Dolomedes > Dolomedes plantarius. Next base: position 109,381,249 of record OU015499.1, read on the forward strand.
CTCATTTTCATATAAGTATGTATTTCTTAACTTTTTCAAATACATAGTTCTAAAAATGTTAAAAAGAAAAGTGAATAAAATTATGTAGCTATTATGAATGTACATACATAAAGCAAATTTTGTTCTTACATGTTTATTCATTTTCTGAAAAATAGTCAGTAATGTTTGTTTGTTTAGTGTCATTTTTATTTATTTATTTTTTTTCTTTTGTAAATAAAAATAATATTCGGTTATCGCGACAAGTTCTTTGACAGCTTTTTTTTATCGCATCCTTCACAAAATCGTCATTGTAAGCTAAAAATTTATTTAAAGTATTAATTGCTGAAAACATTTTTTTTAAACTCAGACAAGGAAACTCGTTCAAAAGATCTTCTGAACTGGCACTGTCGTCAATATCATCATCTCTGCCAGAAATCTCTGCATTTACGCCTGCAACAATATCTTCATCCGTTACATTCCCATGAGTTGCAAGAGCCAAATCTATGTCTTCATATTCCTGAAGTGAATCTTGTTCAATTGGCAAATCTCGAACCCAGTCTTGAAGCGTTTCATCTCTAGCATTTTGAGTTTAAAAAAAAATGGGAGAATTTTAACCCTAAGAAAACCAGCAGGCAGGAAACAATTCGATTTTTTTTTTTTTATTATTGAAGATTGATGATTTCATGGTCTTCATAACCTTCTTTTAACGTAGTCCAAACGGTCTTAAGTCAGTTATCAGAAACTCTTGGTGGCATGGCAGCCAGGTGATGGCCGAATGGCTAGGGCTCTGGCATTCAGTTCAGATCCTGTGGGTTGGAGTCCCACTGTTGGCATGGCTGCTTGTAGTCGTTCGGAATTGGCTTTAAACTGTAGATCCCAGTCTAATTAGCCCTTGTGTAGCAAAAAGTTGACCGTAGTACTCCAAACCAAACCAAACCTGATGGCATGGTCTTCGATTCTCCACTGATTCTCCCGAACACAATGAAATGCCTCTCCCGAAATCTCTGGATCCACGAAGTTGAACAAACAAAATAATGTTTTTTAAGAGCTTCGAAAATTCATTTGCTTTTGCTTGCAAAATCGGTCCAATTAGGGAAATGTTGGCGCTCCTTTGAATCTTAAACCAATGCAAAACAGCTTCTTCAATGTCAGCATGTGGACTTTTTCAAAGTTTCTTAATTTTAGTCCTTTTTTTTAAGATAAAAAATGGATAAAATGGTTGAAGAACAACATGCTGCTACTTCCCAATTAACATGTTCTTATAAACAATTTATTTTTCCAGAAACAAATTAATTTTAAGTCACTAAAAGCGATATGTTCTTATTAACGATGTTATTATAACCAGATTTTATATGCATTATTACACATGAGAATTGGCCGGGAACTAATAATTCCGTTCTTTTAAGCGATATGTTTTTATTACCAGTGTTCTTATAAACAGTTTTTACTGTATATAGTTTCTGTCCATAAGATCAGTGTTAGTGAAATTGATGTTTCTTGTTTCAGGATTTATATATCCCCTTCCCCTCCTCCTAGGGGTAAAAAATATTTATTGAATGTAAAATAACTGCAGTATAAGTGTCAAAAATACAGTTGGGTCAATCCATTTCAAGTGGTCCAGATAAATATTTTTTGGTTGCTTGACCATTTTTAAAAAATCTGAAATTTTTTATACAATAAGTCTCATATGATGAAAGTTCAAATTGACTATTATTTTAATTTTATTATTTTTTGCTTGTGCATGGTGGCCATGTTCGTTTTATCAGGTACAGCAATTTTCACACATTTAAGGCTTTACGGAATTGCAAATTTCTCATCTTTTACTTCTGCATTCCAAATGGAGTTTAAAGCAATTTGTTCTGGATGAAATGGGCTAAAAGTCTCGTAATAGAGTAGTTTTCAAATATAAATCCTTACTGGTGAAATTTTAGCATAAAATTTAAAGTTTTTTTCTGAAATCTGTCTGCTTACAAGAGGAAGTTTTTCTAAGATGGAAAAATGTCAACATTACACAATTTTTATGAATAGGTAGAAAGTGCTTGCACTCACATACCAAGTTCCAGATCTGAGACTTAACTTCTCTTTGTTAAAAAAAATCCTAAAAATTTCAAAAAATCACACTTTTAATGCTTTGATATCTCTGGTGGGACATGAGATAAAAATTTGAAATTCTGGCCTCTGATAGTATTTTACGGTAGTGTTATGCACAAAAAATTTGAAGATGGAGATTTGACTACAAGCTGAGATATGGCAAGGACAAGATGTCAACAAATGCTATTACGACAAGTACCATAAAATAAATTAGATTTCTCTATTTTATTACAATATTTACACAAAATATGGTGATGAAAACAGTGTTATATCATTGTTTAGCTTACTAAGAGACTGTAAATGATGTTCAACAAAGAGCTGATAAATGTCTTGACACAATTTAGGAGAGATGTTGTAAGTTCAACCATTCATTGTAGTCAGTTCCATATGGGGTGACCTTTCTCAAAATTTTATGAGAAAGCACAAGTCTTGTCGTATGTTAATAACTTCAATGAAGTCCTTGGTCATGCTGGGTCAGAGAAATTAACTTTGAAGTCCCTGTGTTCAAGGCTCACATCTTATAAATGTTTCATTTACAGGAACATACTTATGGTGGGAACAAGTTTCAGGAACTGGCAAGCAGCTTTGAAATTGGTTATGTATTTCATTTCCATGGTTGGCCACTTCTACACTTTGAACATACATGAAATTTATGACAGGAAGGTTTTTGTCACAGAAATTAAACATTCCTTTAGGAGAGAGGATCTGATTTTCAGTTGTCATCTGTAGGCTTCTCTTGGACACTTTTCTCTTTGTAGTTCCTTCTACCCCATCACAAGCATTTTCCCCATGGCTAGTTGCAAAAAAGTGCCATTCTGCTTGGAAGGCCAAAATTTTCTCATGATGGCAAAGATTTATAAAATTCTTTTTATTTTTGTACTGGCTAGAAGGTTCTTTGCTAAAGTAGAAGATTTTTGACATAGATGTGGCAGTAGTTTTTATATCATTAATCAAATTATTTTGGAATGTATGGCCTGTGGTGGTCATGAGTAAGATGATTGCCGATGACACAAAAACTTCTACTCTTGCATCTTTTGTGATTACTGTCCTTTTAATAATAAACAAAGGGATGGACTGTGGCCTGCTTCTTCACCCAGTGAAAACTTTGTATTTCATTCTGAATGACAAATGTAAAATTTTCTTAAAAATCACCTACTATAATGCTTTCTGAATCTAGAAGGTTTTCTTTCTTGTGTTTAAGGAATCTTGATTGTATTTTGGACGCATAGTGGTGTTTCTTCAAAGCACATAGTTTTTCTTCTAAACATTCCTAAAATTCTTCTCTAGGTTTAATTACTGACACGATCTCGGCATTATAAGTTGTAACCTATTGTCTATAACTTATAATTTCTGGGATTTCTTCAGAGTCAAATTGTCGTAATAACATTTCTGATAGGTTTTGTTCATTTGGGCAATTAGTGCATTCACTTAGCATAGCATACATTCCAAACTGTTTAAATCACACACAAGCATTTGAAGAAGATCTTTGTAATCAATGTTTTACTTTGCACCATCTATCATTAATTTAACATTTTGGTGGTATAAACAGACTCAGCCCTATGTCTCTTTTCAGAGTTTAGTTTTTTTTTTATTTTAGAAAGTGGAGATAAACCTAAATTTGAATATATTGCATCTAAAATGTCAAAAAATTACTGAAACCATATATAATGTATTTGTAGGCCTTAGGCATAAATAAAATTTATTAAATAAATTAATTGCTAAGCTTTGCAAAAGGCTTTAATTTCTGTTACTATTATTTAAAAATAACAAATAAAAATTAATTTCAATGATACTCTGAGATAAATGTATACCAATGACAACAACGAAATAATACTTTGACAGCATTGTTTTGACATATCAAATCTCAGTCCTTGTCATATTTCAGCTTGTAGTGAAATCTCCATCATCAAATTTTTTGTGCATAACACTACAATAAAGTTCTATCAGGGGCCAGAATTTCAGATTTTTGTCTCGTGTCCCACCAGAGATATCAAAGCCTTAAAAGTTGAATTTTTGAAGATTTTGGGATTTTTTTTAACAAAGAGATAGTAGGTCTCATATCTGAAACTTGACCTGTGAGTACAAGTACTTTTTGACTATTTACAAAAAAAACTGTGTCATGTTGATAGTTTTCTTTTCCAGAAAAACTTCCTCCTGTAAACAGACAGATTTTGGAAAAAAATGTTAAACTTTAAGCTAAAATGAATAACGATTTATTTTGGGAAACTATTCTATTACCAGACATTTAGCCCATTTTATCCTGAATAAATTGCTTTAAATGGCATTTGAATTCGAAATATAAAAGAAATTTGCAATTCCGTAAACTCTTAAATCTGTGAAAATTGCTGCACACACTGAAACAAACATGGCTGCCATGCTGAAACAAAAAATAATAAAATTAAAATAATAGCCATTTTAATCTTCCATCATGTTAGGGTTGTTGTATAGAAAATATCAGATTTTTTTTCTAAATGGTCAAGCAACCAGTGCTGGACGTCTTGAAATGGATTGACCCAGTTTTGAAATTCTGGTACTCTTTATTTTTCTCACTGTTCCAGAATTTCTTGTATAAAATGCTGTGAGGAAATATGCATCACATGAATTATAATCCTAGATGAAAAAAAGTTAAAACAGGCATTAGAACTGTGGTCCTTCAAAATTCTAATATACATTAAATGGGAAAAATTTAATGTGTGTCATAAAAGACAAAAATTAGGAAAGTGGTTATATTTCCTTTTATAATGTACATTTATAAGAGAGAAAAACTAAAAAGTAGCTAGACTACCTATATTTTTTTCACAGAACAAAGTTATTTATAATCAAATTTTGCCAGATTTTTTGTCAGCATGATCAATTATAAATTGATGAAATTTTAGTTTCCTTGTTTCTGCATGCTCTTTAGACAGTATTGCAAGACTGTTGAGTTTTTTGCTGTAATGTTGTTAACCTCAGGTATGTTTTGATTAATATTAATCTAGAACAGCTTCTTTTTCTCAATGCTAGTTATGTGAATTGTTAAAAATATCCTTAAATATATAAAAGCATTTGAAAAGCCAGTAGCTGTCATTTGTAGCAGATGTAGAATTATTATTATAGGGTTTCTGAAACAATAGGTTTTAATTCTTCCATTTCTTTGACTAGCATATGAGTACCAATGCATCTTCCTGGTGTTCATTCTGTGGAATAATCTCGAATTAACTTGTCTAGTCTGTCTAGCTTTATACACTATTTGTTAAAAACAATGCATCTTAAACATTTCTTTTCAATTATTGGTTCATCTGCATACTCATAATTAAATATTCCTTTTCATGTTCGTAAATATGTTTCTCAAAATTTTGGAGTGACTTCTAAATCAGTCGCAAGCCCTGTGGCTCAAACTAAAACCTGTTTGAGTTTGAAATCAGAGTGGCTATATTTTACCAGGAATTTTAGGTTTCTAAATGATCACAGTACTTTGAGGCATATATTAAATTTTTCTTCATGTGAGGCTGTGTACTTGCATGGGGCCCAATTACTTAAAATAAATCCAATCTGATTAAATCCAGCCCTGCCTTTCATAATTAATTCCTTACATATTTTCTATCCTTTCATTCATAGTGTTCCTAAGGTTGTCTTATGATATTTTAATTTGCTGGTGAACTGTGGAGAGTTTGCTTTCACAGACTTATTAAAAATTTATGAAGAGAACACTGACAAGTAGCCAGAATTTGTTGTCTCGATATAGACAGTTAAATCTATTCATAGCAGAAAAATTGGGGGTATTTTGTAACTTTCACATTGCATGTTATCTCATCAAATGATCATTTGGTAAGTCAAGTTTCAGTAGGCATTTTGTTCTATTAAATCCTTCAACTATTTAAAGGTGTTTTTCAGAATCTTTCAAAATTTGTAGGCCTCTTTTCATAAGAGAATCTCTGTGGAAGATCTATTTTCAGCTTTTAGTTTTAACCTTTTACATGCCGCACTATGATCGAAAGGTCACACAAACTATTTATTGATAAAAATCACATTAAAACTCAAACATAAGAACTATGAGTAGTTTTTTTTGCAAAAAAAATTTTTTTTATATGATTTATAACATGTTCCCAAAAGGGAACATTGGCGGGGAAACACTTAGTTTTTCCATGTTTTTATAAAATATGATTAACGACCCTTACATTCAAATTTCGATTTCTGTACCCAATTTTTTAATAATTCGAAGTAAATTTCTAAAAGTTATTGAGTAATAGCACAGGTTAAGCAGAAAAATAATCGGGGTCCCCCCACCATGGTTGGGGTCGAGCCGTGGTGGTGCTCAAGAGCTACACCACCTTAACTAGTCAAGAGGTGCAACGAAGCTTTCAAAAGAAAGTTTTGCCACTAAATGAAAAAAAAATTAATTTTACAGTTGATGAGCAAGAATTACTATATTTAAACAATTTTACAATTATTTATTAGCATGTTAATCAAACAATTGAAAAACCATTATAAAAAAGGAAGTAACAGATAATCTCTGTGTAAAAATTCACAGCACAATAATAATATGAATGAAAATCTAAAAAATACAAGGAGAAAGAAAAAAAACTACCGAAATTCTTTAAAATAAGAAAAAGAAAACTAAAAATGATTTTTGTTCTTAGGTTTTTTCCTCTACGTGTTTTCTACTGTCCATGGTAGGTAGGAAAGTATTTCTCATGCAGTCTTTTCTCACACAAAATATTTTTTTCTAGTATTCGTTTGGCATACAACACAACATCCTTTTGCTGATGGCACAATAAAATGTGCATCTCATTGTCTCAAAGATTCATAGCAATGTGCATGAGGTCCAGAAACAGAGTGGATTTTCAATTTCATGCAAAGCAAACACAAAGTTGCTTTTTGAAATTGAGATGCGATAGTTCTGCTGTTGTACCTTTGTGCAAATGTAAATGCAAAATTCCTCCAGCAGTGACAGCCATTTTTAGCACATTGCTAAATAGATTCCAATACCATTTTTTTGTTTCTAAACATAGGTCGATATGATCCAAGAAGTCTGTCTAGTAAATCGACACCTCCCATCCCCTCATTATACTTTTTATCAGATGTGGCTGAGAAACATCTTTTTTTTGGGGGGGGGGGGGGGCTTGACAAAATTGCTTGGTTTTACCGATAGGCTCATGGGTCGAATAATTGGATGCTATAGTTACTTCAACACTGTCCAGCAACAAATATAAGCTTGACCATCAATTCGGTACTCAAAATTTCCTCTTTGCCATTTTGAGGCTTCCTTCAGGAATTTGAGAAGGCATCTTCCTGTTCGAAATTCCCGAATCGTGCCAGTTGCTTTGAAACCCTTTTCAAACAACTCAGTAAGCAGCTTGTGTGATGAGAAAAAGTTGTTAATGAAAATTTCATGCATCTCTGGATTTAACACTGGATAGAAGCTCTCACACAACTCTAAATCCAAGTGGAGAATTTTCTATTTCTGAACTTTTTCCACTATAGATTCTGATAGCATATGGATAGCCACTGCTGGAGCACAACATCCATATTTTAAAACCAAACTGTATTGGTTTACCCCGTATACACAATTTAGCCGAATGATGACCGTAACAGGGCACTATGGATTCATCTATACTCAATTTAAAATGGAAGACATATCCTCTCTCAACTGAAGAAAATCGCAGAGTAAAGGAAAATAATGAGAACTCATAATCACGTGTTTTCCAACATATTATGTGCCCCTCCAATAGAGTCATAAACAATGTCTAACTATCAACAAACACGCGTTTTCCAGCGGCAGCGTTTACAATTCATCGATTATCCGATGAATAATCCACTTCAGACTCATCGGAGTCGTGGGGGAGAGGAGGGAGGGGTGAACAGGGGTAATGAAAGTAGATCACAGTCATAAACATCTTTCCTTGATAGTACTAATAGCTCTCGTATTCGAAAAATTTTTATCAATACTCCTATGCACTGTAATTTTAAGAACTTAATTATGTTGAAAAACTAACCTTTACACGCCAATGTTCCCTTTTGGGAACATGCAAATTTTTCATCTAATAGTAACAAAATTTAATCTTTATTGTTATAACTTATGTTCTACCAAGAAAAGGATCATTTTTAATTACTCCCTGTTAATTTTAAAATCATTTGTGAAATTTTGAATTTTATACGAATTTTTGAATTTTGTTCGATGAAAAGTTATAAAAAAGCCAAAGTTATGATTTTTTTCCCCTAGACACTATTTATTTTATTAACGTAACCTCGATGCCAAAAAATCAATCCATATCTTTGTTCTAAGTAATAATTTTTATAGAGCAATATGAATAAAATTGTATTTTTGACAGAATTTTGAAGTTGATGTTCCCTTTTGGGAACATTGGTGTGTAAAAGGTTAATTGCTCTTAAATTGAAACAAGAATAAGCAACAAATTCATTTCCTGAAGAAAATTTATGACCTAGCCTCCACATTTCTTTGTACTCTGAATACAATAAGTTATGATTCACCAAGTCTGTTGTTCAAAAAATATGTCTAAAGTACGATATTCGTACCATTGTGTTGAGATTTCATTCAAAAATGCAAATTGTCATTTTTCACCTTTCAATTCTTCAGTTTGTTCTGTAAAGACTCTATACACTGCAGGTGTGATGGTTAATATGCATAGCAGTGAAAGTACGCGGTCAGGGAAAGCATGCAATTATTTTAAGTATTTAGTGGTTTTCTGTCTTTAGATTTTTGATAATATTTTAAATCTTCTCTCGTTTCTGACTAATTTGTGAGAATTATTTCTCACTTTAGTTCTATAGGAATAAATACAAGTGACAGAAGGCCTTGAAGATGTAAAAAACCAATGCAAAAAAATAAAGTAATCGTTTGTTGGGAAATCAGATAACTCTAAATTATGTCTAGTACCTCCTTGAAAATCTAACATGTCCTGAACATTGTAATTAAATTTTGTCAGAAAGTGATATTTGTATTCATAGGTGTATATCCAGTTACGTTAACAACTTAATTAATACCAATTTATGTTAACATGTTCATGGTGTTGTGTGGCATTTTCTTGCACCTCATTTTACCACTTTTATATCTCCTGACCTTCTTTAAAGTGATGATTTTGTTGAGAAACCTGAAAGCAGCTCTGAATTTTATCAGAAGCTTTTAAATGAAACTTGAAGTTTGTAAATGAATACAAGTTAATAAAATTTAAATACAATTGCTTTAAATTCTTTGATGAAATAGCTGAAGGGGCATATCAATATATGTGCCTGCAAAGTCATAAATGACTGAAAGCCACCTCCTCCTTCTTCGGCAGCTGTTAGTAATCTGGCCTGTGCAGTACTTGTCATAGTTTCCTTTCCGGTGAAGGCATATCATAACTAACCTCTTGTACTCACTCATTTTATCGCAAATGTTATTAATTGTAACTTTCTACCTCCAGAAATGGGTAGTTATGTTTTAATAGTTCCAAATGCTCTTAATCCAGACCATACACCTCAGATATGTTGAGTTTCCTGATTATTATTATTATTATTATTATTATTATTTATTTATTTATTTTTTTGGCATTCTGAAATAAGCTCAACAATCCATAATTTTTAACTGCCTTGTACATGTTTAGTAATAGTCTGTAAATGTTTTAAACTCAAATGAGATATAAATAAAAGAATTTTGCCTTACAATTTATTTTCATAGTAACAATAACTCATTTGCTATGCTATATCTTTTTCTTTTTGTCACATTTGCTCGAAATTGGGACAATAAATATTTTGCCAGTATACTCACCTGAGCTTATATGTACAAAATAAAGAAAAATTACTTTTTCTTTTTTCCTGTCAAATGTATTACTTGTAAGGATTTAAATAAATTTATTATTTTATATATGTATGAAATGAAATTTCCTTAATTGGGAAGGAGGAGGAAAAGGAAAAATAGTTTATGGAAAGTAATTTATAAAATGACCATAAAGTGTTTATATATGAACAAAACAGTTTATATTTCATCATATAGGGGTATTATATATGAAGGTACATTATGTTTTTAATTTACTTACCCTTTAAAATATTTAATTTGTGTGAGTATTTACTGTTTTGTATACTATGTATATATGTTTCATTTACACTGTTTTCCTAAATATGGTATTGAACTTTTGTTGTTTCTGTGAATGCATACATTTATGACTGAAGAATAAAATATTTCATGCTCTATCATAAAAAATTATTTATATTAACAATTGCTTTTCTATCTCATTCTTAAGGAAGGGGTATGTGTGATTTTTTCTAACCAAGAACTGTTATAATAGGTATAGCTTAATCTTCTTCTGATTTCCTGTAGTACTGAACTGTATTGTTTAGATATCTGACTATAAGAATTTCAGTCCATGTGAATATCTTTAAATAATTTGACTTGGTACACAAAATCGAAAAAGTTATGGGAATCCTGTAAAAAATGATTTTCCACTATTCTCTGAATCACACAATAGCTTTATTTATTTTATTATCTAGTATAAAGGTAACTCAAGATAGTCAGAATGCAATTCAAATTATTCTAAATTTATCTATTTTAATTTTTATAATTTAAAATTTTAAGTTTTCTAGATTTATAGCACAAGTTTGAAGAGTGTTTAAAAGATAATATATGTCCCCAATTCACATTTTTGGTTCTAGTGTATATTTTTATAGGCATGCATATTTATTTCTGGTGCACTTATTATGTAGTAGTACCCATTCTGCTTACACATCTAGCTGAGTGGAAGTATGTATATCAGAATTAGAAAATGTTTAATCTCTTAATTTTAAAGAATCTCATAAATCACAAGTATTTCTCTTTAGCCATAGACATTCCTGAGGGCTCTGGCTTAACTTAGCCATAGACTGTGCTAAGGTCTCTTTGGCCTAACATCCACTGCAAATACAATTGAATATAAAGAATTTTTTTCCTTGGAAATGCATAAAGGAGCATTTGTGAGAATAAACTTTAATTTAAAAGCTTACATAACCTTTAACATCGATCCCTCAAGATTAGAGAACATTTTAAAAATTAAGGACAAATGCGAAAGACGTGCCAAAAACAGGATATAAAAAATTGTACGCAAAGCTTTGTAGAAATACAAAATTCAGAAACCTAATTTTTTTAGAAAAATTGAATTTTAAATAAAACCTTATTTAAATTTAAACACTCCCCACTCCAATTCACTAACGAAAAAAAATAATAAAGTTTTAAAAATTGATAACAAAAAACTAAAAATATGAAAAATTAGAATATACCATTATTTTTTAATTATGAATATAAAAAATACCAATTTTTTTAAAAAGATTTTTAATTATATTACACTAACTAGCAGCAATCACCCAGAACTCCTTCTTGAAACTTTTTTTCATTCTGGAAAATAAAGATTCACAATAGAAAAAAAAGATCTTAGAAATGTACAAATAAAGCATTCAAGTCACCTAACTTACATCTCAACGTTATCGACGTATATCTCTAACGTATATTAGACTGCAATAGGTCCACTACTAACTTTTGAAATTTTTGATTCAGATTATTTGAAGAATCACATAAAAGCACTTATTGCACAGTAGATGAACAGAAAGAAATTTGAAGAATTTATACTATTATCAATTCTAATGTACTATATACACAAACTTAAAGATTAAAATGTGGAGACAGCCTGGTGAAAAATATCTGTCGCCGCCAAACTACAATCAGAACAAATATGCCTAAGCAAAAACATAATCCACATATTCTTTGTTATTTCTTTAAATGAATTTATACATTTTATTAGATTTATGAACTTTTTAATCTGATGGTAACCGAGCTCTTTAATCAGATGTAAATCTCTGGAATTTCTCGGAGCATTAAACTAAATAATTAATGATAAAATTATTTTGAACTACTGACAACTAAAATATAAGGGAAAAATATGAATATTGCTTATCCATTATTGATCGGACTGATATCATTAGTTTTGTGGGGATCCCTACAAACCGAAACATAAAATCTGCACGTCCTTGTGATCTACCAGGACAAAAGAATAAGGATGGCTAAGGAACCTTGTGGCCTAATTGCTATAAATTTAAAATGCGTTATAGTTTTTTTCATCAAGCACATAATTTATAACATCTTAGTGTATATATATACAGTATAGAGCCAAAACATTTTGATCATTCCGACATTTTGCAATGACGTGGAGGGCACGTGATCAGGTGGTAATGGTATTTAACTGCTGCTGGGGAGCCTGTGGAATCATTCTTGCCCTTGTTCCTGCGTGTGATTTGACAGGCTGCTGGTCTAAGAAACTTTGATAGAGGGCAGATTGAAATAGCCCAACGACTCGGAATGAGTATTTCTGAAACTCAACGATTCGTGGGATGTTCGCATGAATGACGGTGAAAACAGCAGTAGACGCCATGGCGTTGGTTATCTTCCAGACGAACAGCTAGTTCCCCAATGTGCAGCAGGTCATACACAGGCCAGTGATGGCGGTATTATACTTTGGGTAATGTTTTCATGGACGTCTCTGGGACCCGTGGTTTTGGTAGAACAGACTATGAAAGCTACGGACTATCTGAACATCATTGCAGACCAGTTGCACCATTACATGGCGTCTGTCTTCCCAACTGGAAATGGTGTCTTCCAGCAGGATAATGCAACATGTCACAAGGTTCGAACTGTGCTGAAGTGGTTCCAGGAACATAATGCTAAATTCCAGTTAATGTCCTGGCTGCTTAACTCACCGGATCTTAATCCGATAGAGCACATCTGGGGTGTTATGGAACGGCGGCTCAGAGTTCAAAACCCACCTAGTCGAAATATCCCGGATTTGCGTGACCGCTGTTTGAACATCTGTTGCAATCTATCTCCGGCTATCTTCCAAGGACTAGTGGCATCCATGCCAATGCGGGTTGCAGTTCTTTTGCGGGCCAATGCGTTATTGGACAGGTGGTTATAATGTTTTGGCTGTTAACTATATATATATATATATATATATATATATATATATATATATATATATATATATATATATATATATATATCATTTTCTAGCAGACACAATTTTTTATAGTGTTATTGATTTCACGTAAAAAATACAAAAAATCTTGATGGTACAGTGTTAATATATTTCATTTAAATTCCTTTCTCCTCTATTTGCAGGTTCTCAGTACAGACTGTTAGGTGCAAACCTGAAATCTTTGTTGTGTCCACAAATTCAGATGTTCAGCATATTGCTGGATATTAGTTTTCTAACCATCCTGTAAAGGAACGTCGGCATGTCAGAAGAGCAAATGTGTATTTCCAGAGAGAAACCTTTCGCCTGCACTGTCTGTGGGGAAACTTTTTATGAACAGGATCATTTAGAAAGACACCTCCGCTCCCTCACAGGAGACAAACCTTTCGCATGCACTATATGTCAAAAAAGATTTTATCAACAGGGTAATTTAAAGACACATCTCTGCGCCCACACAGTAGAGAAACCATTCGAATGCTCTGTATGTGAGAAAAGATTTACTAAACAGTGTAGTTTAAAAACACATCTCCGCACCCACACAGGAGAGAAACAGTTTACATGCAATGTATGTGAGAAAAGATTTTCTCGACAAATTGATTTAGACATACATCTCCGCACCCACACGGGAGAGAAACCTTTCGCCTGCAATATATGCGGGAAAAGGTTTTCTCAACAAGGTGCGTTAATTACACATCTCCGCATCCACACGGGAGAGAAACCTTTCGCATGCACAGTATGTGAAAAAAGATTTTTTCAAGAGGGTCATTTAACAGTACATCTTAAAACCCACACAGGACTGAAACCTTTCGCCTGTACTGAATGTGGGAAAGCTTTTTACGAACAGGCTCATTTAAAAAGACATTTCCGCGCCCACACAGGAGAGAAACCTTTCACCTGCAGTGTATGTGACAAAAGATTTTCTCGACAGGATGATTTAAAAACACATCTCCGCGTTCACACAGGAGAGAAACCTTTCGCATGCACTGTATGTGAGAAAAGATTTTCTCGGCAGGATGATTTAAAACGACATTTCCGCATCCACACAGGAGAGAAACCCTTCCCCTGCACTGTATGTGGAAAAACTTTTTCTGGACGAAGTCATTTAAAAAGACATCTCCGCATCCACTCGGGAGGGAAACCTTTCGCGTGCACTGTGTGTGAGAAAAAGTTTTCTGAGCAGGGTAATTTAACAACACATCTCCGCATCCACACGGGAGATAAACCTTTCGCGTGCACTGTATGTGACAAAAGATTTTCATTCCAGTCTGTTTTAAAATCGCATCTCCGTACCCATACAAAAGAGAAACCTTTCGATTGCACTGTGTGAATAAAGATTTTTTGCAGAGGGTAATTTAACCCTGTGCGAAACGCTTTATTAAAATACAACTGAATTTTTGAAATATGTTGTAAAACGGGTCAGATGTACGTAGATATTTTATGCTCCTCCCCCCAAAAAATTAAAATTCTGCTGTTTTGATTTTTATAGGGTAAGCATGCAACAATGACATTCCATATATAATTGTGGATGTTATGCTGAGAGTTATGCAGTATATAATATAAATCAGTAATAATAAGATACATATAAAAATTGTCGTCAAAAATTGCAGTAAAATATATTATCGGTATTTATTACACACATATAATCACGATTATTTAGATTTCTCAATTTTAAAACTTTCCTATCCTAGATGCGAAAGAAATTTTTCCTAAAATATAAAAAAAATTCATTTTAAATAAAACTAATTTAATATAAATACTTGAAAAGGATTCATCAACTATGAATTATGGTATGATTAATATAATTTATATAATATAAATACAGTTTGTCCAGTGAACGAGTCGTCCCTTATTTCAAAATTAAAAATCTCGAAAACAAAGATCTGTAGAAGAATGCCACAAACGGTATGTTTATTGTGAAAGCTGTAAGAATTTTATACACTAATTTTCGAAATATTTGCAAAAACTGCTAACAGATGGCGCTGTTTGCAGGCTCGCAATAGAGTCTATAAATAGTGCACCGCAGCCCAGAGTGATCAGTTCATTCCCCCGTCCGGACTCGTTTGAGGAAGGACGTGTGTGAAGCTCGCTCCCTTAGGCCTCACACGTGCTTGCACGTGTCTATAAGCACCGTTATTTTTGGACAGTGACCGCATGGGGATTTTTTAATCTTGCATGCGTGTAACCGGCCACTGATAGCAGTGTCCCTTGTTTTTTCTTATAGCATTCTTCCTAAGTTGTGCTTCACTATGAGCAACTTAGACCCTCCAGCTCTCAACAACGCTCCTACAGCTATGCCTCCTGCTAGCCCTCCAACTGCGGAAAGCTCGACTGAGACTCTTAAACCGCTCCCATCTTTCGATGAACTCTACGTGTTCTTCGACGCTAACTACCCCAGAGAATGGGAATCCTACCGCATCATCAGGGCCTTCCTGGACTATGCTGGCAATACTCTTATCAACTCGCCTGACGCTCCGTTGGTGAGTAGATTTTTGTTCTCACTGTTGGAAGTGCTCAAAACTAGATCCACGGACATAAACGATTTCCTAAACCTAACTTATTTTGACTACTTCTATACGAACCAATGGGTTCAAATAAATGACAACTTGGCCCCTCTTAATCTCTCCCTTGTTATGATGGATAACAAGGTTTCGCTTACGTGCAGATCCAAGCGTAAAGCTAACAATATTTCTGATCCAGATAATGAAATTGAAACGAAGAACAGATTTTCTGTTCTCAATAATGAAGACACCGAAATTGACGGAACCCAGCCATTTGAACCGGCGACCGAAATGGAAACCGGCGTTCAGGCTGAAGGTCCCAGTAACAATACTCAAACGGCCTCAAAAAGGTGCCAAGTCTTTTTTGAAGTTAACAGCAATTGGCGTATTATGCTACAAACCATCAGCGGTATGGCTGACGATGTGGAAGCATCCCTGACGGGTTCCCTAATCCGCATCAATATTAATAGTACTGAGTCCTATCGGAAAATTCAACATTTCCTGGACGAGAGCAAAATTCCCTTCAGAACGCTCGATCCGCGTTCCGAACGTCCTAAAAAGTATATTCTTCGCGATCTCCCCCGTCAATACGCCGGTGGAAGACATTGAAAGTGCTATTAAAGAAATAGGACTCGAGCCGATCAAAACGGCCTACCTCACTAACAGAAAGACCAAAAGACCCATGCCTTTGTTCTTGGTGGCTATTAGACATTCACCCAACTTAGACAACTTAGTTAATATTAAGAAAATTAATTACTTGAAAGTAAGCTTCGAACACTATACGCAAACTGGAGTCAGCCAGTGCTACCGGTGCCAAATGTTCGGTCACTCTTCGTTAAACTGTAAATTGTCTCCGCGTTGCGTTCAAGTGCTGAGGTGACTATACCGCGAAAGAGTGCTCCTTACAGGCGACAGATGGCAGCACATGCTGCGCCAATTGCAAGGGCAACCATACGGCTAATTACCGAGGTTGCCCAATGAATCCCAAAAACAAACAAAAATTAAAACTTAAAGACCCCAATTCAAAGTCCAACAACCCCCAGACCAAGACCCCTAAACCTGCTCAATTTATTCCCTCCGAGCCACCAAAAACCTCGGCATGGAAAACACCTTTGAATCTGAATAAGAAACACACGAAACCGGCTAGCGATGCTTCCCCATCCAGCGGCAGCCGAACTCTGAGCTCCGAAATTAAAAGTGCCGAGGTAACCCCACGAGCTGATCCAAATCCAGCCATTGAGAGCGCGGCTAGGAGATCCAACCAAAACACGCGTACTGTGCCCACGCCTAGCGCTGCCCCGACAGTTGCTGCTTCAATTCCCAGCGATACTAATAAGAACGAACAGCCGACTTCTGGCTTCTCCGACTTTATTTCGATCATCAAAACTCTCAGGGAATTCATGTCGGCTTTTAACATCTCCGACATAATGCAATTATTCAAATCAATTGCGAACATTATCAGGAGCGATGTAGACTTTTACTCGAAATTGGAAGCCACAGTTGTAGAACTTGGCAACTACTTAGGTTCCGCTCCTGGTCATGAATAATTCCCATCCTTTCCCTTCACTGCGGGTTCTGTTTTGGAACGCTAATGGTCTCACCAATAAAATTAATGAATTCAGGCAGTTTATGGAAAACTCCAATATAGACGTCGCCTTAATTCAGGAAACCCGCTTTGCTGCGCCTTGGCGGTTTAATATTTCTAATTACACCCTATACAGAAATGATCGCGCCCCCCCATCCCTAATTCTCGTAGGAATCCTGGTGGTGGCACTGCCATATTTATCCGTAGGGGACTTAATCACTTTAAAATTAATAACATTACTACTACCGCTGTTGAGAACACTTCTATAATGCTTCTCCCCGACAGAGCTACCAAAATTTTAATTTCCTCTGTGTACCTTCCCCCCTCTAGATACTTTCTCAACGCGGACTTTTCCAAAATTTTTAGCACATGTAACTATTGTATTGTGGCTGGTGACTTGAACGCTCGCTTAAACTTATTTCCCCCCCCCTACCCCTACCCACTTCTATTCCACGGACTCTAGCACTATCGACCTGGCTTTAACTAAAAATATTCCTTACCCCCACACCATCGAGACTCTCGATCTGTTCGACTCTGACCATCTGCCTGTCCTTATTACCTTCGATCAGCAGGTCGACATTCAAAATCCTAGCCCTCCCCACCCGTACTAATTAGAAGCAGTTCCTGGATATTCTAAAATACTCCCCCCTCTACTACCCCTTCATCTGTTGCTTTGAGGATATTGAACGTGCCACCAATACTTTAACTAACGCCATTGTCACCGCCAAGGCTAATTCTACTCATGCTTT
Organism: Dolomedes plantarius; assembly: GCA_907164885.2. Classification (NCBI taxonomy): domain Eukaryota; kingdom Metazoa; phylum Arthropoda; class Arachnida; order Araneae; family Dolomedidae; genus Dolomedes; species Dolomedes plantarius. The sequence goes on from OU015499.1 coordinate 109,399,121, forward strand.
GAAAAAGCCGCGTTACCACAACCTCCCAGGTAATATTGTTAATTTAATTAAAGAGCGTAATGCGGCTCGTAAACTTTTTCAGTTCTCCCGTCTCCCCTCTCACAGGAACAATTATTACTTCCTGCGCGCTCGCGTTCGACGGGCTATTAGAGTTTTCCGTGACAAAAACTGGGCTGAATTCATTTATAGTCTCTCTCCTGATGATAACTCCCTCTGGAATTACATGAGACGTCTTAAGTCGCAGCATGTCCAATTTCCGCCCATTAACGGCACCCACGGAGTTGCTCTTATCGACTCGGACAAGGCTAACGCCATCGCCAATACGTACAAGGACCAATTCTCTCCTAACACGGACTTGGTTGGCGAAGAAAACGACCGTCTGGTTCTCAGCACAGTCGAAAGCTTCCTCTCCACCCCCCCCCTCTGAGATTACTCTCCCGACTTCCATGCACGAGATCAATGATATTACTAACCTTAAGAGTAAAAAGTCCCCTGGTAACGACCACATTAATAACTTTACCCTTAAATTCCTCCCTAAGAAAATCATCTTTTATTTTACTGGTATAGTCAATGCTATACTGAAGTTAAATTATTTCCCTGAGTGTTGGAAAACTTCGATCGTATGCCCTATCCCCAAACCTGGGGGGGACCGCAACGATCCCAGGAGTTACCGACCAATTACCTTGCTGTGCTCCCTTAGTAAGGTGGTGGAGCGCGTTATTCTGAACAGAATCTCCTATCTCCTCGACCAGCATGATATTATTATTCCTGAGCAGTTTGGCTTTAGGTCTTCACATAACACGACGCAACAACTCTTAAGGGATGTTGAATTTGCCCGTGACGGGATTTGCCCGCTCGAAGACCTACCGCTGCACTCTTCCTCGATATTAAATGCACTTTCGACAAAGTTTGGCATCCGGGACTGATTTTTAAGCTAATCCAAATTCACATGCCAGACAGTCTTATTCACTTAATCAATCACTATCTCCTTAGTCGAAATTTCACCGTCCGCATTCACAACGAAATGTCCCGAAGTAACTTTATTACCTCTGGAATTTTACAGGGCTCGATTTTAGGACCGACCCTGTTTAACATCTACATAAATTCAATTCCAAGGGGAGATAATACTCTTCTTGCTCTTTATGCGGACGATACTGCTATTCTTTCCACTGCTAACAATATCAACTACCTTACTATTCAAATTCAGCGTCACATTGACACTTTAGAGAATTGGTTTCAGTGCTGGAAAATTAAAATCAATCCCTCGAAGTGTCACGCGATCTTTTTTAGTAATAGCTATCTCAATCCCCCTCGTCTATATCTTCATAACTCCCCCACTCGAATGGGAAAGCACTGTCAAGTATCTTGGGGTAACCCTGGATCGAAAGTTAACTTGGAACGCTCATGTTAATAATACTGTCAGTAAGTGCAATGCTGCGGTAATGCAACTCCGAAGTCTCATCTATGGTGGTCACCTTAGCATGAAGAACAAGGCCCTTGTTTTTAAACAGTGTATCCTACCCATTGCCCTCTATCCCTGTGTGGTTTTCTGCTGCTAATAGCCACATTATTAAGCTAGAAAAACTCCAAAACAGAACTCTCAGGCGAATTCGCCGAGATTTTCGCTGTATGTCAAATTTGACTGTTAGGAGAGACCTCGGCACTTTATCTTTCACACAGCAAGCGTACAAAATCTCCAAGAGATTTTATGATAACTTGCCCAACCTTCCAAATGAAATAACTATGGAATACCCTGATTACGATTACTCAAATAGAGATAATCGTAAGCGCCCTCGGGCTTGCCTCCTTAAATGCTAACTCTAATTTCCTACCGTGCCATTAATCGCACCTTGCAATTTTCTCGCGTGCTTCTCTTAGCACAGCGCCTTAGCACTGGCACGGAATCTCTCTCGTATCGGGTTCGATCCCAGCCGGTGTCTTTTTTTCTAAAACTTTTGCTACATTTAGCTGTCCCCATGCGTAAGCCATAATTATTTCATTTCGAAGTGTATGGTCCTGTGGGCCTTTTTTTTTAACTGCAGTTCTTGACTTCGAAAATTCTCATAAAATAAAAAAAAATTGAAAAACTTATATTACAAAAAAAAAAAAAATTCCATATCCTGTACGATGATAACTTTTGCTTTCTTGGGCCTCTTACTCTTTATTTTATTTTATTTTTTCCCCGTGGATCTTACTTTGTTTACAATTATTAATTTTTTCTTATTTTTTTAAATTATTGTTTTTTCATTTATTTTATTTTTTCTATTGTTTTTCTTTTTTTATTGTTTTTTACTTAACGCGTATTTCTCATCTTAATATTAATTTCCTCTTAAATTTTAACTACTGAGCACTCCCACCGTGATAACAATTATCTTGCTTACAGGAGATAAAACCGTCAGGCCAAGGTACTCCACTTCCAAACTCAAATTCTGCTTAGAGTGATCAGTTCCACCGTTGAATTGTCCAGTTTTGGAACAATTTGTCGCCACACAGAAAGCGTTGGACGAACGGCCAGGCACCGAGTGGTTTATGGAAGATGGGGCCCGACCACATCGACCGAACAGGTGTTTCTTTTCTTGAGGAATACTTCGAAAATAGAGTCATTGCGCTGAATTATCCAAATTTTACTGGCGTAGGCATGGATTGGCCTCTATATTCGCCGGACCTGAATCCTTGTGACTATTTTTTGTAGGGCACATTAAAAGATACTGTCTACAGGAACCATCCCACCACGCTATGCTGGACGAGCTTCAATCGACAATCTGTGTGGCAACTGAATCGATTTCTGTTGAGACACTACAGGGTGTGATGGCAAATTTTATTGTTCCTTTGCGCAACCTCCGTACAACGAATGGTGGACATTTTGAAAATATTGTGATATAGACTCCTTCGCTGGACACACTGTATCTATATAGTGGTCATGAAGTGAAGGCGTTCTTCATCAATAGCCCCTATGACTGGGAACTTTGTCTCAAGTCCATGGTCAAAATACACAAAAAGGTGTTTACTGGTGATGCTGTGAAAAACGACACGCGACACAAACCAGAAGGTGAAGGTCGTAATAAAATTAGTACACAGATGAAGCGTTGTGACACTCTTCTTAGAGTCTCTATCTCTTTCAGAATCTTCACAGAAACTGTTTGCCACTTCTAGTCAATCGCTTTTCTTAGAAGCAATTAGTAACGCTTTTGAGTGACCTCTGTTGAGAATTTTCGCTGAAATCGTTGGAACGTCTCCCATAAAATCCCTTTTCTTAGAAGGACTTTCTTCCCTTTTGTCCCGTGTGACCCGTGTTGTTCGCCAACTAGTTTTATACCTCAGAATCAGGCACAACCACTAAAATGGCTTAAAACTAAACGGAAAAAATACTAACTTTAAAACAGGAAAATTGCAGTGCTGCCATCTATCGGTGAAAACTCAAGTGTGTTGTGGGATCGTTTTTGACCCACGCATTTCAAGTGAAAAAAAAATGTTATATTTGTTATCTTTTTTTGTTTCATAATCAGCTACAACAATGAAAATTATAATTAATAAATCTTGCATATATAAATGCTTCTGAAGTTCTTCAAATAATGAATAGTATTAAGGATACATCCATTATTTTAGCCAATTTTCATACAAAAATGAAGAACCCTGCTATGTGCTGCCATTTAAAAGCTAAAAACTAATGGTTTTCTATATTTAAAATATAGCTTAAGTTAATAGAATTCAAGGAGAAAACTTTTTAATTAGGTGGGACACTTTTTAACCCACTATGCGGGAAAGGATTAAAAAGAGGAACCCTTTCATCTGCACTGTATAAAAGATAGGTTTATGGCTTGAGAACAGATGAAATACGCATCTCCTTACACATTCATGGATGTAGCCAACTCTACTGTCGTATGAAACGGGATTTTTTTGGCGCAAAAAAAATATTTTTGTCCAACCGTGGTGTAAATGTCCTCGAAAATGGAATTCATACTCATGTTTGATGGTGTTTATTTAGAGGAGATATCTCACAAAAATATGTTTGGAATTAATTTAGTGTTTTATGGCATTATTAAAACTTTTTTAAATATATCAATACGATATCGTTCATGACTTACGAATCCTGAGTGATACTTGACCCACCAAAGTGATGGAAGTAAAAATACCTGTTCATACTGCAGGAAAGTGTGTTATGAAATGCCACTTATGCAATAATTCTGGTTTTTGTTTTTTCCCAATATTTAATAAGATCGAACTGTTTTTTCTACATGTGTGTTCTGTAAATGAGGAAATAAATATGAATAATGGTACATAAATAAATATTTTATTCCTTCATAACGAGATTGGATTAATTTTCGCTTTTTGTTTCTCTGTTAATTATTTTAAATTAATTTAGTTTTTATTACTTTATCAGAAGGGTTTTTGTGATGTGTTGCCAAAGTAATATTTAATGCATGGAGCATCTAATTATACTTTAACATTAGATATCGTCTCAAATTTTTATGTATGAAATATATGATTTTTCTGAACTCAACTCTTGAAAAATGTTTAAAATTTATAAATTACACCAAGTCTCGTCTATCGAATAATGGACTTTTTATTGAGTCTTGCAATATATTTCGACAGGACATGTGATAATCTGCTCTCACTCTGAGAGGTACCGGTAATCAAAGAGAAACCTCTGGAAGTGGCATTTCACATTAAAAGACGAAGTCCAATTGGTATTTAAAGCAAATTTTTATGAATTTGTTTGTTTAGCAATTTGCTGGGCATCTAACGTATGCGATAAATTTTGTGTCTTACTCAAATTAAATTTAATCTTCTCGTACGCAAAAATATGAGTGTATCTAAAATTCACAAGAATGTAGAGGCATCAGTTACAAAATTTATTTTGCAGAAACGACGGTCTAAAGGAAAATGCTATCTCCTGTGGAGAAATTTCTAAACTTGAAGAATGTCATTTCGAACTTATAGTTAGACACGTTTGAGGTTAAAAACTTCTATGTTTGTAAAAGGTTTAAATGAATGTTTTTGAAACAACCCATGCAAACAAAATGTGGATAAGAGGTGGATATTCGGTATAAAAAAATGTACGAAATGATACATTTTGGCGAACTAGAAGAGGATTCTTCAATAGAACTTGCATCTCACAATTTGTGAGGAATTTTAATTTTTTTGTTTTTTTTTGGAGCCACAGATATTTAGAAAACTTTATTAAAATAGGATTTCGCTTTTCCAGATTTTCTTCCACCGTTGGCGTGGTTTCATTGTCGGGTACTGACAGATTGTAGGAGGGGGAGGTCCCTATTACGCCATGCAGACTGCAGACAATACGGCTCTTGACTCGAGTGAAGTATGTAACAACATATGCATGGCGAAAAAAAGTAAATCAGCATCATCGGAGAAATGTAATAAAAAGGCATATGGAAGCCGAACACTAACTCAGTTGAATAATAATAAAAAATACCCCTTTTTAAAAAAATTTCAGGCTGCAGATGTAGGTGGGGTGAATGTGAGCGATTTGGATTCTCGACTTCTGATTCGTCTATCTCGCCGGAATGATTTGGCGAAAAGCCACAAGCGAGCGTATGATCTCCTGATTTCAGAAACGGTCATAAATACTCGTAGTACAAAATTTCGCAATTTAAAAATCAAAATGAACTTACTGCGGTTGCAGTGTGTCCAAGTTTTTTCCCATACATATTTCTGCATGTCAGTGGCTCTTTTCTAGACATAATTCCTTCAGCCGTGCCTTCCGAATGGGCTTGTCGATTATTCCCACGGTAATGAATGATACGATAACGAATATGTTTACTTTCAGTTCCCTGATTAACCTACTACTTCAACGTTAATTTGAAGTGTTGGCCAAGTTTGAACAAGTCAAAGATTGCCCTAGATTCTAAATTCAAGCAAGAACACCGCCAATGGAACTAATGAAAATCTGATCAACTTAGCAAATAACATCACTCTGTGGCCAGGAATCGTAAGCAGGCATTAGGTCTAGCTACTGACAATTAAAGGGCGACGAGCTGCACTTCGAAGAGATCCTAGAGACGTTCTGCAGATCGTGAAGAACGTTCGCTGTTGTTCTGGTGTGCGTATTCGTATTGGATTGATAAGTAAATCCGGACGTAAACAGGGTCGCTCATTTTGTTTGCTTCCATGGGAATAATCGATAACCACACTCGCAAGGCATGGCCGAGGGAATTTTATCTCGATACCAGATCACGTTCTCCAGCTGTTTCTCGATTAAATACGTCAGGGATAAGACTTGGGCAGTACAGGAAATACATTTTGCTCTGAGTACATGAAAAATGTGTGATCTTAGAAAAATAGAATAAATGTTCCGAACTCTCAAAATTACCAGCAAATGACGGTAAACTTTGTTATATGGACCGAACTTGCGAAAATGAAGTTTTATCATCGATAGAAAATTTATATAAATTTAAAAAATTAATTACTCACTGATAGCAGTTTAAAATATAAATGCAAACAGTTCGTTGTCGAACAATGAATTTACTTTTATTGAAACTGCTTTGGAGTTGGTTTTTGATCACACAACTTTTGTTGATAGTTGACTTAATCTCGGAATTCATAAGTGAATATATTGTAAGGTATACATAAGATTCGATTCACAAGAATCGAACTTTTGAGTGAATGAATTAAAGAAGCTGCTTGAGATTTGCTAATTTTGGCATACGCGCTTGGTATAAATACCAAGCAGCTTGATTAAAAGGTTGTTAAAGTTGATAGATAAACGAGAGGGAGCTACGAGGTAAGCAGCTCCAGGTGTTAACCGGTGCTAGTGCTTAGGGGGCCCAAAGTTTACGTGGCAGAACTGCTGGTTTGTGATTATTGCATAGTGTATTTTTATTGAATGCTAATATATATTCCGTACAAGTAGTACGTATGCTTATTGCTGTAAAAGCAAATTCTATATGTGCAACGAATTCAATAAACATTGTTTCATGTATAAAACTGTGTTTGTATCAAATTCATTTAGAGTGCCACTTCAAATTATATACACCCTAGTGCGGGTAGAAGTGAGGTATTCTCTATAATATTTTATAATATTATTAAAAGCATGAATATCTGCTGAAATTATATATAATTATATATTATAATATTATTAAAAGCTTGAATATCTGCTGAAAATTATCGGCTAAAAGTAATAGCATATGTGAACAGCATGGAAGTTCTCTCCAAGTTCCTGAAAGACTGAAATAATTGCGATTTCTTGAACACATCGGGTTCTGTCGCTAACATGAGCATTTTATGAAACACTCATATAAACGTATTTGCGTTTGACTACAAACACTTAGCAAACTTCAACATTCGTATTTTCTCACATTCAGCATTGCTGCGAGGTAAATATGTAACACAGGTTTCCGTAGAATAAAGACAATTTTACACCGATTGACCATTTTTCATGACCAACTGACAATTTTATCTATGACGTCACGCCATTGCCGCTTGTGGTCTGGACTGGTATAAAAAGGCATTTCTAGGTGATTGCTAAGACAGTTGGAAGTCGCATCGACAGGGAGAAGTGACTGACCTTTGCATTGACATTTCTTGCTAGAGTTGAAGTGGATGCATCGTGGGCGCCTGGCAGATTCTGTGGAGTGACGAGGCACATTTCCAACTCAGTGGACATCCATAACTCTCGCATATAGGACACGGAAAATCCCCTTAACTTCCAAGAGATTCCACTCCACTAACCGAAAATTACAGTGTTCTGTGGATTCACAGCCACATTCATTCTTGGACCTTTCTTTTTTGAAGAGGCTGCTCGCAATGGCCCTGTGACATGCACCGTGACGGTCAACAGGTACAAAACGATGCTCGAAACTTTTGTTGTACAGCATTTGTAACAGCAGCAATGTCTTCACTCGATTACTTTTATGCAGGATGAGCACCTCCACACATTGGACTCTGTGTACAGCAGTTTTTCAGCAACGTTTCACTAATGACAGAATAATCAGTCGTGCATTTCCGACAACCTAGCCATCTCGTTCTCCGGATCTTAATCCGTGTAATTTTTGCCAGTGGGAACAATTAAACAATCTTGTTTATCGAGGACGTCTAGTAACCTTGGCGGACTTGAAAGAATGATCACTCTGCATGTGAGAAGCATTTCAGTCGACCAGCTACGATCCGAAATTGAACAGGATGTTCACAGACTGCAGATTTTACATCTACAAGAAGGGAACCATATTGAGCAACATTCCCTGCGTCGGTAAGGTGTTTGTCACGTGAATGTTTGGTACGTTCAAATAAAATATGTTTTTGAGTATTTTCAGCATAGTATGCCCAGTTGTGCATTGCTCTCTGTCGGTGATTTCAGGAACTAAATATATTTTCGCGTAATCCGTTTCCCCATGTTTTGAATAGTATGTATACAAAATTTGAAGCCTTTATACTGAGTAGTTCGATATACAGGGAGGTCAGAGAAGGGGTGTTTTAATTCTGGTCACCCTTTGTATATATATATATATATATATATATATATATATATATATATATATATATATATATATATATATATACACTCATGGACAAAAAAATTCGCGCCCCAAGAAGGAGTCGTCAAAATGAAACGAAATTTTACATACGTAATGACTACTTTGATATAAATAAATGATAAGAAAATCAAAGAAAAAGGAAAATTTATTTCAGATAAAAAGGAAAAAGAACGGAGGAGTTAATACTCCGTTGGACCTCCTCTAGCGCGAATGCACGATGGGATACGATCGGGCATTGAGTCATACAAGTTCTGTATGATGTCTTGAGACATTTCGTTCCATATTTGCTGTAACCTTGCCTCTAGTTCGTTCAAACTCGTGGGATGCCCAACTCGTCGTCCCAAATGATCCCAGATATGCTCGATGGGAGACAAATCTGGGGATCGGGCAGGCCAAGGAAGGGTTGTAACAGTGCGGAGACAGTCTTGTGACACCCTTGCCGTATGAGGCCGAGCATTGTCTTGTTGAAAAATGGCTCCTGGGAGCCGTTGCATGAGTGGCAACACATGTGGTTGCAGGATTTCATGAACATACCGCTGGGCTGTCATGGTGCCACGGAACAATGCTAGGGGTGACCGTGTATTGTAGGCAATGGCACCCCATACCATCACACCAGCTGTGGGAGCGATGTGTCGCTGTACAGCAAAGGCAGGATTGAAGCGTTCACCACGGGGTCTCCACACACGAACACGATTGTCATCACTGCCGAGATTGAATCTGGATTCGTCGCTAAAGACGACCTGGTTCCATTCCGCTGCAGTCCAGTTTCCTCGTGCGCGGCAAAACTCCAAACGGAGGCGTCGATGGGTGGGCGTCAAGGGCAGCACACGTAATGGTCGCCGCGATACCAACTGTCCTTCAGCCAGGCGCCTTCGTATGGTTCGAGAAGACACAGAGGCCCCTAGTGAAGGTGCTATCTGTGCCTGGATGGCGGCCGATGAAGCACTTGGCTGTACGCGTGCATTTCTTACGATGTGGCGGTCTTCTCGACGACTGGTCTGTCGAGGGCGTCCTGAGCCTGGTCTTCGTGTACATGACATCTCTCGGGTCCACTGGTCCCAACACCTCCTCACAACACAATCAGAGCGGCCTAATTGACGAGCTACTCGCCTAGCTGACCACCCAGCTTCCATCATCCCGACGATTCTCCCCCTCTCAAACTGCGACAACTGCTTATATTGTCTTCGAACACGGCGTAATGGCATGTCTATCTCAGCTCTTCCTTTGTAAATGATTCAGCACACTCAAACAAGCTTTGGTTACCTGTTTTATACTCCACAGAGTACGATGTTCAACGCCCTCTACCGGCTATACGTAATGCGCGATCACGCTGCATTTCTAATCATTTGCATATCTCCCCGACATGTACCTTCATTGCAAGTTTCGTTACGATCCCGCAATTATTTCTTGGTGTGCTAATTTTTTTGTCCATGAGTGTATATATACACACTGCTGCCCAATAAATTGCAACACCAGGAAGGAAAGCATAAAACAAAACTTTGCTTATTGTACATATACAGCATAGTACGAAGAAAACATGATTAAATTTGTAGGCAATTTTTGGGTATACTGGGTCCGATATTAGTACACACAGCCGCCGCCTCTGGCAGCTAAAACAGCTCTAACCTGGTTAGGCAACGAATCGAACTGGGCTTGGATGATAGATATAGGCAAGTCATTTCATGCTTCTTCAAGTCTATGCCACACTTCATCCATCCTAGTGGCTGGAGAGCGGTGGCAGCCCAGTCTCTCAGCAACCCATGACCAGATGTTTTCAATAGGTGAGATATCTGGAGAACGTGCTGACCAGAGCAACAGTCGAACCCCTCTGTATCGAGGAAGGTCAAGACACGAAGGGCAACATGCGGTCTTGTGTTATCTTGATGAAAGATGACGTCTTCGAGGCCTCGAAGATAGGACACACCCACCGGCTTTAAGATCTGAGAAATGTAACTCTGGCTGTTCAGATTACCGACGACGCGAACAAGAGATGTTCATGTCGTGTACCCAATGGTTGCCCATACCGTCACACCAGATGCAGGGCCCGTATGACGATATCGAAAGTAAGCAGGCCACGTGCGTTCTCCTCGGTGCCTTCAGGTACGGATATGTCCGTCATGATGCTGCACGCAGAACTAGGACTCGTCTGAAAAGACGACGTGGTACCACTCCTGTATCCAGTTTAGTCGATGGGCGCACCACTGTCGCCGCGCGTCTCTGTGCTGCAGTGTCGAGAGAAGCTGCAATAATTGTCGCCGTGCAGACAGTCCGTGCTACTCCAGACTTCGTCGCACTGTCGTGCTGCAAACAAGCCCATTTCCTGACTCAAGGTCCGTGATGTGGCTGTACGATTCTGCAATCCGATCTGACAACATGTCTGTCCTCTCGGGCGGAAGGCCATTGAGATCCTACATGGCGTCCAGTATGACCCTCCTAAACCCATCGATTCCATATTCGCATTACAGTCGTTTGATCCCGACCAATGCACGGGCGGATCCAGCTGATTTTCAAGGGGGGCTGTCTTCCACCCGGGGGGGGGGGAGGGTCGGGAGGTTATGGAATATGCCCTGCTCAGCGGAGGGACAGAGGGACCTACCCCAGATATTTTTTTAAATATACAGTGCTTGAAAACTTCTTTTTAGGCTATTTTAAGTGCCTCAAAAGCACCTTAAAATTTTGTTTTAGACCAAGGAATTTACATTCTCTCCCAATGTAACATGAAAACCATGGCATTTTATTCAAATATGATACATCTAAATTTTTATTTTAAATAATAAACATCTTAGTACAGTTTTATAACATATTGGTACATTTTTCATAATGTTATTGTTATGTAAATGATTTCAAACCTAATTAACTTAAATGTTACAAAATTGTCTCAAATCTAAAACTGTTGAGGACAAAGGATCATATCAGGCTATAATACATAAAGACAGTATTTTTAAATCTAATTCAACCTATTAACAACTTTTAATATGTTATATTTAATAAAGTAAAATACACTCATGGACAAAAAAATTAGCGCACCAAGAAATAATTGCGGGATCGTAACGAAACTTGCAATGAAGGTACATGTCGGGGAGATATGCAAATGATTAGAAATGCAGCGTGATTGCGCATTACGTATAGCCGGTAGAGGGCGTTGAACACCGTACTCTGTGGAGTATAAAACAGGTAACCAAAGCTTGTTTGAGTGTGCTGAATTATTTACAAAGGAAGAGCTGAGATAGACATGCCATTACGCCGTGTTCGAAGACAATATAAGCAGTTGTCGCAGTTTGAGAGGGGGAGAATCGTCGGGATGATGGAAGCTGGGTGGTCAGCTAGGCGAGTAGCTCGTCAATTAGGCCGCTCTGATTGTGTTGTGAGGAGGTGTTGGGACCAGTGGACCCGAGAGATGTCATGTACACGAAGACCAGGCTCAGGACGCCCTCGACAGACCAGTCGTCGAGAAGACCGCCACATCGTAAGAAATGCACGCGTACAGCCAAGTGCTTCATCGGCCGCCATCCAGGCACAGATAGCACCTTCACTAGGGGCCTCTGTGTCTTCTCGAACCATACGAAGGCGCCTGGCTGAAGGACAGTTGGTATCGCGGCGACCATTACGTGTGCTGCCCTTGACGCCCACCCATCGACGCCTCCGTTTGGAGTTTTGCCGCGCACGAGGAAACTGGACTGCAGCGGAATGGAACCAGGTCGTCTTTAGCGACGAATCCAGATTCAATCTCGGCAGTGATGACAATCGTGTTCGTGTGTGGAGACCCCGTGGTGAACGCTTCAATCCTGCCTTTGCTGTACAGCGACACATCGCTCCCACAGCTGGTGTGATGGTATGGGGTGCCATTGCCTACAATACACGGTCACCCCTAGCATTGTTCCGTGGCACCATGACAGCCCAGCGGTATGTTCATGAAATCCTGCAACCACATGTGTTGCCACTCATGCAACGGCTCCCAGGAGCCATTTTTCAACAAGACAATGCTCGGCCTCATACGGCAAGGGTGTCACAAGACTGTCTCCGCACTGTTACAACCCTTCCTTGGCCTGCCCGATCCCCAGATTTGTCTCCAATCGAGCATATCTGGGATCATTTGGGACGACGAGTTGGGCATCCCACGAGTTTGAACGAACTAGAGGCAAGGTTACAGCAAATATGGAACGAAATGTCTCAAGACATCATACAGAACTTGTATGACTCAATGCCCGATCGTATCCCATCGTGCATTCGCGCTAGAGGAGGTCCAACGGAGTATTAACTCCTCCGTTCTATTGCCTTTTCCTCTGAAATAAATTATCCTTTTTCTTTGATTTTCTTATCATTTACTTATATCAAAGTAGTCATTACGTATGTAAAATTTCGTTTCATTTTGACGACTCCTTCTTGGTGCGCTAATTTTTTGTCCATGAGTGTACATTGCTCCCTTTGTCCAAGCTGTGATAATTTAACATATAAAAGAAACTGATATTCGGACAATTTTATGTAGGTTTGGGGTGACAAAAACAAGTTTTGGTCTAAACAACAAAGCCCAACTTCCTTTTCTTTATTTTATCAAACCTATCGACGACTTTTTATGCATCAACTTTGTCCGCAATTCCTCTGTGAATGTTTAGCAGTGCTAATGCTACAAGTCTATCCTCTCTCATGGTTGTTCTCATCCAGTCCTTCACCCTTCGAAGGGTTGAAATGGACCTATCCGCAGTATCTGTGCTATCAATCTGCTGCAACAATCAGTTTCAAAAATCTTTATCAATTCGTGTATTGCAGGATAAACCTCTTTGCCACACTTGATGACAGTTTCAATGCCTGTTTCTGGAATTTCTTCATTTTTTTGTCTTTGGTTGCTGATTTAACCATTTGTTTTGCCACAGGGCAACTTCATTGCTAAAAACAGCTCCACTGTGACTTGAAATGTTCCCCACAGCAAACTGAAATCTAGAAAACAAGACCTTAGCTGATTCTCTTCGGTTTGTTGCGAACATTTTAACAACCAAAGTGGCTATCAGGATTGATAGTTCAAGGAGTTTCATAATGTCAACGGGGAATCTATCTTTGATATCTTGAATTATCCTGTCTAATATAGGAATGTAAATTGTTACTGTGTAGAATTCCTCCAGGTCGGCAATGTTGGGGTTGGTTCGGTTTTTTTGCCTTTGAGCAATACGAGGCAAACATACCTCCGTACCCATATTTTCAGCTAAACCTATTGCTTCAAGATATACATCATGGAAAAACTCTTCACACTCTGATCTTCTCTGTTCCGAGGTAGAACAAGTAGATTGAAGAGATTCATTGGCTTCTTTTTGGTCAATGCTCTTTTTTTTTTGGAATAGCCGGCTAAGAGGAAGAGAGATAGCTAATATGTCTGCTAGAGACTCTATGGAAACTATGAAAGAACTAGTGCTTATATTATTTAAAAGAGACAGTGCTTTGGTAGCTGCTTCAGTTTCTTTCCAAGTACTTACAACTTCAAGCACTTCATGAATTTTTGGAAGGCTTGAACAAAACAAATGAATACTATAGTGGCGTTCCACCCATCTTGTTTGGCAGAGCCCCAAAGCTGTCTGCCTAATTTTTGTTTTAAGACAGAGTTTGTCTTTGGGCTTGCTGTAAAAAAAGAAATAATTTTTTTTATGGTGTCGACTGCACTTCTGACCTCTTGAATCTTAGACGCCTTCGTCAGTGTCAAATTCATAGCATGGTTTAAGCACGGGCAATGGGTGGCATTGACAGCACAACATTTCACAGCATTTACTACTCCCTTTACCTCAGACACAATAGTACTACATCCATCAGTGACTATTCCAACAGAGTTTTCTGGGTCCAAATTATTTTCTTTAATTTATACAAGCACAGTACTTCCTATCACTTCACCAGTCAAGGAGGGTTCACTTAAATGAGTTAAGTTTTCTTCTTGTTCAAAATCTTCAACGGGTTTTCTGGAATCCTTAAAGTCCAGGAAATCTTCATAAACATTTCCTTCGTAGCAGTATCGTGTGGAAAATGTCAATTGTGAATCACGAGCAACATCTGTTGTTTCATCAAACAATATGCTATAGTATTTTGCAGCTTTGATTCTTTCCAGTATGATATTTCGGACTTCGGTTCCGCAACAGTTGATTAATTCATTTTGAATCGTTTTACTAGAGTACATTGCATTAGCGCATGCTCATTGGAGGTGTTTGCTGAGATTCTCATCTCCTGATTCGATACGAAAACGCACCAGTTCTCTGAAATTTCCTTCGTTTTGGGTTTGAATTTCCTTTATTACGCTGCCATCATCGCGGTGGCCTCTTAGTGGAATGTTTTGTTTCCCCAGAAACAAAATGCACTTGACCATGGAAGACAACATTTTTCTGTTTTCTTCCACTTGCTTGAGGTGGCCTTTATCTTGTATATTTCTTACACTAAGTTGAGGAGACTGCACTCTTACCAGAAATTCTTTACCAGCTTCGAGAGCTTTCTTATGGTAAAGATAGTTTTCTTGTTGTATTAGACAACCATCTTTGCCAAGCAGTTTTCGAAAATCGGTCACAGGTTTTGCCACTAATTTTTGCAAATTTACCCCTCCAGCAGTCAAACTTGATAAAAAATAATGGGCAATAGCGGCAATAAAGCCCTTGCTGTGACTTTGAAAAGACGAGCCAAGGAAACTTTGTAAATAATTCTAGATTAGGCCGGTGATTCCAGATTTCCCCCCACTGCCTTTTTGCATAGACGATGGAAAGTTATATACTTGAGGTGGATTCCAATGACGTAGCAGTATCATTTCCTTAGTAAAATCATCCAGCTTACCTGCCTTTTCGATAAATTCACCAATATCACACTCATTGGTTGACGTGGTCGGAACATCGGCACTACTAATTCTGGAGCGACTTTCAAATCTAACGGATTTTTCGGTAATTTCTTAATGGTAACTTTTTGGGCAACTTCTTAATGGGTTTCTACATTTGAAACTTTTAAAAAAGAAACTTGATCCATTTGGCTGTCATCGTTCGATGTTGGCGTTGATTTTGTTAACCTCTTGCTAAAAAAGCTTTCCATAGGGCTTTGTTTCCTTTTGCAGTAGTTTTATCCTCCTGAAAGTAAAATTTCACTATCATACGCCGTTTAGAAGTGTGTTAAAATCAGGTTGAAAGATTCCACCACACGAAAAAACATGTTAATGAAAAACATTTAAAAACAATCGTACTTACCATTTTAGTTCAAGGGTAGTAGGGTACTTTGTACATAAACCATCAAACTGTACAAATGACAGTCTGAAAAACACACACACGCACTTTGCAATTCTCAAACAGACCTGTTATTCAATAACCACAAGTCAACAAAAAACTGAACCTGTCTCTGTGTCACTCACGCTGTGCGACGGCAGGGACAGGGATCTTGGCGCGACTGGTGATGGGGCGCAGCGATCGCGTATCTATTTTTGTACACTAGACTCGACCTTCAAGCGAAATGCACTGCACTGGCGCACTTCTAATCGACAAGCACGTTTAAACTTAACGTTTCTTTCCCCAAAACTTGACACTAGCGCTACATATTATATGTTGCTTTATTTTCTTTGCTTCTTGTAATCTTGAGTTCTTTCTTTAAATTAAACAACATGACCTAAAGGGAGGGCTGAAGCCCCCTCAGCCCCCCTGGATCCGCCCCTGGACCAATGCGAGTAGCAATATCACGGAACGATAAACCGCACTCTCGATAGGCCCTTTTCCTGCCGCTATCGAATTCCGACACGTACTGATAACCGTATCTTCTTATACTGTTACGTTTTATTTCCTTAAAACAGGGAGAGTTAAATTAAAATAAATTGTTAAGATTGCTAAAACTTGCATATACTCTTAGAGGTGATTAAAAGAATAGTTGCATGAAACATATTAATTCACTTGCGTCGTGGTTAGTACCTTTTAAAGACGCGGGTTGTGATAAGCAATAACCCATTAAAATAAAATATCTGGTTCACTGCTGATGCCCCTGCTGTAGAGGGTTGAATCACGAAAATTGCTTTAAATTAACTTGACAAAAATTCACTGAAAAGAAAGCTGAAATAAAATTACCTAAAAGGAAACGAAGAAAAACTACGAGGCAACTGAACGACATGACAAAATTTATACCAAAATTAACATAATTTATTTGAGCGTTGTTCGACCATTAAGTTTACACTGCCTATAGGCAGATTACACACTGAGGATACACTCTCCTCTAATTTTCATCAACATCATCTTTCACAATATAATTTAATTTAAACAAGTTCGCGTAAGTGGCTGGTAACCAAAATTTTTAATTCATTGATAATTAAGTTAAATAAAATAAAAAATTTAAGGAAAAACATCGTTATACCTGCAGCGAATAAATAAAAAAAGGGGGACGGTACCGCCTTCATTAGCTGAATTAAATAATGGGATGGGCCAGCAGGTCTTGTCATGGCTCAGGAGTCTCTATCCTTCCTTAGACATCAGGGATCCGCTGAGGCAACATCATCTTTATCTCTGGAACTCGCATCTCTGGGCTAGTAGAGTTGAGGGCTGCCCCACTTTTCAAAGTCGCCGGTCGAGAGAGAGAGAGAGCCTGCCGAAAAAACTCACTCCCCCCTCCAAAATTCTCCATTCGATGACCTTCTCGCCCCTTTGTATGGCTACGCGTGGGAGAAAAGAGGGCGTCTTCGCTCCTTGATTTTAAAAGGAAAACCGGACCACCAGAATTTGAGGGACTTGGATTATAAAAAATTAGGCTGTATAGTATTTTTTTTCAAACTTTGATCTTGCATTAAATCGGGATTTTCTTTTTTTTAAACTCGGGGATTAAGCGCGGCGCTTGTCTATCTCAGGCGTATCCATGCGCCTACCCCTCATCAAAACGGTTGTTTCGCTTATCTCTTGGCCAGCTGCAAAAAGGGGTTGTTTCTTGAAATGGATAGTTTTGTTAATCCATTTATCCGGTGTAGTTCTGGGTATGTGCTGTGAAAATACTGTGAAAATGGGAAAGATCTCGTGGATATTACATTGCCTACCAGCCCAGCTTACACAAGGGTTTGGGTTCATTATACAAAATTTACTATTAATTGAACAAACAAAAATAAAACACTCTAAAATTACTAATTAACTATGTTGAATATATACCAGCCACCAAAAAAAAAACAATATACCAGCCACTTTAACAAGTAAAAGAATAAAATGCACATAAATGTAACAGTCATATTTAGTTATTTAATTATAAATTATTAGTAAAGTTAAGGAATCAATGATTAGTGGTTGCCGTGATCCAATATTTTAATATAC
Organism: Dolomedes plantarius; assembly: GCA_907164885.2. Lineage (NCBI taxonomy): Eukaryota > Metazoa > Arthropoda > Arachnida > Araneae > Dolomedidae > Dolomedes > Dolomedes plantarius. The sequence continues at coordinate 109,416,891 of OU015499.1, forward strand.
TCTCATGCTACCTCCCATTATCAAAAAAATTGCGCACCTTTTTCTAATAATCTTCAGTAATAATCAAGCAATTAAAAAATTGGATCGCCGCTAGTTGGAACAAGTTGAGTAGAGGCTTACAGAGTTTTAACAATGCAAATATATTTCAAGACAGACATTACTACGCTCGTTATATATTAATTATATGCTATCATCTTAATTATTAAGTGTATTTTACCTACATCACAAAATAAGGCATAACACAATCTTCTCACAAACAACCAACATTCAGATGCGATTTCCGAATGAGAAACCTTCTGTGTAACTTTCCTTTTATACAGAGTGTGAGATGCCGTTTCTCCCTCCTGCGTCATTCGATTGCGCTTAAATGCGAATCATTTGCATATCCTTGCATCTTCCTTTCATGCGAATTTGACGTTTGTATCCACCTTCATGGTGTTGCAGTTTTAATGACTAGCAGCGATTTGAATTCAGTTATGGACCTCCTCAATGCATTGAAATCAATGCAATGCCTCAATCTTTAAAATATGAAATATTATGATTTGTTTGAAATTGAATAACAATAGAATTGATGTTTGAGTAATATTCAAAAATTATACAATGAGAAAAAAATATAATATAAATAAAATGAGAAAAATAATGTAGCATCGAATTTTTGTTACGGATCATATCATTGATAAAACTATGTTAAGGCTAATGACATTATCGGAATTTTCAGTTTCACAGTTTGAAAAAGTGGGAAAAAACCAACTTTCTTAAAAGTTTTCTACAATTTTCTGATTTGAACTGAACTTCTATTAACGTTTTAATTTATTTCAAGTTAAGTTGGGGGGGGCTACGCCTATGGTAATGCTGGTCCGCCTATATGGTGCCTCCATAATAAAATGGCCAGCGAAACTGCGGTGTATTATACTGCCGTCCTAAGCAAAAAAGACGTATCTCAATTTTTTTTTTAATTTTCCGCTTTTTATTGCTTAGTAATGTCTGTGAGGTACCTGACATTATTCCTAAGCAAAAAGTCCGTATCTATAGTCGAAAATTATTAAAGAAATAAGTCGTATCTCAAAAAATTGTTGACATCCTAAGCGAAATGGCCATATCTCAGTTTCCTTAGCCAAAAAGTCATAACTCAGAGTTAAGCCTTTTTCGCTTGCCACCAAAAGCTTAAAAGAGCAGTCTTTTTCCTAAGCAAAATGGCCCTAACTATGAATATGACTATTCTTCTAAAGAAAATCAGCTTTTTCTGGCTAAACTGTTTGGCGGGAACAACTGTCTTGACCAGGGATGGGCAATTATTTTGGCTCGGGGGCCGCTTTGTGGAAGCGGATGTTAGCGGAGGGCCGCACCATTTTAAATTATTGCATTTATTAGTTAACTTTGCATTTCAGAAAAGGTATAAATTGTATCATAAAAATCAATAAATATAAATTAAATTAAATATTGGAACTTTTCCTGGCTGTCTTGGAGTTTTTGGTTGTCTTTGGCAATTTTTTTGGCTGTCCGGATTTTCCTGGCTGTCTTGGCGAGCTACAAAATAATCTGCAGCGGGCTGCATGTGGCCCGCGGGCTGCAATTTGACCACCCCTGGTCTAGACAATTGAGGTTATTCATGAGGCTTTGTTGTTATTGTAACAGTGCAGTTGCTTATGGAAAGTTGTGTTTGACGGTGTTATATTTTCAATTATTTAATCTTTAATATTCAACTAAACAAACTTATAAGAGGTAAATACAAGTTTATTTATTAGATGATAGTAATTACTAATTTAGTAGTTACTAATTAAATTTGATCAATCAACAATAGTATGATTTGTACCAATTTGTGCTTAAGCATAAACATTTATTTTTGTTTAATTTCATATTGTAATGCATGGTAATTGAAATAAACAAACCAAATAAAAATAAGACAAATTTCAATTTAATAATTTTTATATAATCCTTTACCATTTGAAACATCCAAAACTGCACATTATCTTTACTGGAAGAAAATATGCACAAAACGTGTCGAGATATTTTACAATTTTTTTTTTTGATAATTCTAATTACACTGCTGGCCACTGTAAATGCAACATCCTGAAGGAAACATGCAAATAACATGAAATTTACAACATGCATTAGCGGAGGTGAGATATGCAAATGATTAGAATTTCAGCGCAGACGCACATCACGCGCGCCTGTGGCGCCACTTCAAAGCGCTATTTAAGGCTTGGAGATTTCGACGATTTCAAGTTCGGCAATTGTGTTTTTCTTGTGGTTTTTTCAAAAAAAACGATCAATTATGCCTCGTTGAAAACAGCGATCATCTTTTGATCAAGTATCCGAGTTCCACAGAGGAAGGATAGTGGCCTACCGAGATTGTGGATTATCTTTCAGGGAAATCGGTAGTCGTGTTGGACGAAACCAAACAACTGTAATGCGGATATTTGATCGTTGGATGCAGGAGGGTACGACGGACCGGCGTGTTCGATCGCATCCACCTCAGCGCACCACTTCACGTGATGACAGGCAAATTGAGCGCATGGCAGTGACGGATCGTTCAGTCACATCACGAACCATAGCACAGCACATGCAGTCTGTAACGCATCATAAAGTGTCTGCGCGTACCATTCGACGCCGTTTACAGCAGAGTGGTCTGTCCGCAAGACGTCCATTGCTTTGTCTACCCTTGACGCAGAACCACAGACGTCTCCGCCGCCAATGGTGCGATGACAGAAGGATGTGGACGGCAGAATGGAATGAAATTGTTTTTACTGACGAGTCACGCTTCTGGCTGCAACACCACGATGGTCGCATTCGAGTCTGCAGACACCGTGAAGAGAAGATGCTGAACAGCTGCGTTATGCACCGCCACACTGGTCCTGCACCGGGTATTATGGTATGGGGCGGTATTGGATATCACTCTCGCACACCTCTAGTACGCATTGCCGGTACTTTAAACAGCCAGCGCTACATCTCCGAGGTGTTGGAGCCAGTTGTCCTTCCTTACCTTCAGGGCTTGCCCACAGCCATATTTCAACAGGATAATGCGCGACCACACGTGGCACGCATTTTCCAACGGTTCTTCGTCAATCGCCAGATTGAATTGCTTCCCTGGCCGCCTCGCTCTCCGGATCTTTCGCCGATAGAAAACATGTGGTCTATGGTTACTCTACGATTGACCCAGATTCCATCCCCAGCTGCCACAGCAGATCAACTTTGGCAACGTGTGGAAGCTGCTTGGTCTGCTGTACCCCAAGAACTCTTCCAAATTCTCTTTGAATCAATGCCGAGGCGTGTGGCAACGGTGATCTCCAACCATGGCGACTACTCTGGCTACTGATTGTGGCAGGAACCACACTTCACAGAAGTCTATAAATTTAATCATTTGATACTTGGTCAACATGTTATCTACAAAATAAATTTTGTTGTGATATCTCTTGTCTTTCTTGGTGTTGCAATTTGGGTGGCCAGCAGTGTAGTTTAAGAAAATACTAGCTCTTTTTTCAGAACATCATGGAATTGTCTCGGGGTAAACGAATGGCAATGGCTGCTTTAAATTAAAACACGAAGGATTTTTTCCAGCAACCAAACAGAAGACCATTGTTGAGGGATAGCAATGTTGATAATATATATTCAAGAGCCAAAACATTATGACCACCTGTCAATAACGAGTTGGCCCACCTTTGGCGCGCAACACAGCTTCAACCCGCCTGGGCATGGATGCCACAAGTCCTTGGTAGATGGCCGGAGACAGATTGTACCAGATGTTTAAGCAACGGTCACGCAAATCCGAGATATTGCGAATTGGTGGTCTTTGAACTCTGAGCTGCCGTCCCATGACATCCCAAATGTGTTCTATCGGATTGAGATCCGGTGAGTTAGGCGGCCAGGACATTAACTGGAATTCAGCATCATGTTCCTGGAACCACTCCAACACAATTTTAGCCTTGTGACACGGGGCGTTGTCCTGTTGGAACATTCCATTTCCAGCTGGAAAAACAGAGGCCATGTAAGGGTGCAACTGGTCCGCAATGATGTTCAGATAACCTGTAGCATTCATGGTCTGCTCTACCACAACCACGGGTCCCAGAGACGCCCAAGAGAACGTCCCCCAAAGCATAATACCGCCACCACCGGCCTGTGTATGATATACTGTACATTGAGGGAGCAACAGTTCGCCTGGAAGACGGCGTATCCTGACACGGCCATCGGCGTGATGAATGACAAACCGTGATTCATCTGACCAGGCAACTCTCTCCCACTGATCCATGGACCAGTCGCGGTGTTCCCGGGCCCAGCGCAGACGCAGTTGGCGATGACGCCTGGTCAGCAAAGGCACACGAGTGGGACGTTTGCTGCGTAGCCCCATATCCAACAGTGTCCGCTGAACAGTGTGCTGCGATACTATTCTACTTGGCCCTGCATTGTATTGGGCTGTCAGATGAGCCACTGTCTGGCTCCGGTTTTGCTTCACCATGCGAGACAGTCTCCGACGACCTTTTTCTTTGATAGCGTGTGGACGTCCAACACCATGTCGTCTACTGCTGGTTTCACCGTCATTCATCCACTTTGCATAAGTACTAACAACTGTAGGTCGCGAACAACCCACGAGTCGTGCAGTTTCGGAAATACTTGTTCCGAGCCTTCGAGCCATTACAATCTGCCCTCTATCAAAGTCGCTTAGATCCGCAACCTTTCCCATCACACACAGAAGAAAGTGAAAGAATGATTCTTCAGACTCTCCAGCAGCAGTTAAATACCACTTACACCTAATCACGTGCCTTCCACGTCATCCAGGCGAATTCATTGCAAAATGTAGGGGTGGTCATAATGTTTTGGCTCTTGAGTGTAGACCCTGACTACATTCCAGAGGCAAGAAATGATAGTATGTCAGATTTAGAGGAAAATGAAGGTAGGATTTCCTGTAATAATTTTGATGATATTCAAGAAAGATAACTCTGTAGTAAAGATGGACAATCCTTTACTCCCATACAAAGCAATTTTAATGACAATGATTTAGCCCAACATTCGACATACTTACATGTAAATAATATCCAATGAAGACATTGTCTTTTATGAATTACAGCCAGTTAGAGTGGACTTTATTGAATCTAACAATGGTAGAGAATTGAATATTACAGAACCATCAAATAATGAAACAGATGTTGATACCAGTGGGTTTTAAAAATGATATAGAATATACCAAAAAGGGTACCATTAGGCAAAGAAAAAATGTAATGTAAAAAATATGAATATTTCGATCGTGAAGTTGAGCCATGAAGAATTTGAATCGTGCGAAGAGTAGGCCTGGGCGATGTTACATTTTTGACATCGCGATACACTGTCAGTCTAACATCGCGATGTGACGATGTATCGCGATGTTAACCACGAACGTAGCCAGCAGGTGGCAGCTTGCCTCCCTAAAAAGAGTAACATAGATTCATACATAAAATGAGACCAGGTTGTTGTCCTGCAACATACTAACCTAATTAAACATTCAAATATCTTTTATTTTGAGCCAAGAATATCTGCATTTCTGCATTTTTTGGAAGCAATGCAGCTCTTTGTCTTGTAATAACACTCCCGCCTGTTCTGAATACTCTCTCTGAAGGTACACTTGAACCTTGGATTGCCAAATATTTTCTAGCAAGTACTTTTAAGGCTGGAAAGGAGCTACCAAAAAAGAATTCGAGGAGTCGTCAGTCTAAGTATTGACGATGTGTAAGCGGAAAATCGTCCCTTCAAGCTAAGCGATGTGATATCGTAAAACTGCGCATGCGTACAAACATCGGACACCGGAAAATCGTCGACCAAGCGATGCGACATCGTAACATCGCGCATGCGCACACAGAAACATCGGAACCGTTTGTGAGACATCGGAAAATCGCGCGTCTGCGTACACCGCTAGGTTTGTGACACCGGGAAATCGCGATGCTACGATGTATCGCTGATTTGAAAATTATGAAACCGGTGTGACGATGTCTTCACACCGGTTTTTCACGATGTATCGATACATCGCCCAAGCCTAGCGAAGAGTTCAACATGCACAGCAAGATGCATTCAAAGGATAATATTGATGATTCATGCGAATTATATCAAAAATGGAAAAGCCAAAGATAAAGCAAATACGTCTCGTACTAGGTATTCCGCATATAAAGAAAAGGAAGAAAGCATTGATGCTGTAGTATACTGTGCAGACATGTAAAAAATAATAATTTCAAGATAAAAAGAACTTATATATACCATGTTTTTTAATTTTCTCTTGAATCATATAAACTTGACAATTCTATGTATTAATAAATACTTTTAAAAAATTTTTTTGATGAATTATCTCATCAACTTGAAAGAAAATGAAGTTAATTGGAAGTTAACTTGCATTTAACTTTTCGTTCCCGTTCCGGCCAATAGATGGCTGCACCAGTCTACAAAACAAAATTAACTGAAAATTAATTTAATTCTGCTTAAGGGTTGATTTATACAGGCACGCAAAGGGAACGTAACGGGAACGAGTCGAGCCCGAGCGCCGGATGCATGTGTTTATACAGAGACGGGAGTAGAAAGTGGCGGGAACGTGTTTCATTAGTTGTGAAAGATTTGTAACGTCATGGCGCGGTTTCATTTTTCAGTTAAAGATTTAGCCATTATCACACTTTTGTTAGAGGAGAGCCAGGGCCGTGCTTAGGGGTGGACAAACTGGGTAACCGCCCAGGGCCACCATTTTTATTTCTCATAGCAACACTTTTATAAATGTTACGGGTTTTTAAAGAAATCCCTCATTTTTCACGGTTTCTATAATTCAACTTATAAAAATATATATGTTTCGATTTTTTCTAAAGAATCGCAGAAAGAATCTTAATTGACAAACTACCCTTTTGGTTCGAAAAATTTCTCGGTTAAAAAAACACGATTTATCTTCAATTCAGTTATAGTAAACCCTTGATTATCAATCCTTTTTTTCAATATCAGTTTCTACTATTTGTCAGTCACTACATACAGTCATTTGAAGAATTATAAACCGTTTTGTCGGACTTTGTTCTTTTTCACGGAATAGTTACAAACTGAGAAAAACGTGAACATATCCTTGTGAACGAATACTAATACCATTTGGTCAAATGTTTGCTCTATTCAAAGCAAATAATAGACAAGACATTTCTCCAGGGAGTGTAAGACAAATAAGTAAATGCACTCTAAACAGGGCCGCCCAGAGACGTTACGGGGCCTGGGGCAAACTTCTGTTGGGGGCCCCAAGAAATCTGATTAATCGAATAATTTTTTTTATTTATTTTTTTTTTTTTTGGGGGGGGGGGGCTTTTTTTTAGGAGATTATTTTGAATTTTGAAGTACGGTACAAGTTTCAGAATTTTCTTTTGGAGGAAATCTAATAAATAATTTTTTTAAAAATTTTTTGGGCCCCTCCGGCAGTTGGGTGCCTGGGGCAAAGTGCCCCAGTTCCCCCCCCCCCCCCCTACTTGTTCTCTCTATCGTTATAATGGATTTTATTTCCCACTTTTCCCACAAGAATTGAAAATATTACAAAGCAGGTACAATCAGAATGCTTTGAATACGGATTGTACGCCTGTCCTCCTTGGCACTTATTTCTAATGAAAATGATCTCTCATCATCTTGGACTTTTCACTTTTAATAGACAATTTTGCTGCTCAGAAAGCAAGAAAATTGCTTTATAACCAACAAATCCTTACATGTAAGTATTTGTTTTTAACAATTTACACTTTCTAAATCGTGTAAATAATTTTTCCATTGTTTCATTATTCATACAAATTGATTAATTTTATATTTTAGTGGACCAATTGTAATTTCAAGTATAATTTTCTCCTATTGCCTTCTGAATTGTCATTTTGAACTTTGGATTCATGTATTTTGATGGGCCAAATCGTACAAAACCTCTCACCAGCTCAATGAGTTTTCATCATCCATATTAAATATCAAACATAAATAACAGTATGTAAATTATATCTTGAATAGCCACTTTTTACTTTCTGCCATGAACGAGAGACGGCCGAGCAGTGAACGACTTCCTGCTTCGAATCGTTGACGCCGATTCTCCGCCGGGAATCTGCCGAGAATCGGACGTGTCACGGCGCAGTATAAACAGTTCCATTGAAAAACAGGGAAGAAATGATTACGACGACTCGTCGCGCGCTCGGATCGTTCCCGTTATGTTCCCTTCTCGTGCCTGTATAAATCGACTTTAAACATGGCTAAAAGTATTAAAATAATGCATTGTCATCGTGTTCTGAGCTATTCTAAAAGTTTCAAATGTCTAGCTAGTCGGGAAGTTAGTTAAAAATCGATTGCAAGATTTGTACTTGACAAACACACACACAAACAAGAAAGCAAGTTAATAAAAACATGGTAACAATGTTACCACGTCTTGATATGTTCAAGTCCGCAGTATTTATCAATCGCATTGTTGTCTACAATGAGAGCTTTGTTCCTGTAGAGAAAAAACAGAAGAGTTATCATAGTTTCACTGCTTTATGGCATGAAGGAATTTTCGGTAGCAGCAAAGACGAGTTGTTAAGTACATTTTACCAGTTTTTGTTGTCGAAGCGAGACACAAAGCAAATTACTCTGTGGCTCGACAACTGTGCAAAATAAGAATTGGTCACTCCTTTCTTTTTTCCTTTATCTAATAAATTCAGAAGAGATTGTTGCTTTGGAAATAGTAATAAAATATTTTTTTTGATGAATTATCCCATCAACTTGAAAGAAAATGAAGTTAATTGGAAGTTAACTTGCGTTTAACTTTTCATTCCCTTCCGGTCGATAGATGGCTGCATCAGTCTACAAAAAAAAAAATAACTGAAAATGAATTCAATCCTGCTTAAAGATGGCTAAAAGTATCAAAAGAATGCATTGTCATCGTGTTCCGAGCCATTCTAAAAGTTTCAAATGTCTAGCTAGTCGAAAAGTTAGTTAAAAATCTATTGCAAGGTTTGTACTGGACAAACACACAAACAAACAAAATGAGTTAATAAAAACATGGAAAAAATGTATTCATTTACGTTCAAAACTACATTTAAACAATCCTGAACAGTTGGAACTTCCAAAAGATAACATCAGATAAAACTAGAGACAGAAAACTTGTTGACTCTTTCTATATATTATCAGTGGTACTTCTGCTGTTGCACAACAGATGGCAAATATATTATTTCAGGTTTATATTTAGTAACACTGAGAGATATGCATGCACTGCTAGTTTCAACCGTCAGGCTATTCCTGTTACGAGACTCAACAAAGTTCATCTCTGAGAACAAAGATTCACTAGCATATGTAGGCGAAAATATGGATAGCAATACTGCTGCAAGGTTATTTTAACTCTTTAGAGCATAGTGGTATGAAAAACATACCACATATTCAAGCTTTTTCTGGGAGATTTTATGATGGTATATTTTTGCTACCAATTGTTATTGAAGTTCATATACTTCTATTTTTCAAGTATAGTTGACGATAGTTGTCCATTTCTGCAGAGAATTTTCAAAATTCTTTCGAGACTGTCGTATTGTCAGCCATACGTACTCGCGTTTGAATAAATCGGTGTATTTTACTTAAACTGATTGTTACTCAGGCATAGTTTTATTGATATATTAAAATAAGTTGATAAAAGGTATGCACATTTGATTTATTAATTTAATTACAATAATAATTATACTATGTTGTTAAATATAAGGTGATAATAAAACCATACCATCGTGCATTTACCTAAGTATGTCTATTCAAGCATGCAAACTTGAAAAACATTAATATCTAAGTAGATAAACAGGCAAATTAATATAAATAATTTATTAATATGTACTGTAAAACCTCATACGTTTTCTGCGTTTGTAGGTTACTATATTTGTATGCAAAATGGTAAATTGCATTTCGGCATATGCTTCTACGTTGTTTTTTTGCAATTATACATAATTTTTTAGAGGACATTTTGAAAATAATTTCTCACTTTTTATTTATTTTCATTCCCGCCACTTTATTTTCATTAAATTTTAATGTTATGTTAGTAATATGTTTTCTCAATTATACGTTTCTTGTTCGATGCCCCTTGAATTACTTATAAATTAGGTTTTACTGCAATTAAAAAATGCATAATATATTCTTCCAAAACCGTATTACTGCATTTATTATTTTAGATGTTCTACAGCAGGAGTGTCAAACTCGCAGCCAGCGACGAACATTTTTGCGGCCTGGCCAATATATTGGCGCACAATAATATATAATAAAATAACCGACGCAGAATTAAAATAAGATAGGAAAAATTTGCTAAATGTTTTTTAATGATACTCCCTTTTGGGTTATATAGCTGAAACTTGGCAACTTTTTACCCTTGGCGCAATATCCGCTCGCCATCACCTAATTTCACTGTGGCAACCTATTTTCTAACCGGAAGTTATAAACAACATTTCCAGCAATAGCATGTTTAAAAATTATAAATCTGTGGAAAACGTGTCAGATGAAGAACAAGATTTCGATTATAAATAATTTTAGCTTTAATTAAAAATTGCGTACTAATGACAAAACAGAAATTCATGAAAAATATTCAAAATGAGTATGTTAAAACAAACGCAAAACTTTCGAAGCTTAAGTCTTAGGATGCTAAAATTTTGCCTGCTGGTTACTCCTAAGTCTTACGTGCCCACTAAAAAATATTTTTAAAAAATTACAAATTTTTAGGGTGTTAAAAGGGGCTTAAACCCCCTCCCCCATTAAAATACATCCAATGTATCTCTTGAACAAAAGGGTCCGGGAAGTTGAAATTTTGTGTGGTGGTTCCCCTTAAGCCCTAGGTGCACACCAATAAATCTTTTTTTTAAGTTCAAATTTTAAGGGGTTTAGCTCCCCCCCCCTAAAAAAACCCCACTGTATCTCTGGAATCATAAGGCCTGTGAAGCTGAAATTTGTTTGGTTGGTTTCCCTTAAGCCCTAGGTGCACACCAATAATTTTTTTTAGTTCAAATTTTAAAGGGTTTAGCTCCCCCCCCAAAAAAAAAATAAATAAATAAACCCACTGTATCTCTGGAAACATAAAGCCTGGGAAGCTGAAATTTGGTTTATTGGTTTCCTTTAAACCGTAGGTGCACACCAATAGATCTTTTTTTTTTTTTTAAGTTCAAATTTTAAGGGGTTTAGCCCCCCCCCCCCCCCCCAAAAAAAAAAAAAAAAAAAAAAAAAACCCACTGTATCTCTAGAACCATAAGGCCTGGCAAACTGAAATTTGTTTGGTAAGTTTCCCTTAAGCCCTAGGTGCACACCAATAATCGATTTTTTACTTCAAATTTTAAGTGGTTTAGCCCCTCCCCCCTTCAAAAAAAAAATAAACCCACTGTATCTCTGAAACCATAAAGCCTGGGAAGCTGAAATTTGGTTGGTTGGTTTCCCTTAAGCCCTAGGTGCACACCAATAAATCTTTTTTTTTTTTTTAAGTTCAAATTTTAAGGGGTTTAGCCTCCCCCCCCCCCCCGAAAAAAAAGAAATAAACCCACTGTATCTCTGGAACTATAAGGCCTGGGAAGCTGAAATTCGGTTGGTTGGTTTTCCTTAAGCCCTAGGTGCACACCAATAATTTTTTTCTTTTTCAGTTCAAATGTTAAGGGGTTTAGCCCCCCCCCCCCCCTGAAAAAAAAGAAATAAACCCACGGTATCTCTGGAACTATAAGGCCTGGGAAGCTGAAATTTTGTTGTTGGTTTCCCTTGAGCCCTAGGTGCACACCAATAAATCTTTTTTTACGTTCAAATTTTAAGGGGTTTACCCCCCCCCCCCCAAAAAAAAAAATATCCCACTGTATCTCTGGAACAATAAGGCCTAAGAAGTTGTAATTTTGCATGGCGGTTCCTCTTAGGCTCTAGGTGCTGGCCAAGAAAGATGTTTAAAAAGCAACTTTTTAGGAGGTTGTAAAGTGGTTTTAAATCCCCAAAATAAACATGAAATATCCAAAACTCGTATTTAAATTCGGATCACTGTCGTTAAATTCTGCGATGAACTCCTTATGAGAAATGACCCCACCTTACTGCTAAAGTTAATTGAAATTAAATGAACCAAATGACATAATTCATGGCACTCGTGTATGAAATATACGAAAGCAGTTATTAAACATGCATTAACATTTTGAGCAGCAGCATGTTTAAAAAAGTATTTGGAAAACATATGGAAATGTAAAAAAAAATAAGCAGCTGAAGAACAAGATTTCGCAATAGATAATTTTAGATCTAATTAAAAATTTCATATTAAAGACAAAATAGGAATACATTCTTAGACCAAAAAAAAAAGAGCGATGCACCAAGAAGGGGTAATGCAAATTGGACACAAATTGATATGCATACAGGTTTCGACGGAAAATGCAAATTTTTAAAGTTTGGCAATCGGGATTTTAAAGCAATGGCAATCGGGAACCGTAGAACCAGTTTTCCTTGTGAATTCTGGCTGTTTTGCCGCAGTCTTTAATATTACATCTCCAGCTACTGGTCGATTAAAATAGGCATGCATGTTGTGAAAGTTCGGGCATACACGCTGACTGGGCAAAATTCCACGGATCTGGAAAAAAGACACTGCATCTTCTTCCTTTTGGCCTATATTACACTATCAAAGTTCTTTGGCAAAGATATTTTTTAAAAGTTATTTGTATCTTTTATAACAGTTATACATAAAAGAAATGCTATAAACTCAAAATACCCCTATTTCACTATCAAAGTTCTTTGACAAAGATCTTTTATAAAAGTTATTTCTATCTAGGGGGCTAAATCCCTTAAATTCGAGCTCTTAAAAAAGATTTGTTGGTGTGTACCTAGGGCTTAAGGGGAAGTATCATACAAAATTTAAGCTTCCTAAACCCTATGGTTCCAGAGATACAATGGGATTTTTTAGGGGGGAGGGGACTAAACCCCTTAAAATTCGAGCTCTTAAAAAATATTTATTGGTGTGTAAAAAATATTTATTGGTCCCCTTGCTAGGGCTTAAGGGGAACCACTATGCAAAATTTCAGCTTTCTAGGCCTTATGGTTCCAGAGATACAATGGGGGGTTTTTAAAGGGGGGTTAAGCCCCTTTTAACCCCTTTAAAATTTGTATTTTTCAAAAAGATTTTTAGTGGGCACCTAGGACTTAAGGGGAATCACCATACGAAATTTCAGCTTCCTGGGTCTTATGGTTTCAGAGATACAATGGGGTTTTTTTCAGTGGGGGAGGGGGTTAAGCCCCTTTTAAACCCTTTAAAATTTGTTCTTTTTGAAAACATTTCTTAGTGGGCATGTAGAGCTTAGGAGTAACCACCATGCAAAATTTCAGCATCCTAAGATTTTTCCTTCGAAAGATTTGCGTTTTTAACATATTTATTTTGAATATTTTTCGTGCATTTCTGTTTTGTCATTAGTGCGCAATTTTTAATTAGAGCTAAAATTATTTCGAATCGAAATCTTGTTCTTTATCTCCCGAGTTTTCCACGCATTTGTATTTTTTTAACATGCTATTGCTCGAAATGCTGTGTATAATATCCGGGCACCGAAATCTTTTATAAAACTTTGACGAAGAGCCCAACTTTTATAAAAGTTATCTTTTATCAAAGTTGAGGTATTACACTGTCATATTTCTCGTCAAACTTCTTTTATAAAAGATCTTTGTCAAATAACTTTCATAACCTAAAAAAATAAAGAAAATTTTCATAACGAAACTTAAAACGGGAGCTAAAAGCAATGAATGGCGAAACAATACTCTCAACAAGGATGGGGCGCATAATTGGCGCTTTATTGCCGTTTATTCGCCAGACCGCAAAGTTTCAGCTATAATACGTAAGTACCCTTTCTTGCTATTATTAAACAAAATGCATATATTTATGTCGAATATACTGTAATTAGGTAAATAAACCTACGTTTCTATTAATATTGATTTTTTTTGCGGCCCACCTATAGTTAAACCTTGTTTGTTTGGCCCAAGGTAGCCTTTGAGTTTGACACCCCTGTTCTACAGTGTTGTAAAAAGAAGTTAAAGATGAAAAACAATCAATCAGTGTAAAAATATATGTGTATGTTCATTTGAATCTGTATATTCATCAATAGCACGGTGGTATAATATGCATACCACCTCCCTACTGTAATGGTAATTACTAAAAAAATTTAAAAATTAGTGTTTTCAGTTTTAATGGCATCCTTTAGTTCGTAGATATAAATAATTTTGTGTTTGTGCTTGAAACAATATTTTGTGCATTAAAGAGTTTTAAACAGACATAATTTTCTGGAATAGTATACAAAGTCCTTAAAACTTCGTTTTCCGCATTGTTCTCCGATACTCCCGTCTCTAATTTCTCCTTTTCAATATTTTCCTAGTCAACTTCACAGTCAACAAATTTCTGCTTTCAAATTGATCTACTCTGAAATTCAATCAACTGCATTTCAAAATCATCCATGTCCATTCATTAAAACAATTGCAAGTTTAGTTCATCCAGTTTGATACTGTCTGGAAACAATGAATTTTGCAATCTCTTCAAGTTCTCCGAATTTAGCAAAACTTGTAACGAACTGCCCAACAGTTGACTCGATAATGTTTACAAGCAGCTTTTGAAGCCATTGGTCTGTTCTGTCATATTTTGGGAGATCATTGATGTGCCTCTTTAGGTTTGGGAAATATTTAAATCTGTCATTTTCTACATCCCTCAAAAACTTTTAGTTTCATTTCAAAAGATTTTATGTAACTAAACATAACATCAAATGTCTTACCAGAGCCCCGCCAGGTTATGACCAAATGACTAGGGTGCTGACATTCGGTTCATATTCTGTGGGTTTGAGTCCCACTGTTGGCATGGATGTTTGTAGCTGTTCGGAATCTGCTTTAAACTGTAGGTCCCGGTCTAATTAGCCCTCGTGTAGCAAAAAGCTGACGTAGTGCTCCAAACCAGACCTTACCAGAGCCCCATAACATAATATTCAATTCATTTAAATGTATACAAAAGTATGCAAAAAACATCAGTTTACAAACCCATAAAATATCATGCAATTCTTAGTAAGACACTTGTTGGTCATTCAAAAAGAGATTAATCTCATCTAACACAAGATGATGCTTTTTGGGAAGACACCGAAATTACATATTTTGAAAGACATGTATCTCTCAAATTTAGTGCCATTTATAAAGGTATAGTATAATTTATTGCAGTTGTTTGTATATACTATTCTTATTCTGCTTTTTCTTTAAAATCCTTCTAGAAACAGGTATCTGGTATCGAATAGCCCCTGCCAATGGTATGCCATCATCATAAGAGTTCATCAATGTTTATTTTGCTGTACTTCGTCCAAGTCCATAGTCAATTTTATTGATACTAATATAATATGTCAAGAGCTTTGCATTCATTATTTTAACAATGTTTTTATTAACTTGCTTTCTTCTTTGTACGTATGTTTGTCCAGTACAAACCTTGCAATCGATTGTAAACTAACTTCCCGACTAGCTAGACATTTGAAACTTTCAGAATAGCTCAGAACACGATGACAATGCATTCTTTTAATACTTTTAGCCATCTTTAAGCAGGATTGAATTCATTTTCAGTTATTTTTTTTTGTAGACTGATGCAGCCATCTATCGACCGGAAGGGAATCAAAAGTTAAACGCAAGTTAACTTCCAATTAACTTCATTTTCTTTCAAGTTGATGGGATAATTCATCAAAAAAATTTTAAAAAAGTATAAATACATAGAATTGTCAAATATGATTCAACAGAAAATTTAAAAACATAGTATATAAAGTTTTTTTTATCTTGCAATTATTAGTGTTAAATTTAATACTTTTAATATGATTACTAAAAGCATTTAATAAAATATATCATGTATGAAAATGTAATTGCTTTTACATTTTGTTTTAAAATGTAGTAGGTATAATAATTCAAAGATGCTAAGACACCTGTAAACAAATGTATGGAAGCAAACACAGTAAAACAAACACAACTTTAATGGGTAAATTAACTTTTATTAAAAAGTACCAATTGAGATTTTAAAATTTCAAATTACAGAATTATTGATGACGATAAATCGACTTCATCATCGGCATATTTGATGAATGAAATAGGCATAACATTTCTTAAAATTTTAAAGCATTTCATTCTCCCAATTACTCTTTCTACTTGGATTCTAATATTTCATATTTTTTTATTTATTTTAAAACTTCTTTCTTGGTTAGTTGGCTCTTGACTTTCGTAAATGAAGGTAATACTAACTTTACTCCATGAGTGGCAAAGTAATCATCAACATTAAACCCTGTCTGCCCAAACAACATCTCCTGGTTTTAAATTGTCAGTGATACCACTTCTTTTAGTTAGTTCTTTGTCAGATACCCTCCCACTCCAACATTCTGAAAGGAAACATATTTGTCCTGTTGGGAGAACTGCTATTAGAAATTTTAATGTTTGGTGGTGTTTGTAGTTTGACCACATCAAATTTTTATCTGTAAGACTTGGTGATATTTGAGTAAATATTTCTGCACAGTCCATTATACAAGTTGTATTACTATACGTGCTGTATTGGAAACACAGTGGGAGAGATTCTGCGATCTATTTTCGACTGGGGAACTCTGTGAGGGATTCCAATTTGGCAGCTAGAATTGGCAACGAGCTCCGAAGGATTCTAACAACAGTGTTTGAGCACATTTCAAATCTTATTGTCAAATCTTTAGTTTCTGTGGCTAGTCTTAGCTTCATTAATACAATAAGAAGCTGTGTTTCACTGTTAATTTTGAATTTTTTTTTTACAAAATTTTTACTAATTGATAGAATCCAGTTGAAGACTTCGATTTTATGGAGACCAGTATAATATTTCAACAGCTTTGCTTGCACTCATCAATATTTTTATCGTTAAATTCTGATCTTATAGTTTTGACTTGAGGCACCTAAATTTAAATAAAAAATTAAAATTATACCTGATCTTCATGTTTGGAAAAAGAAACTAAGAGGGTTCACTACTAGTCCTAGTAGTTAACTCTAAACTCTGAAATCAATCTGCCTTACCTAATTTCAGCTCACAACCCATTCATTTCCAACATAATATCCATATTACCTAATTCTTTTTTTAAAAATTTATTCTCCTCTTGAAGTTTTCTAATTTTATCTTCTAATAATCTTTCTGAAGTATCTTTTTCTAGGTTATCAACTGTTTCTGTTACCTGTGGCAGAACTTCACTTTGTAGATCCTCTGCAACCTGTGGCAAAATTTCACCATAAGAACCTCCGGAAGCGAGTGAATTCCCAGAAAGTTCTGACAAAACTTTAGCAGAATAATAAATATTCTACAACTGTTTTACCAATATTGAACAGGTAATAACAAAAATAAATATTACATGCTTCAACGAGTTATAGTCATGATCTAAAAATAAAATTTTATTCAATATACATAAAATGAGACCTGATTCTTCAGTCACCATCAAAAGAGCAGTGTCTATCTTTCTTTTTTTTAATGATTAACTTTTACCTCTATTAGCTAGATGCTGTTTCCTCTTCTCATACTATTTCACATTTCTTTAAGAATGTGCACTATATGAGAAGACACTTGGAACATAATCAGGATGATCTTGGTCTCTGTTTGGTTGCCCTTAAATGATTAAAAAAAAATTATGCAGTATGAGTTTGTGCATGCAAATAAGCTTTATTATAACAATTGTGCTATTAACCAAGTGTTTTGTAAAATTTATAATGACATGAGAAATAAACCTTTCTAGTTTTTTATATGAAATTGTCTTTTATTTTCTCTTCCTTCCACATATTATGTTTAAATCCACCGACAAATTATTTCAAATAATAATTTTAAAGAGATAAAAAAAATATGTTTGAATGTTAAAAAATAAATATATACAAATAGTAACAAATGAAAAATGGCTTCCACAAATAAGCGAAAATTTTGAGGGCATCCTGGCATCTCGACTCACGGCTTTAATCCAAAGTTCTGTACTCGGAGAATTGTGGGGAAATTTAAAAAATCCTAAGCCACTTCCCTTTTTAAAGCGATTGGCGCAATCTAAAGAACAACTACTATTCTCCATTTTCACTTATCACTATATACAACAAAATCAGCTACAATACAAATATTAACAAAATTAGATGTTTTCATTAGTTGAATCAATGGCACCATAGACAATATTAAAAAATAAAAGTGCAACATATTAATAAACTGAAAAGAAAAAATATATATGTCAGAATTTGCATATGCAGATTTTCAATTAAGGACATTTATGCAGCTTAATAAATCAACGATATACATATTCGCCTGTGTTAATATAACAAGAAATTTTAGTGAAATCTAGAATTCATTTTCCCTCTGAGTTCTCTTAAATAACTGTTAAATATATTTCCATTAGTTTTTATAATGATTGAAATTAAGTATTATTCAAGGGTTAATAATTTAACCATATCTTATTTATGTAGTACATCTTTATTCATGTTTTCATTCAGATTGCATTTCAACAAAATAATTAAGAAAAATTGTGTGTATAATCTTAATCAAGTGAGTAAAGTTACTTTATTTTAATACTAAATACAATCAAAAATTTCAAGTTAATATTATGAAATTATATTATTTTTTTACTGTGTCAAACTTAATTTATTTTTTAAAGAATATACTTTTTAAAGGTATTTTATATAGTTTAAGAAAATAATTTAAAGCATGAAATTATTTTAATGCACAAACTGGTACAAAACTAATATTGCAAATTAGTTAGGTTTCAGTGCTTACATAGCTAGGAATGTATTAAGCTTGAAAAACAGTGAGTGAACTACAAAACATTTATTACAGTATATAAAAAGTTCAAAATGATTAAACACATATGTCAAATGAAGTTAAAGATTTTACGTTTTAGTAAACAATACTACTATCCAAAATACCTAAAATAATTATTAAAAAACGTTAAACAAGATAAACAAACATAAAACCAAACGTAAAATAAGAACAAATAACTGTGTTATGTTCATGAATAGAAGTAGTCTAAGGAATGAACCTTAATCATCGTTTATAAAATGTTAAAATTCATGCGAAAATACACGCTTGAACAACACTCTGTCAAAAAAGAGGCAGTACTCACATCGAATGATGCTACATAGAATTCATATGGAGAATTTTATAAATAAACTTAAATTATTTAACTCAAAATGAAGGTTTCGTTATAAAGCACATGCAAACGCATAGGAACGACTTCTGCTTTCTGCCTTTCCATATTCCATAATCATCTATAGCAGATGAAAACTGACGTTGATCGAAGCGTTTCTTGAAGCTATATGATTGGTATCAGATAACAGTTACTAATCACAGGTCACTGTTATTAGTTGTCGGATTAGTGGCAACGATATCACTTAACCGTGTCTAAACTGTGTGATATGAAGCTCTATAACTTCATGCTGTGTAATATCCAAGACCCATCTCTATATTCAAGATCGCTGCTCTGAGACACAAATCTAGACTTCCAGATGATGCTAGAAAAATAAACAGCTGGGGTTCAAGTAAGTTTAATTTACGGGTATTTTTTATCTGTATTATTTGAGAAAACTTTTTTTTTTTTACATGTTGAAAATGATATATACGATATCTACGTTTTGTGCTATTTTTATGTGAATGAAGGTGAATGCTAATACAATACTTATAATTATTAAACGGTTAAAAACTGTATGGTATGTTTTTCCTGTAAAAAGTAGATTAATACTTTCTGGTCGATGTTGGCGTGATATTGAAATATACGTTCCACGATTTCAAGAGATTACTAAAAGTTGCCCTTCTGATAATTTTGTTTACAATATTTATACTACGTTTATAATTATATGATCATACATGTCCGACATAACGTGTTAAACAACTTTGCTGGTTGATATACAACAGTTTGATGAGTTGTACAACGGTTTTTGAACTGTTACTAATTGCAGTAAAAGACAAAATATACAGGAAGAATTCCATATCCTCGTCAAAAAGTTGACAAATTCCACCAAGTAGGTCTCTAATGAGAAATTTAGGAAAATACCAATTCTTACTGTTGTAAAACTTTTTGCCCGATAATCAACACTTTGTGTGAAAATTCAACAATAACTAGCTATTAAACAACCGTAGGATATTTTAATTAAAAAAATATTGAATACAGCATTCATCTGGAATAAATAATTAAAACAGCCTAATATAATTGCAATCATCAATTGGTTTCAAAAAGTAGGTAAAAATTTTAATTTTTCAAAAATATATCATAGGATATCTTAATGGAAATGTTGTTGTAGGGAAACAAAATATTCAAAATACAAGAATTTTATTTAAAGACATTCTTAAGAAATAAAAAATTAACTTTTAGGTACTTCATAATAAAGACACATAAAAATTCAATAATAGTGAAAAATAAATAAAGTACATAAAATTTAAAAGTTGTAGCGAGATAAGATAATTTTAATCTATACAGAAGAATGAAAAAAATTTATGACCATAGTATTACCAGTGAATTTTTAGATCAAATATTAAAATTTAAAATATTTCCTAAGTATCAAAATCATTTTATCAAACTAAGATAAAATACAAATATTTTTGATAAGGGTACAGTATTAAGATAAAAAATTAATTATGGTTATTCATTTTTGAAAAATTTAGAAATAAAAAACAGAGGCACTGTGATGTATTGTACTAGATGTACTAGGGCCGTGAGTAAGACCTATAATCTAGATATGAATAACCAAAGGTAGGCTCTCATTTTCTGGATTGAATTCCTTTGAAAAGTTGGAAAATAAAATTATGAAAATGATTAAAAAAATTTTCATCAACTGAACGTATAATTCATAAGCTGAAGCTAATTTCGAATTTTATTGTCTTAAAACATCTAAATGATAACTATTCAAATTCAGTTAGTTGAAACTGAAAAAAACCAAGTGGCATTTCTGAGATATAATCATTGACCTTTGGTAACATAAGAGGGAAGCTTAGCTGGATTTTTTAGCTGGTTATGTTTCCTTTTATAATGTACATAAGAGAGAAAATCTAAAAAGTAGCTAGACTACATATATTTTTTTCACAGAACAAAGTTATTTACAATCAAATTTTGCTAGATTTTTTATCAGCAAGATCAGTTATAAATTGATGAAATTTTAATTTCCTTGTTTCTGTATGCTCTTTAGGCAGTATTGCAAGACTGTTGAGTTTTTGCTGTGATGTTGTTAACCTCAGGATTGATAATATTAATAATCGTTTTGATTAATATTAATCAAAAAGAGCTTCTTTTTCTCAATGCTAGTTATATGAATTGTTAAAAATATCCTTAAATATATAAAAGTATTTGAAAAGTCAGTAGCTGCATTTGTAGCAGTTGTAGAATTATTATTATAGGGTTTCAGAAACAATAGGTTTTAATTCTTCCATTTCTTCGACTAGCATATGACTGCCTACGTCTACATCTTTTATGGACTTCATTTGGTCATTATTCTGTATCATTTTTACATCTGTCAAGGCAGTTTCTAGTACCAATGCATCTTCCTGATGTTCATTCTGTGGAATAATCTCGAATTAACTTGTCTAGCTTTATACACTATTTGTTAAAAACAATGCACCTCAAGCATTTCTTTCCAGTTATTGGTACATCTGCATACTCATTATTAAATATCCTTTTTCATGTTCATAAATATGTTTCTCGAAATTTTGGAGTGACTTCCAAATCAGTCGCAAGCCCTGTGGCTCAAACTAAAACCTGTTTGAGTTTGAAATCAGAGTGGCTATATTTTACCAGGAATTTTAGAAGGTTTCTAAATGATCACAGTACTTTGAGGCATATATTAAATTTTTCTTCATGTGAGGCTCTGTACTTGCATGGGGACCAAATACTTAAAATACATCCAATCTGATTAAATCCAGCCCTGCCTTTCATAATTAATTCCTTACGTATTTTCTATCCTTTCATTCATAGTGCTCCTAAGGTTGTCTCATGATATTTTAATTTGGTGATGAACTGTGGTGAGTTTGGTTTCATAGACTTATGAAAAATTTATGAAGAGAACACTGAGAAGTAGCCACAATTTGTTGTCTCAATATAGACAGTTAAATCTATTCATAGCAGAAAAATTGGGGGTATTTTGTATCTTTCACATTGCGTGTTATCTCATTGAACGATCATTTGGTAAGTCAAGTTTCAGTAGGCATTTAGCTCTATTAAATCCTTCAACTATTTAAAGGAGTTTTTCAGAAACTTTCAAAATTTGTAGACTTCTTTTCATAAGAGAATCTCTGTGGAAGATCTATTTTCAGATTTTAGTTTTAATTGCTCTTAACTTGCTACAAGAATAAGCAACAAATTTATAGCCTGAAGAAAATTTATGCCCTAGCCTCCACATTTTTTTGTAGTCTGAATACAATAAGTTCTGATTCACCAAGTCTGTTGCTAAAAAAATATGTCTGAAGTACGATATTCGTACCATTGTGGTGAGATTTCATTCAAAAATGCAAATTTTGTCATTTTTTCCATTTTTATTGATATTCTATTTTTATTGATTTCCATTTTTATTGATTGCAAATGTTATTGATTGTAACTCTCTACCTCCAGAAATGGGTAGTTATGTTTTAATAGTTCCAAATGCTCCTAATCCAAACCATACACCTCAGATATGTTGAGTTTTCTGATTATTATTATTATTATTATTTTTGGCATTCTGATATAAGCTCAACAATCCATAATTGTTAACTGCCTTGTACATGTTTAGTAATAGTCTGTAAATGTTTTAAACTCAAATGAGATTTAAATAAAAGAATTTTGCCTAACAATTTATTTTGATAGTAACAATAACTCATTTGCTAGGCTATATCTTTTTCTTTTTGTCACATTTGCTCGAAATAGGGACAATAAATATTTTGTCAGTATACTCACCTGAGTTTATATGTACAAAATAAAGAAAAATTACTTTTTCTTTTTTCCTGTCAAATGTATTACTTCTAAGGATTTAAATTTATTATTTTATGATTGTATGAAATGAAATTTCCTTAATTTGAGAGGAGGAGGAAAAGGAAAAATAGTTTATGGGAAGTAATTTATAAAATGACCATAAAGTGTTTATATATGAACAAAACAGTTTATATTTCATCATATAGGGGTATTATATATGAAGGTACATTTTGTTTTTAATTTACTTACCCTTTAAAATATTTAATTTGTGTGAGTATTTACTGTTTTGTATACTATGCATATATGTTTCATTTACACTGCTTTGATAAATATGGTATTGAACTTTCGTTGTTTCTCTCAGTGCATACATTTATGACTGAAGAATAAAATATGTCATGCTCTATCACGAAAAATTATTTATATTAACAATTTCTTTTGTATCTCATTGTTAAGGAAGAGGTATGCGTTATTTTTTCTAACCAAGAACTGTTATAATAGGTATAGCTTAATCTTCCTCTGATTTCCTGTAGTACTGAACTGTATTGTTTAGATTTCTGACTATAAGAATTTCAGTCCATGTGAATATCTTGAAATAATTTGACTTGGTACACAAAATCGAAGAAGTTATGGGAATCCTGTAAAAAATGATTTTCCACTATTCTCTAAATCACACAATAGCTTTATTTATTTTATTATCCAGTATAAAGGTAACTCAAGATAGTCAGAATGCAATTCGAATTATTCTAAATTTATATATTTTAATTTTTATAATTTTAAATTTTAAGTTTTCTAGATTTATAGCACAAGTTTGAAGAGTGTTTAAAAGATAATATAAGTCCCCAATTCACATTTTTGGTTCTAGTGTATATTTTTATAGGCATGCATATTTATTTCTGGTGCACTTATTATGTAGTAGTACCCATTTTGCTTACACATCTAGCTGAGTGGAAGTATGCATATCAGAATTAGAAAAATGTTTAATCTCTTAATTTTAAAGAATCTCATAAATCACAAGTATTTCTCTTTAGCCATAGACATTCCTGAGGGCTCTGGCTTAACTTAGCCATAGACTGTACTAAGGGCTCTTTGGCCTAACATCTACTCTAAATACAATTGAATATAAAGAAATTTTTTCCTTGGAAATGCATAAAGGAGCATTTGTAAGAATAAACTTTAATTTAGAAGCTTACGTAATCTTGAATATCGATCCTGCAAGATAGAGAACATTTTAAAAATTAAGAACAAATGCGAAAGACGTGCCGAAATGAGGATGTAAAAAATTGTACACAAAGCTTTGTAGAAATACAAAAATTCTGAAACCTAATTCTTTTAGAAAAATTGAATTTTAAATAGTACCTTATTTAAATTTAAACACTCCCCCACTCCAATTCACTAACAAAAAAAAATAATAAAGTTTAAAAAATTGATAACAAAAAATTGAAAATATGAAAAATTAGAATACACCATTATTTTTGAAATAGAAACATAAAAAATACCAATTTTTTAAAATTTTAAGTATATTACACTAACTAGCAGCAATCACCCAGCACTCCTCCTTGAAACTTTTTTTTCATTCTGGAAAATTAAGATTCACATTAGAAAAAAAGACCTTAGAAATGTACAAATAAAGCATTAAAGACACCTAACTTATATCTCAACGTTATCTAACATTATCGACGTATATTAGACTGCAATAGGTCCACAGATAACTTTTGAAATTTTTGATTCAAATTATTTGAAGAATCACATAAAAGCACTTACTGCACAGTAGATGAACAGAAAGAAATTTGAAGAATTTATACTATTGTCAATTCTACTGTACTATATACACAAACTTATAGATTAAGATGTGGAGACAGCCTGGTGAAAAATATGTCGCCGCCAAACTACAATCAGAACAAATATGCCTAAGCAAAAGCATAACCCACATTTTCTTTGTTATTTCTTTAAATGAATTCACACATTTTATTAGATTTATGAACTTTTTAATCTCATGCTAATCGAGCTCTTTAATCAGATGTAAATCTCTGGAATTTCTCGGAGCATTAAACTAAATAATTAATGATGAAATTATTTTGAATTACCGACAACTAAAATATAAAGGAAAAAATATGAATATTGCTTATCCATTATTGATCGGGCTGATATCATTAGTTTTGTGGGGATCCCTACAAACCGAAACATATAAAATCTCTGCACGTCCTTGTGATCTACCAGGACAAAAGAATAAGGATGTCTAAGAAAACTTGTGGCCTAATTGCTGAAAATTTAAAATGCGCTATAGTTTTATTCATCAAGCACATAATTTATAACATCTTAGTGTATATATATACAGTATAGAGCCAAAACATTTTGATCATTCCGACATTTTGCAATGACGTGGAGGGCACGTGATCAGGTGGTAATGGTATTTAACTGCTGCTGGGGAGCCCGTGGAATCATTCTTGCCCTTGTTCCTGCGTGTGATTTGAAAGGCTGCTGATCTAAGCAACTTTGGTAGAGGGCAGATTGAAATGGCGCGATGACTCGGAACGAGTATTTCTGAAACTGAACGATTCGTGGGATGTTCGCATGAATGACGGTGAAACCAGCAGTAGACGCCATGGCGTTGGTTGTCCACGCGTTATCAAGAAAAAAGGACTTTGGAGACTCCCGCTTAGTGAAGAAAAATCGGCGCCAGACAGTGTCTCGACTGACAGTCCAATACAATGCAGGTCCAAGTGGAAATGTTTTGGATCAACTAGTTCATCGAACACTGTTGGATATGGGACTACGAAGCAGACGTCACACTCATGTGCCTCTGTTGACCAAGCTTAATCGCCAACTACGCCTACATTGGGCCCGGGAACATCGTGACTGGACCATGGATGAGTAGGAGAGTTGCCTTGTCTGATGATTCCGCATTCATCACGTCGATGGCCGTGTCAGGATACGCCGTCTTCCAGACGAACAGTTAGTTCCCCAATGTACAGCAGGTCATACACAGGCCAGTGGTGGCGGTATGATACTTTGAGTAATATTTTCATGGACGTCTCTGGGACCCGTGGTTGTGGTAGAACAGACCATGAAATCTACGGACTATCTGAACATCATTGCGGACCAGTTGCACTATTACATGGCGTCTGTCTTCCCAACTGGAAATGGAGTCTTCCAGCAGGATAACGCTCCATGTCACAAGGTTCGAACTGTGCTGAATTGGTTCCAGTAACATAATGCTGAATTCCAGTTAATGTTCTGGCCGCCTAACTCACCGGATCTTAATCCGATAGAGCACATCTGGGGTGTTATGGAACGGCAGCCCAGAGTTCAAAACCCACCATGTCGAAATATCCCGGATTTGCGTGACCGCTGCTTGAACATCTGTTGCAATCTATCTCCGGCTATCTTCCAAGGACTAGTCGCATCTATGCCAATGCGGGTTGCAGCTGTTTTGCGAGCCAACGCGTTATTGGACAGGTGGTTATAATGTTTTGGATTTATACTGTATATATATATATATATATATACTGTGGAACCTCGCTTAACGAGCACCTCGCATAACGCGTATTTCGCATAACGAGCAAAATAAATCGTAAAAAAATGGCTCGCTTAACGAGCAACATTTCGCATAACGAGTGACGTGGATAGAAGTCCCCTCTTCACGTCACTCGGATTTTCACGTCACCAGGATCATCAACGGCCGAAAAATAAATATTTAAGGGTAGTCATGGATGGTTCGAGAAGCAAATATCATGGGGCTGGAGGATAACGATATCGAGGAGCTTGTGGAAGAGCACAACCAAGAGCCACACCGAACAACTAATTGAATTGCAGTGTCTTTCACAGCAAGCAGTTGTAGTGGAGAGTTCGTCAGTGGAGAAGGACGAAGAAACAGCAAAGAAACAATCTTCTGGCGCAATACAAGAAATGATGAAAGCATGGGTAACTGTTGCATCGTAAGTTACAAAGCATCACCCTGATAAGACAGTGGCTATGCGTGCCATAAATTTATTCAATGACAATGCGGTGACACATTTTCAGCAGATTTTGAAGCGCCGAGAAAAACAAATGTCGCTAGATAGCTTTCTAGTAAAAAAAATTAGATATGTGTCATAAATTCGTATATAATAAACTACATATGGATGATTTTGCTCCTTAAGAATTTATGTATCAGTAATTTTCTTTAAA
This sequence comes from Dolomedes plantarius, assembly GCA_907164885.2. Lineage (NCBI taxonomy): Eukaryota > Metazoa > Arthropoda > Arachnida > Araneae > Dolomedidae > Dolomedes > Dolomedes plantarius. Next base: position 109,443,896 of record OU015499.1, read on the forward strand.
TCATAAACGTTACATATAAAAAATTTGGGTATTTTTTGGCATGGAACGCATTATCGTGTTTTACATTAATTTATATGGGAAAAATTGTTTCGCTTTACGAGTAAGACTCTAGAACGAATTATGCTCGTTATGCGAGGTTCCACTGTATATATATATATATATATATATATATATATATATATATATATATATATATATATATATATATATATATATATATATATACGTGTGTGTGTGTGTATATATCATTTCCTAGCAGACACAAAATTTTTTATGTTGCTATTGATTTCACGTAAAAATTACAAAAAATCTTGATGGTACAGTGTTAATATATTTCATTTAAATTCCTTTCTCCTCTATTTGCAGGTTCTCAGTACAGACTGTTAGGTGCAAACCTAAAATGTTTGTTGTGTCCACAAATTCAGATGTTCAACATATTGCTGGATATTAGTTTTCTAACCATCCTGTAAAGGAACGTCGGCATGTCAGATGAGCAAATGTGTATTTCCAGAGAGAAACCTTTCGCCTGCAATATATGCGGGCAAAGGTCTTCTCAAAAAGGTGCTTTAATTACACATCTCCGCATCCACACGGGAGAGAAACCTTTCGCATGCACTGTGTGTGAAAAAAAATTTTTTCAAAAGAGTCAATTAACAGTACATCTTAAAACCCATACAGGACGGAAACCTTTCGCTTGCACTGAATGTGGGAAAGCATTTTACGAACAGGCTCATTTAAAAAGACATTTCCGTGCCCACACAGGAGAGAAACCTTCTTCTTGCAGTGTATGTGACAAAAGGTTTTCTCGACAGGATGATTTAAAAGCACATCTCCGCACCCACACGGGAGAGAAACCTTTCGCCTGCAATATATGCGGGACAAGGTTTTCTCGACAAGGTGCTTTAATTACACATCTCCGCATCCACACGGGAGAGAAACCTTTCGCATGCCCTGTGTGTGAAAAATTTTTTTTTCAAAAGGGTCAATTAACAGTACATCTTAAAACCCACACAGGACTGAAACCTTTTGCTTGCACTGAATGTGGGAAAGCTTTTTACGAACAGGCTTATTTAAAAAGACATTTCCGCGTCCACACAGGAGAGAAACCTTTCGCCTGCAGTGTATGTGACAAAAGATTTTCTCGGCAGGATGAGTTAAAAACACATCTCCGCGTCCACACAGGAGAGAAACCTTTCGCATGCACTGTATGTGAGAAAAGATTTTCTCGGCAGGATGATTTAAAAAGACATTTCCGCATCCACACAGGAGAGAAACCCTTCCCCTGCACTGTATGTGGGAAAACATTTTCTGGACGAACTCATTTAAAAAGACATCTCCGCATCCACTCGAGAGGGAAACCTTTCGTGTGCACTGTATGTGAGAAAACGTTTTCTGAACAGCGTAATTTATCAACACATTTCCGCATCCACACGGGAGATAAACCTTTCGCGTGCACTGTATGTGACAAAAGATTTTTATTCCAGTCTGTTTTAAAATCGCATCTCCGTAGCCATACAAAAGAGAAACCTTTCGATTGCACTATGTGAATAAAGATTTTCTGCTGAGGGTAATTTAACCCTGTGCGACACACTTTATTAAAATACAACTGAACTTTGGAAATATGTTGTAAAAACGGTCAGATGCACTTAGATATTTTATGCCCGCCCCCCGAAAAAAAATTCTGCTCTTTTGATTTTTACAGGGTAAGCATGCAACAACGACATTCCATACATCATTGTGGATGTTATGCTGAGAGTAAGGGCCTGTTCACATAGGAGTTCGTTGCGTTGCGTTGAGGAAAAGATGACGTTGATACGAAAATAAACCAATCATAGGCGTTAAAAATTTCATTGCTAATCGTTTGGAGGCATATGATTGGTTTATTTTCGTCTCAACGTCATCTTTTCCTTAACGCAACGCAACGGACTCCTGTGTGAACAGGCCCTTATGCAGTATATAATATAAATCAGTGAAAATAAGATGCATATAAAAATTGTCGTCAAAAATTTCAGTAAAATATATTATCGGTATTTATTACACACATATAATCACGATTATTTAGATTTCTCAATTTTAAAAACTTTCCTATTCTGGATGTGAAAGAAATTTTTCCTAAAATATGAAAAAAATTAATTTTAAATAAGAATTAATTTAATATAAATTCTTGAAAATTATTCAACAACTGTGAATTATGGTATGATTAATATCATTTATATAATATAGATACAATGTGTCCAGCGAAGGAGTCCCTGATTTCAAAATTAAAAATCTCGAAAACAAATATTTGTAGAAAAATGCAACGAACGGTATGTTTATCGTGAAAGCTGTAAGAATTTTATTCACTAATTTTCGAAATAGTTACAAAAACTGCTAACAGAAGGCGCTGTTAGCAGGCTCGCAATAGAGCCTATAAATAGTGCACCTCAGCCCAGAGTGATCTCTTCCACCGTTGAAATCATCTATTCCATTGAACAACGTGTTTTTTCTGGTGCTGGAATATCACGGGTTAGAACATAGTCCTACGGCAACAAGGCGCAGTTGTCAAATGTGATTTAATGTTCCACAAGGACCCGATGTGAAAACCATTCGCAAGCTCTTCGTCAAATTCCAACGGACAGACAGTGTGGCTGATGATCTAGTGGGGAATGTTGGCCCCACTCAAACTAGCTATTCCAGAAAATGTCGCCACAGTTTCTGGAATTATTCTGCAAAATCCAAGGAAATCCGTCCGAAGAATTGCAGCAGAAACTGGTTTGAAGCGTTCCAGCACGCACAAAATACTGAGAAACAGCCTACATCTGTTTCCATTCAAAATCCAAACTCAACATGCCATACCCATACGAGCTGTGCAACTAAAGGCTGACTTGGTGAACAAGATTCTTCCACTGCTTGGTAATGAAAGGTTTGATGTTGGCTGCATCTGGTTCACAGATGAAGCACACTTCCACCTGAATGGATGGGTAGATAAACATAACTGGCGATTTTGGGGTTCCGAAAATCCCCATTGGTGTGTAGCAAAAGCACTTCATTCGCCCAAAATTACAGTTTGGGCTGCGGTATGCAGCAGAGAAATTATCGGCCCTTTTTTTCCTGCAAGAGACGCTCACTAGTGAACGTTACGTTGCAATTTTGGAACAATTTGTCGCCACACAGAAAGCGTTGGATGAACGACCATGCATCGAATGGTTTATGGAAGATGGGGCCCGACCACATCGACCGAACAGGTGTTTCGTTTTCTTGAGGAATACTTCGAGAATAAGAGTCATTGCGCTGAATTATCCAAATTTTACTGGCGTAGGCATGGATTGGCCTCTATATTCGCCGGACCTGAATCCTTGTGACTATTTTTTGTGGGGCACATTAAAAGATTGTCTACAGGAACCATCCCACCACGCTATGCTGGACGAGCTTCAATCGACAATCTGTGTGGCAACTGAATCGATTTCTGTTGAGACACTACAGGGTGTGATGACAAATTTTATTGTTCCTTTGCTCAACCTCCGTACAGCGAATGGTGGACATTTTGAAAACATTGTGATGTAGTGATTGCAAAAACTACGAGTTTATTTATGGATGCTGATACGAGTTGTAGAGTGCCATGTGTTAGTAGCTTTTGTAACTATTTCAAAAATTTGTATATAAAATTCTTAACAGCTTTCACGATAAACATACCGTTTGTTGCATCCTTCTACAAATCTTTGTTTTCGAGATTTTTAATTTTGAAATCAGGGACTCCTTCGCTGGACACACTGTATCTATATAGTGGTCATGAAGTGAAGGCGTTCTTCATCAATAGCCCCTATGACTGGGAACTTTGTCTCAAGTCCATGGTCAAAATACACAAAAAGGTGTTTACTGGTGATGCTGTGAAAAACGACACGCGACACAAACCAGAAGGTGAAGGTCGTAATAACATTAGTACATAGATGAAGCGTTGTGACACTCATTCTTGCTTAGAGTCTCTATGTCTTTCAGAATCTTCACAGAAACTGTTTGCCACTTCTAGTCAATCGCTTTTCTTAGAAGCAATTAGTAACGCTTTTGAGTGACCTCTGTTGAGAATTTTCGCAGAAATCGTTGGAACGTCTCCCATAAAATCCCTTTTCTTAGAAGGACTTTCTTCCCTTTTGTCCCGTGTGACCCGTGTTGTTCGCCAACTAGTTTTATACCTCAAAATCAGGCACAACCACTAAAATGGCTTAAAACTAAACGGAAAAAATACTAACTTTAAAACAGGAAAATTGCAGTGGTGCCATCTATCGGTGAAAACTCAAGTGTGTTGTGGGATAGTTTTTGACCCACGCATTTCAAGTGAAAAAAAATGTTTTATTTGTTATCTTTTTTGTTTACATAATCAGCTACAACAATGAAAATTATAATTAATAAATCTTGCATATATAAATGCTTCTGAAGTTCTTCAAATAATGAATAGTATTAAGGACACATCCATTATTTTAGCCAATTTTCATACAAAAATGAAGAACCCTGCTATGTTCTGCCATTTAGAAGCTAAAAACTGGTGGTTTTCTGTATTTAAAATATAGCTTAAGTGAATAGAATTGAAGGAGAACATTTTTTAATTAGGTGGGATACTTTTTAACCCACCATGCGGGAAAGGGTTAAAAAGAGGAACCCTTTCATCTGCACTGTATAAAAGATAGGTTTATGGCTTGAGAACAGATGAAATACGCATCTCCTTACACATTCAGGGATGTAGCCAACTCTACTGTCGTATGAAACGGGATTTTTTTTGGCGCAAAAAAAATATTTTTGTCCCACCGTGGTATAAATGTCCTCGAAAATGGAATTCATACTCATGTTTGATGGTGTTTATTTAGAGGAGATATCTCACAAAAATATGTTTGGAATTAATTTAGGGTTTTATGGCATTATTAAAACTTTTAAACATGTATATGCGATATCGTTCATGACCTACAATTCCTGAGGGATACTTGACCCACCAAAGTGATGGAAGTAAAAATACCTGTCATACCTGTTCATACTTTAGAAAAGTGTGTTATGAAATGCCACTTACGCAATATTTCTGGTTTTTGTTTTTTCCCAATATTTAATAAGATTTAACTGTTTTTTCTACATGTGTGTTCTGTAAATGAGGAAATAAATATGAATAATGGTACATAAATAAATATTTTATTTCTTCATATCGAGATTGGATTAATTTTTGCTTTTGTCTCTCTGTTAATTATTTTAAATTAATTTAGTTTTTATTATTGTATTAGATGGGTTTTTGTGGTGTGCGGCCAAAGTAGTATTTAATGCATGGAGCATCTAATTATACTTTTATATGCGATAACGTCTCAAATTTTTATGTATGAAATGCATAATTTTAATTTTGAAATCAGCTCCTGAAAAATGTTTCAGATTTATAAATTACACCAATTCTAGTCTAACGAATAATGGACTCATGATTGAGTCTTGCAATATATTTGGATAGGACATGTGATCATCTGCTCTCACTTTGAATGAGACCGGTAATCAGAGAGAAACCTTTGGAAGTGACGTTTCACATTAAAAGACGAAGTCCGATTGGTATTTAAAGCAAGTTTTTATGAATTTGTTTCTTTAGAAATTTTCTGGGAAGCTAACATGCGATAAATGTTGTGTCTTAATCAAATTGAATTTAATCTTGTCGTACGCGAAAATATGAGTATCTAAAATTCACAAGAATGTGGAGACATCAGTGGCGCACCCAGGGGCCCCTTGCCCCCCCCCCCGCCAAAGAAATAGAAATTGCATTATAAATATTTTTATTCGTTCATCTCGCCCCCCCCCCCCAAGAAAAAATCCTGGATGTGCCACTGGTAGGCATCAGTTAGAAAATTTATTTTGCAAAAACGACGTGGCTAAAGGAAAATGCTATCTCCTTTGGAGATATTTCTAAACTTGAAGAATGTCATTTCGAACTTATAGTTAGACACGTTTGAGGTTAAAAACTTCTGTGTTTGTGAAAGATTTAAATAAATGTTTTTGAAACAACCCATGCAAACGAAATGTGGATAACAGATGGGTATTCGGTATAAAAAAAGAAATTTTCGAAATGATACATTTAGGTGAACTAGAAGAGGATTCATGAATACAACTTCTATCTCGCAATTTTTGAGGAATTTTAATTTTTTTTTGCTTTTTCGGAGCCAAAGATTTTTAGAGAACGTTATTAAGATAGGATTTCGCTTTTTCAGATTCCCTCCCACCGCTGGCGTGGTTTCGTTCTCGGAACGCTGACAGATTGGAGGGGAGGATCCCTATTACGCCATGTATATTGCAGACAATACGGCTATCGATTCGAGTGAAGTATGGAACAAAATATGCATGACGGAAAAAAGTAAATCAGCATCATCGGAAAAATGTATTAAAAAGTAAATGTGTGGCAAACACTCTAACTCAGTTAAATAATAATAAAAATTACCCCTTTTTTAAAAAAAATTTCTGGCTGCAGATGTAGGTGGGGGTGAATGAGAGAAGTTGGATTCATGACTTCTAATTCATTCACCTCGCCGGCATGATTTGGTAAAGGCCAGACGCGAGAGTTCGATCTCCTGATTTCAGAAACGGTTATAAATGCTCGTAGTAGAAAAATTTCGCAACTTAAAACAAAATGAACTTACTGAGGTTGCAATGTGTTCAATCCCCCTCCCGGCATATTTCTGCATATCAGTGTTCTTATCCAGATAAAATTCCTTCAGGCGTTCCTTGCGAGTAGGGTTGTCGATTATTCCCACGGTAACGAATGAGATGACAACGAACATGTTTACTTTCAGTTCCCCGACACACGTTTAATGAACAAAAACAAAACAATACTCACCAAGAAGGGGTAGTGCAAATTGGACACAAATCGATATGATTTTAGGTTTCGACGGAAAATGCAAAATTTTAAAGTGTGGCGGCCAATGAGTGAACATATGACGCTGCAACGCATCTTAACTGCGCAACTGGCAGGATATTAAGAGGAGAAATTTCGATTCCAGGTCATTGCGAATTTTATTCCGTGTACTCGGGTAGACAGTAACTATGCCTCGCATATAGGTGCGCGAACAATATGCGCAGATGTCAGCATTTGAGAGATGACGTGTAGTTGGGCTCAAAGAAGCCGGTTGTCCAATCGGCGAATCGCTCGACATTTGCATAGGAGCGATGCCACTATTAGACCATGTTGGCAGGAATGGATGAACCATGGCCGAACACAGCGTCAAGAAGGAAGCGGTCGGCCAAGATAAAGGGCAGAACGTGAGGACCGAGCAATCGTCAGAGCGGCACTCACAGCCGCAGATTCATCATTATCATCGATCGTACGTGCAATTGGTGCTTCAGTGACTGCAAGGACCATTCATAGGCGGCTCAGAGAAAGGGTGCTGAGCTCACGGCGCCTCTTGTCGGACTATCATTGACCTCTATACACCGACAAGCTCGTTTGAAGTGGTATCGGGCACATTCGAGCTGCAATGTCACTGACTGGAGTAGAATCGTCTTCAGTGATGAGTCCCGCTTCGAATTGAGCCCCAATGACCAGCGAATACGTGCCTGGAGACGACCCGGACAGCGGTGGGATACCAACCTGTCTTACACCATACGGGCCGATAACCCGGAGTGATGGTCTGAGGTGTAATTTCATAGCAGGACCCCTTTGGTTGTCATCCGCGGCACCCTTACAGCACAGCGGTACGTCGACGATATTCTACGCCTCGTTGTGTTGCCCATCATATCACGCCATCCTGGGCTTACATTTCAGCAAGATAATGCCCGCCCGTACAGGGCGAGAGTTTCTACTGCTTGTCTTCGTGCTTGCCCAACGCTACCTTCTTCAGGAAGGTCACCGGATCTCTCCCCCATTGAGCACGTTCAGAGAATTATGGGCAGAGCCCTCCAACCAGCTCGGGATTTTGACGATCTAGCACGCCAATTGGACATAATTTGGCAGGATATCTCTCGGGAGGACATCCACCACCTCTATCAATCAATGCCAAGCCGAATAACTGCTTGCATAAGGGGCAGAGGTGGACCAACGCGTTATTGACATTTTCACTTTGTGAAGCTCTTTCTCTTGAATAAATCATCCAATTTTTCTCAAATTGTAATCATTCGTTTTTCTGTACATGTACATCATATCTACCGGCTTTCGTCCCATTCGGATAACTCCTCCTTGGTGCATCGTCTTTTTTGTCCAAGAGTGTGTGTGTATGTATAAATGTATACGACGGGTGCTGTCCATAGAAATTCGGAAGAACCGCACTCAACCGATGGCCCACATACTCCAGGAGTTTCAACAAGCACCCGGGATTGTTGTTTCGATGAATGCCATCCCTAAGGAAGCACATCTGCTTGGTTTTCATGGTCGTGCTGCCGCCCAAAAGCCTTTCATCACACAGTCCAACCGCGCTGCTCGGTTAATGTGATGCAAAGCACGTCGAAAGTGGACCGTAGATCAGTGGAAATGGGTTCTCTGGAGCGACGAGTCAAGGTTAACCCTCGTCAAGCTCAACGCCGACTGCGCTATTTTGGATGTGTGTGCTTCCTACGTTGTGGCAGTTATACGGGTTGGACCCATGTTACTTCCAAGACGACAACTCCAGCTGTCATGTTGCGAGGTCCACCATGAATTGGTATGGTGACAATTGGGTTAACCCAGTGGTCGGCAAACCGTGGCTCGCGAGCCACATGTGGCTCTTTGGCCCCTTGAGTGTGGCTCTTCCACAAAATGCCACGTGCGGGCGCGCACGTATAGTGGGATTGAAACATCGTGATGACGTTTTATTATTTCTATTTTTACATACTTAGTTGGTGTTTATGTGTCTTTATCTTTGGGCGAGAGATCTGAAGCGACTTAATGAGAAAACATTCCTAGAAAGATTAAATGTCAACGCGTATCGTCAAGTCTTATCTTAGCATCGTGTTTTACAATGTATTACTGTGGCCCAGTGGCTAAGTTGTTAAGGCCTGCCACTCCGGGGGTGCGGGTTCAATTCCCGCATAAGACTTGGTTGTATTCTGGGGAACCGGTCAGTCTTCCGCCTGCAAATGGAGCCCCGTCTAGAAAGGGGAGCTGCAAACCATCGTCCATCACCGGTGTCACTGTGCCATCGCTTGTCAATAAAATTCTTCTGTGATTGTGTTATTTGTCTGTTTATATTCATTGTATTTATATGTACACAGGACTTGGGTGTAATGACGTCATCCCCCAGGGACATTATCCCCTCCCCCCCAAAAAAAATGTATTACTTCCGAGAGCGTGTCCCCGTAGAAAACACTAGACTAGTCAAAATGGTCTTCGAATATAACCAACCAGAAAGTCTAAGATCTTAAATTAGTTTTAGCTTTATCAATAGCAGTTGATGAGTCTTGTGACATAAATGATACAGCGCTAGTTTCACTTTATGTACGATTTATTTCATCTACAGGTCCTAAAGAAGTACATTTAGAATTATTGTCACTCAAAGGTCAAATAAGCGGAGAGGATATAGGAAATGCTGCAATTGAGTGCATTGAAAAACATATTCTATTCGATAAAATTATCTCAATTTCAACAGATGGGGCGAAAAGTATGACCGTCGTAAGAAACGGGTTTGTTGCTATTTTTAGAGAAATTCATCTAGACGCGCTTTGTGCGCAGACATTTAATCAACTAGGACAGGGATGGCGAACCTGTGACCCGCGGGTCACACAGTGACACGCGAAGCAATTTTAGACGACACGCGAGACGATCACATTGTTTTAAGATCCATTTAATTTAACTTTTCAAATTTTCATTTTCATTCGTCGGACTGACAGATCTATAATATAATTTGTACTAGAAATAATTTTTAAAAAATAATTGTTTGAAATTAATTTTTTCCTCTTTTTGCCGAACAGAAGTCTTAAAACACTCGTCTTCAGTACTAGCGAATGCAAAAGAAATATTTGACGAAAGATTGTCCCAATTTTGTGAAATGGAGAAAACTAAAATTATTCTCTTTCGATTGGCTTCAAATTGATAACTTAAAAACGGAAATGGTTGAACTTCACAACAGTGTTGTACGGAGGAATAGATTTGCAGAACTAAACGTAAACTTAGAAAACAAATTACAAGATATGGAAAATTGTGACGAATATATTTTAACAACAAGCACTTAAAATATTATTTTAACTGAATGGAACTCTTTGCCTAATTCGCTAAAGTCGATGAAAAACTTAACAAGAGCTCCTTTGACAATGTTTGGATCAACCTACGTTTGCGAACAGATGTTTTCGACAATGAATTTTATTAAAAGTGAGAATATAAATCGCCTCGGCATCGACTTGTCCGCTGAGTGTGTACGATTAAAAGTTACAAATATCGAACCACGTATAAATAAACTAGCTGAAAACCCGTACTTCACTACGGAGTACATTCAAATTAAATACAACGGTCAATGTATGCAATTCATGCTAAATATATATATATATATATATATATATATATATATATATATATATATATATATATATATATATATATATATATATATATATATATATATATACTAGCTGAAAACCCGCGCTTCGCTACGGAGTGCATTGAAATTAAATACAACGGTCAATGTATGCAATTAATGCCAAAAAAAATAAATATATATATATTTATAATAAATACGACGATCAATGTATACAATTGATGTAAAAAAAAACATATTTATAAAAAAAATCGTAAGGGATATTTTTATAGACAAAATAAAGTCCAATCGTCTGCCGCATTAGCAAGAAAAAAATATTTTTTTGTCTATTTTTTTTTTTTGGCACGTGACGATAAATTTATTTAAAGTACCAGAAAAAGAAATCACGTGATCAGCGTTTAATAAATTAAATTCTAAAAATTAATCTTTAAAAATTCACCAAAAATCAGGAAATGGAGGTAATAATTCGAAAAAAATTTCATTTTGAAGGAATTTTTATGATCTCTCTCGTGATATAAATTTTATAACCCTCAATGTATTATTTTAAATGCAAACGTAAAAAAAGTTTAAAAAACAGCTTAAAAATTTAATTAAAAAAAATCTAATAAGAATTTTTGAAAAATCTTTCTTAGTGCACCCCTACACTATTAGAAGAATCGCCATGCAAAATTTCAGCCCTTTAGGTCCAGCGGTTTGGTCTGTGCGTTGTATGTCAGTCAGTCAGTGAATGAATGAATGAATGAATGAGTCAGTTACGGAACTGTTTTATATATATAGATATATATATATCATATCATAAATACGACGATCAATGTATACAATTGATGTAATATATATATATATATACGTATATATATATATATATATATATATATATATATATAAAACAGTTCTGTAACTGACTCATTCATTCATTCATTCATTCATTCACTGACTGACTGACATACAACGCACAGACCAAACCGCTGGACCTAAAGGGCTGAAATTTTGCATGGCGATTCTTCTAATAGTGTAGGGGTGCACTAAGAAAGATTTTTCAAAAATTCTTCTTAGATTTTTTAAAATTAAATTTTTAAGCTGTTTTTAAAACTTTTTTTACGTTTGCATTTAAAATGATACATTGAGGGTTATAAAATTTATATCACGAGAAAGATCATAAAAATTCCTTCAAAATGAAATTTTTTTCGAATTTTTACCTCCATTTCCTGATTTTTGGTGAATTTTTAAAGATTAATTTTTAGAATTTAATTTATTAAATGCCGATCACGTGATTTCTTTTTCTGGTACTTTCAATAAATTTATCGTCACGTGCGTAACAACTAAATAGACAAAAAAATATTTTTTTCTTGCTAATGCGGCAGACGATTGGACTTTATTTTGTTTATAAAAATATCCCTTACGATTTTTTTATAAATATGTTTTTTTTTACATCAATTGTATACATTGATCGTCGTATTTATTATAAATATACATATATTTTTTTTTTTTTAATTAATTGCATACATTGACCGTTGTATTTAATTTCAATGTACCCCGTAGCGAAGCGCGGGTTTTCAGCTAGTATATATATATATATATATATATATATATATATATATATATATATATATATATATATATATATATATATATATATATATATATATATATATATATATATATATATAAGAAAATCGTAAAGGATAATTTTATAGATAATGAAGAAGAAAATATTCAAATTGAATCTAATATAAATAATTCTAAAGAATATAGTACAGTTAATATAGTACAGTTTGTAGAACATTTCTTTTACTGTATTTTAATATCTTTTTGGATAATGTCCAATCGTCTGCCGCATTAGCAATGAAAAAATATTTTGTGTTTATTTAGTTGTTATGCACGTGACGATAAATTTATTTAAAGTACCAGAAAAATAAATCACGTGATCAGCATTTAATAAATTAAATTCTAAAAATTAATCTTTAAAAATTCACCAAAAATTAGGAAATTGAGGTAAAGATTCGAAAAAAATTTCATTTTAAAGGAATTTTTATGATCTTTCTCATGAAATAAATTTTATAACCTTCAAAATATTATATTAAATGCAAACTTAAAGAATGGCCTTAATTAACCTTTCAAAAACAGCTTAAAAATTTAATTTTAAAAAATCTAAAAAGAATTCTTGAAAAATCTTTCTTAGTGCACCCCTACATTATAAGAAGAATCGCCATGCAAAATTTCAGACCTTTAGGTCCAGCGGTTTGGTCTGTGCGTTGTATGTCAGTTAGTGAATGAGTCAGTTACGGAACTGTTTTATATACTAGTCCGACCACGGAAGCGAGGTCCCTGGAAGCTGTTACGCATGCGCGAGAAAAGCTAGTCTACTTAGAAAATAGGGGAAAACGTCATATTTTCGGATGTGTTTGTTTATGAAATACGGAATGTATTTCAGACTGCTTTTTGTCCGCAATTTTAAAGTTATTTTTAAAACTTTATTTTTGATCGAATATGTGAATAATACTTTCAAAATAATAAAAAGAAAGAAGCAAATCTATTTAAAAAATAGGAGTGTTATAGGAGTGGATATTTTCGGGTGTGTTTGTTTAAGAACTGCGAAAGAATGTTTTCAACCAACTTTCTTTTTCAGAATTTTTCTTTTGATTGAATGTATAAATAAAAACCGAAAAACATATTAAAATGAGGGTTTGAAAAATTCCATTTTTAAGTGATATATTGTAATAACATAAATATATATATATATATATATATATATATATAATGCAATAAAAATAATATATTTGATTCACAGTTTTACAATTTGCAGAAATAATTAGGATATACAACTCAAAATTTTCAATCTTTTGTGATTAGCAATAAAAAATTTAAAATGAATTTAAGATCTTTATCATAATTTTATAAATAATCGAAGTGTGAATATGAGATACAAATTTATAATTTCAGTCTTCTATGATAATTAAAAATCTAGATTTAAAAAATGCATTTTATTGTAAATTAAATTAATTTAAAAATGGTATATTGACATTCACTGTGATATTTATAAGAGCTGCAGAAAAAATACATCAATGATCAGTAAAAAATTTTTTTTTTATTTTTGTATCAAAAACTATCAAATAAAATCAATGAAAAATCTAATATTCATCTGATGAAATATCCGAATCACTGTCCGTGTCTGAAATATGTATTTGCAGAGGATCAACCAAATCTTCAATCACACCATCCCTTTTCCAATACATATTTTCTAATGAAACAACATGAGAGCTATTGTTGATACTATTGAATTGTTGGTACTATTTTATGGACAGCATAAAATTCATGAATTGTTCTTCGAATTACATCGCAATCAAAATTATCTAAAGCTACGTTTTCGGTGGTTCTTTTTTCCTTACGTTTCCTCGGAGATTCAAATTTTGGAGTTTCTTCACCCTTTGCTTCTCTGCGTATTTTTTTTTACACTGGACATTGATATCTCGGTCATTTCACATTTCCTTCTAGTGCTTCTTTATCACACAATTTAATTTCATTGTGTATTATACGTTTACAATCACTAAGGAACGGCTTATTCCTAGCAGTTGTGTTGGGTAAAGGATCCATTAATTTTAATATAATAATCAAAATAACAGACGAGGAAAAAGCAAGCAAATGCAGTTAGTAACCCATTCTAAAGAATGTCGAGAGAATACGATACTTTTCCCCCTCCTTCCTCAGCAGCCTTACCTACAAGGTGAATAGAATCGTCTTGGCACTATGCCAACCGTGGTTCTTCGTTCTGTGGTCGGACTTTTTGTATATAGTCTAGCTGAAAACCCGCACTTCGCTACGGAGTACATTCAAATTAAATACAACGGTCAATGTATGCAATTAATGCCAAAAAAAATAAATATATATAGATTTATAATAAATACGACGATCAATATATACAATTGATGTAGGAAAATATATATATATTTATAAAAAAATCGTAAAGGATATTTTTATAGACAAAATAATGTCCAATCGTCTTCCGCATTAGCAAGAAAAAAAATATTTTTTTGTCTATTTAGTTGTTATGCACGTGACGATAAATTTATTTAAAGTACCAGAAAAAGAATTCACGTGATCAGCATTTAATAAATTAAATTCTAAAAATGAATCTTTAAAAATTCACCAAAAATCAGAAAATAGAGGTAAAGATTCTAGAAAGATCTCATTTCAAAGACATTTTTATGATTTTTCTCGTGATATAAATTTTATAACACTCAAATTATTATTTTAAATAGAAACTTAAAAAAAATTACTAAAACAGCTTAAAAATTTAATTTTAAAAAATCTCAGAAGAATTTTTCAATAATCTCTCTTAGTGCACCCCTACACTATAAGAAGAATCGCCATGCAAAATTTCAGCCCTTTAGGTCCAGCGGTTTGGTCTGTGCGCTGTATGTCAGTCAGTGAGTCAGTTACGGAACTGTTTTATATACACTGCTGGCCACCCAAATTGCAACACCAAGAAAGACAAGAGATATCACAACAAAATTTATTTTGTAGATAACATGTTGACCAAGTATCAAATGATTAAATCTATAGACTTCTGTGAAGTGTGGTTCCTGCAAAATCTGTAGCCAGAGTAGCCGCCATTGTTGGAGATCACCGCTGCCACACGCCTCGGCATTGATTCAAAGAGACTTTGGATGAGTTCTTGAGGTACAGCAGACCAAGCAGCTTCCAAACGTTGCCAAAGTTGATCTGCTGTGGCAGCTGGGGATGGAATCTGAGTCAATCGTAGAGCAACCATGGACCACATGTTTTCTACCGGCGAAAGATCCGGAGAGCGAGGCGGCCAGGGAAGCAATTCAATCTGGCGATTGACGAAGAACCGTTGGACAATGCGTGCCACGTGTGGTCGCGTATTATCCTGTTGAAATATGGCTGTGGGCAAGCCCTGAAGGTAAGGAAGGACAACTGGCTCCAACACCTCGGAGATGTAGCGCTGGCTGTTTAAAGTACCGGCAATGCGTACTAGAGGTGTGCGAGAGTGATATCCAATACCGCCCCATACCATAATACCCGGTGCAGGACCAGTGTGGCGGTGCATAACGCAGCTGTTCAGCATCCTCTCTTCACGGTGTCTCCAGACTCGAATGCGACCATCGTGGTGTTGCAGACAGAAGCGTGACTCGTCAGTAAAGACAATTTCATTCCATTCTGCCGTCCACATCCTTCTGTCATCGCAACATTGGCGGCGGAGACGTCTGTGGTTCTGCGTCAAGGGTAGACAAAGCAATGGACGTTTGCGGACAGACCACTCTGCTGTAAACGGCGTCGAATGGTACGCGCAGACACTGGATGATGCGTTACAGATTGCATGTGCTGTGCTATGGTTCGTGATGTGACTGAGCGATCCGTCACTGCCATGCGCACAATTTGCTTGTCATCACGTGAAGTGGTGCTCTGAGGTGGATGCGATCGAACACGCCGGTGTGTCGTACCCTCCTGCATCCAACGATCACATATCCGCATTACAGTTGTTTGGTTTCGTCCAACACGACTACCGATTTCCTTGAAAGATAATCCAAATTCTCGGTAGCCCACTATCCTTCCTCTGTCGAACTCGGATACTTGATCAGAAGATGATCGCTGTTTTCGACGAGGCATAATTGATAGTTTTTTTGAAAAAACCACAAGAAAAACACAATTGCCGAACTTGAAATCGTCGAAATCTCCAAGCCTTAAATAGCGCTTTGAAGTGGCGCCACAGGCGCGCGTGATATGCGTCTGCGCTGAAATTCTAATCATTTGCATATCTCACCTCTGCTAATGCATGTTGTAAATTTCATGTTATTTGCATGTTTCCTTCAGGGTGTTGCATTTACAGTGGCCAGCAGTGTATATCGTATAATTTTTTTAATTTCCGAAGGTCTTCCAAAGACCGAAAAAAACATTTTAAGTGACACGCGGTTTTAATTTCTACGGTTTCAAGACATTTTTTGACACGCTTTAGAAAAATTTCGCCATCCCTGAACTAGGTGATGCGAGGCCATTGTTCATATTCTTGTTTGTCTGTCATTGTTATGATTTAATTTTATGGATACTTTACAATTTAATTTTATCTATAAATAATATCGATATTAAGTATGATATCAAGTTTTATTCAACATACCTATAGTTTAACTAAGACATAAAACTTTAAGTACAGTTTATTAAGTTAATTTTAGGGAGTTCTGTGGAGTGAAAGAAAATGTAGTGTCGAGGATTGAGAAAGGTATATTGAGATGGTTTGGACATACAGAGAGGATGAACGAATGGAGATAGACGAAATAAGTATACAAAACGAGTGTGGGTGGAAGAGTTGGAAGGAGTCGACCTCAGCGCACGTACCTCATTCAGATTGAGAACGTTTTTAGCAAAGACCAGCTTTGAAGTATCCTAATTAAATTAATAACAATGCACCTACCTATACAGTTTGAGTTTAAAAAAAATTGGCTCTCAAAAGAAATTTCAATCGTTGTACTGTTGACATTTGGCTCTGTTGACTAATGAGTTTGCCGACCACTGGGTTAACCGAATGGTCTGGCCTGCCCAGAGCTCAGACCTGAACCCTATCGAGAACCTCTGGGACGAGTTGGATCGCCGAATTAAAGGGTGCAACGACCGTCCAAAATCGTTGAAGCAACTTACATGTGTTCTCCAATCCGAGTGTAAGAAAATACCACTAGCCGAAATAATGCCCGGGAGGGTTGAGGCTGCAATTGCCTCTCGTGGAGGCTCTACCAACTATTGAATATGAATAAATTTTGTTTTTCTTTTCTATCACAGGTGTCCAAATACTTATTGATACATAGTGTATATATACATGTATATGTATGTATGTAACGAAAAATGCATTTTCCCAATTTTAACCCACCAAGGTGTATTCCAAATTATTGCTTTTAGCAAAGCAATACCCTTCTTCTAAACTAGGACCTAGGAGAAACTTAATTCATATTTTATATTTGCCCTTAAGCCGCCCACATGGTGTAGTTGTTAACGTTCTGAGCTGCAACGCAGTGAGCTTGGGTTAAAATCCCGAATAAGGCCTGGTCGTCTCCGTGTCGACCCCCTCGTAGGGAGAAATGGTGGCTCACCTATATGGTTCTCCCAAAATAAAGTAGCCAATAAATAGCAAAATAACAAAAGGTGAATGTCTAATGACAAGTGCCTCCGCATCAGACAGACAAAAAAAAAGCCCTTAATGCAAGTGCTGCTGATTCTTCTCCAGGCACTAGAAATTCTAATCCCGCAATCCATGTTAAAAATCCCACTAACATGACCATATACGCTATGATACCCGACGATTACACCTTTCTCGAAATCAGATAACTCTGCACTTCGTGGCATCTAGCATGCGATTAATGCCAATGTTGTTCCCTGGATGATATTTAACGGCGGAGGACGTGACGTATATAAGGACCGCAGTTATCGTCATTTGCATGGGTGTCCAAATACTTATTGTTGGATAATGTATAATATGACCCGCAAGCCCCAGTGAAGTCAATATATTAATAAACTAGCGGCCCGTCCCGACTTTGTCCGGGTTGAACAAAATATTATACCAATAAATTTCCAGTTGATAGCCAATAAATTGTAAATCTATTTTTACCTTAATAATAACCTAAATAATACCTTAAATTAATTTTATGTTAGTTAATAATCAAAATAAATTTTTTTAAAGAAAAAGGCGTGCCTGAGAACGACTAGGTTCGAACCGTTAGCGTCAGAACAGAAGCCCACCGCGATAAGGATCGTTGAAATCTTCGGAACAAAAAGCGGTAGAAGACAGTAGCGGAAACAATGGAGATTGTTAGGATTAAGCCCCTAACTTTATTTCTACTGATCAGATATACATAATATATAGCCTATGTCCACCTGGAATAATGTACCTTTCAAACAGTGAAAGAATTTTTCAAATAAGTACAGTGGTTCTGAAGATTACCCTCCACGTACAAAATCGCTCTCTCTCTTTATATATAAGTATAGATCTGCCTCTTTCAAGGCCCTACGTACAAACCTCATTAGAGTCTATAATAACTATGCCTAATTTCATGTACTACATACAAGTGACCCACATCCATGAGTGTCGGACATGTGACTGATTATATTAATTCCAAAACCTGATGGGAAAATAGGGAAGTATCCATTAAAAATATGCCTGCAACGGAAGACTTGTGCGCTTTTTTTGTTCTCTTACTCGCCTGCTTTTTTGATAGTTTTGACTTGATACATTGCAATGTAGTCTTTCGCTTTTTGTGTTTCTGAACCTGTCTTCACAATGTTGAAACCTAATAAAAATTCTTTCCTGGACTGCCGTCATCTCTCCTGTTTGTAAATCATTTCTGCTCATTACATATATATGTGTGTGTATATATATCTATATACGTATATAAAAGAGCTCGCCTGTTTGTCCGCTATAGAATCATATACTGTTTCACCCACCGGGACCAAATTCGGCACAGTTAACGTTTAGGACCCGAGAAACTTAACGCAGCGAAAACGAAATTTGGGGCTCAATTAGTTTTTTTTAAATTAATTTTTTAATGATTTTTGTGCCCCTAAGCGCACCTCTTAAATCTGAATACAGCCCCTTCACTACAACCAGTCAAATTCAATACGCGGGGGAAAAGAGGTTTGTTCTGAAGGGTGATCTGGGGGTGGTTTGAGAGTTGGTCTGGGGGTGACGAGGAGGGCGAAGTGTTTATTTTATTTTTCTTACGTTTAGTGGAGTCGTGGATGAACATGAAGAGCGGGGTGTGCAGCCCAGTATTTTTTTGATGGAATGCATGAAAAATTTTATATCTATATATCTACCCGGGTAATAATGCTAGTACAGTCGAACCCCGTTATAACGAACTTCAAGGGACCAAAGGTTTTGTTCGCTATATCCGGTGGTTCGCTATATCCGAACCATTAAGAAAAATATTAGAATTCACAAAATGTATAACTCATTAGTTGCTATGTATATTTAATAATGATGTATTCAAAGAATGATAAAATCTATTGAAAATTATCATTAATAAATTAAATTGACTAAAATCGATTACATTAAACTGACACAATACTAATTAAGTTAACTAAAAATGAAGACAAATGGAAATAAATTCCTTTTATCTTTAGTTGTTGCACACTGTTTTGATACAGAAATAATGGGTAATCTTCTGCTGACGTGATGCCGATTTCAAAAACATTTTATGAATTTCCTTGTCCAATATATCAAATGACTCCAACACTTTCATCCACTGTTTGTGTTGACAAAAACTTATTAATTACACTCATCGCTGCTGTAGCATCCGAGATGGTGGAGATTTCGTCATTTATGTGCGAAATCAGCATCGAAATTCAGCTGTCTTCATCAGCATCAGAAGCAGAATCTTCGATTTTAGAATGATTCAATTTAATTTCTTCCACAATATCTTCATCAGTCAGATTTTCACATGCTCGAAACATGTGATGATGAAGTCATTACAATTGCACGCCACAATCTGAGAAGGATGAAATTTTGTGCTTTTCTATCCACATCACGATAAGTAAATCTTCAAAATCTTCTTCTTCAACATTCTTTGCTTCTTTAACATTCCTTGTTTCTTCAAGTCTAAAAAGTTGAAAAATTTAAAAAAATTCAGCTGTCGATTGAAAAAAATGTTCGTTATAGCCGATTCTTAAGATTTCAGAGGTTCGCTATAAAAGAATAAATTAGCATTAAATACAATAGGAACACGGCGGGACCAAAATTTTCGTTCGTTATATCCGGGAGTTCGTTATATACCAGGTTCGCTATAACGGGGTTCGACTGTATATGTATATGTGTATATATATATATATATATATATATATATATAAGAGCGCGTCTGTTTGTTTGTCCGCTATAGAATCCTAGACTGTTTCACCTACCGGGACCAAATTCAGCACAGTTAATGTTTAGGACCCGAGAAAGGTAACGCAGCAAAAACGAAATTTGGGGCTAAATTAGTTTTTTTTAATTAATTTTTTAATGATTTTTTGTGCTCCTAAGAAGTGCGCATACCACTTAAATGTGGATACAGCCCTTTCACCACAACACTTTATTCGCCAAGAAGAGTATTTCTGCACGCTAAAAGCGGGGCGCTGCGTTATCAGTCAAATTCCGATGCGCGGGGATAAGGAGGGTCGGTAAAATAACAGTACTTTCCCGGCTCTGCTTTGTGTCCTTTGTTATTTGCAGTTTTTCTCATTGCTTGAACCGATTTACAATTTGCTTTATCTACGGTTTTTAGCCGTAGGAAAAATAAAAACCGAATTACGATTCGCTTTATCAACGGTCTTTGGACCTGGAAAAATTAAAAACCGATTTACAATTTGCTTTTTATACTGTCGGCAATAAAAAACCGAATCACCAAAGGAAGGAAAATAGGCTTCATGCAGAATCCTGCCTTACTTTGATTAAATAAAGGGGATAACGCATCTTGCACTTACCTCTTGGGTGATGTGGTAAAAACTGCATTTTTAAGGGGAAAATAAATAATAAAGGCAAATGTAAATTGTAAAACTTATTTCTAATTAAACAGTGGATCAAACAAATCTAATTAAACAATAAACTTATTCAATCCAAATGTGCGAATCACACAACACTGTGTTATTAATTCTCGATAAAATCAGACGAAGGTCCGCAGGCTCAAAGTTTCTTTCTTTCTTATTGTTTGTATATCATTTCAGTAGAAACACGCTAACCGCATTCTGTCTGGCCAGATGAACATGAAGAGCTGGGGGTGCAGCCCAGTATTTTTTAATGGAATGAATGAAAAATTTCATATCTATATATCTACCCGGGCAATAATGCTAGTATATATATATATATATACAGGGTGTTTCAAAAAGAATCATTCGGTTTGAAATGAGTATATTATGAAAAATATTAAACATAGAAACTTAAAATTAATTTTATATTACATGTCTTATTTTAAAATTTTTTTACAAACCAAATTAAAGGTGCTCAATAAGCCCACCTTTGGATGTACGACATATGGTACGCAAATTCGTCCCAAACTTTTGTGAGCATCCCTGCGTACACTGCTTCCACGGCTGTTATGCGTACACAGACAACCTGCATCTTGGAATTGTTTATATCATCGCCTAATGCTCTGAGAGGTAGGAATTTCAATCTACCAGGGTTTTGTCGACGAAAATCCCGCTGAACAGTTGTTACGGACTAGCACTTCACAAAGCATAAAACACAAAATGATTTATGTTGTGCAGTCACCATCTTTACAAACACTGAAGTGGCAGGCGAAGGAAGAGTGTTAGCGTTACTTGTCGGCAACTGTGTGAAACTTGAGATTTCTCTCTTTCTGCCTATACATTATTCGATCAAAATGGATTAAAAGATGAATAATTATGATTTTTTTAAAATCGGATGATTCTCTTTTAAACACCCTGTACAATTTTGAAATTTTGTTCTCTCAGATTGCATTTCTAATAATCAGTCGGCAACAACAGTCAATGAAGTATTCCCACGAGTCGAACTAGCTGGAGAGGCTCTGAACATTCCGGAGGCTGCAGTCTAAAGTGACAGAGGAGCCGATGAATTCCAATGACATTTTCGAAGCTGCTACCGACTTGAACAACTGCAATAATTTTATAGACTATGTACAGTTAATTTTCAATGAATTATGTTTTGTGAATCATTTTCTGATCAATAAAGTTATCTATTTCTGAATTGGACTTTGTTTAAATTATCATGTCATATACTTCAATATCTGAGCCAACCTATAAGCCAAATCAATTAAGTCCACTTTTTGAAATTTGAGTGTCAAAGTACTTGATGGACTCCTCACTTTTTGCATTCATAATAATTGCATAATAATAGCATTGTAAGAATATGACTGAAGTTTACTTAATAGGTTTTTTTTATTCTCTAAAAATGTCATACAAATTTAGGCTGCTGCTTCTTCCTTCACTTTATCTTTCTTCAAGGGACCCTAAAATTAAAGAGGAAAATTATAAACAAACGTTTATAGAAAAAAACTACATTCTCAAACAATAATTAAAAAATGAATATTAAAAGAAATACACATACCATGAAAGCCCGTTTCTCAGCAGGTGTTTGGAATCTACCATGGCCAAATTTGGAGGAGGTGTCAATAAACTTCAAATTAATTTGCTCAGTAGCCGCCCTCTTTGTATGTGTTAGCAGTGACTGTAACAAAATAATTACTTGAAATGGCATGAAAAGAAACACTTCATACACAAATTGAAAACTAAAAATAAATGATAAATGAAAAAACACTACACGTGTTAATCTCTAAATATAAAACAAGAATTCATTTAAGTCACATAATACAGATTAAATATTGAAAGACTATAAAACAAATTATTCAGCTTTCGATAGAATCTATATATTTAAGTTGCTAAGCCAATTCTTTGGGCAGTCCGCGAGAGAAAACTACTGCATCAATTTACTTCATTTTGGTCTTAAACTTAAGATTTTAATCTACAGATATGTGAAATATGGTTTTTGTAACCACAATTTCTATTAATTAGTAATAATTTTCAATTAAAAATTGCTTTCTGCGCATGGTCAGTGACATGTTTAAATCTGGCTTTAGATACTCATTAAGCATGAGGCTGAACACATAAACACATTAATTTGTTTCTGAGCATGCTCAGTGACATGTTTAAATCTGGCTTTATATACTTACTAAGCACGAGGTCACATAAACACGTTAATTTGTTTATTCTGAGGAATCTCTCTGCCATTTTTATTTTTAATTATGTTTGTGAGATATAGAATTAAACCTTAGCCCTTATTGCATATTTGTATGGTGTGAATCTTCATTAAAGTTTTTCTTCAGTTTTTAGTGACGATAAAATGTCATTGAAGAGCCATATTTCTTTTTATTGTGTACAATAGTAAATTTTAATGTATTTCTCTATTTTCATTAAGTGATTTTCAATATTTTACTGAGTTACTGAGTACACATACCAATTTTTAGTTTGTCAATGAGTAACCATATTTTTATTTATTGGGTTCAATAGTAATTTTTTAAAGTATTTCTCTATTCTTGATGTTATGATTTTCAACATTCGGCAATAATGTGTTGAATATAACTTTTGTATTAGTACATTTATTTACTATGCAGCTGTCATGTTTTGACAGGTACCAATTAGTTAATTTTAAAATAATAAACAGCACTTAGCAATCCTTTAATTTTTAAACTATTAAACTCTCACAGAGCATTGTAAAATTTAATATGAATAAGGAAACATTTAATAAAAACTAGAAAATACACATAAAACTAATGAACAGAAAAAATAAAAACCACAAAGCCCCAGGCCTATCATTCAGAACCATGGTTTTGTCTTAAAACAGTTATCAGCTCTAATCGTGGTCATCATTGGCATTTAACCCTTTCGCGACGGCAGTTCCGATCACGCGCTTTCCTCTGAGGCCGGAAGTTTTTCTCATGAGCGTACCCTCCAGGCCGGCGGACTTTTAAGCGCTAAGCCTAAATTTACGAAAAATTCCAAAATAGTAACATTTACAAACAAATCTATTTATTTAAGCTATATATGGGTTACTTACACATTCTTTTATTTTTCCACTAAAAAATTTTTGTTATACAGTTTAAAATATTTTTCGCTGGGACATAATGTCGAAATCCTACTCTCCCTTTCCACAGTGATACTTTCATCAACTAATATATTCCTATCAGGAATATATCTAGAATATGTCAATAATACATCAAGAACTCTGAAAGTTTTGAATGATTAAATCTAAAAAAGGTTTAATTTTTTCAATCATT
Source organism: Dolomedes plantarius (assembly GCA_907164885.2). Lineage (NCBI taxonomy): Eukaryota > Metazoa > Arthropoda > Arachnida > Araneae > Dolomedidae > Dolomedes > Dolomedes plantarius. The sequence goes on from OU015499.1 coordinate 109,468,104, forward strand.
TTGGCATTAGTAGAAGTGAAAGGCAAGTATCAAAGAATTTCGATGCGTTGGTCCCGACTCATAACCTTACTGATAAAAGGTGTTGCAATCATGGGATTCGCTGAGTAGTACATCTTAATTTTCGGTTTTTTCACGATACCCATTAAAATTGTCAAAGCAAATTAAACAAACATTTCTTCTTTAGTTACAGGCAAAAATACTTCGAGGATGAACTCTGTTCATTTTCCGGATTTATGAACCTCTCATACGCATTAATTTGGTTAGTATAATATAATACGCATTATTTTAGTTATTAAATCCATTACAGTTTCATCAAAAAAACGTCTGAAATAATCCAATTCATTTGATACAGCATCATCGACTTTTATTCCGCATGCCGCTGTGAATGTTAGTCGAATTAAATCCCTTACGGGAGAAGACCACAAAGAAGTACCGTCCCGCAATATACTCAGAATAGAAATGTCTGATATATCTTCATAATCACTCTGATCTCGGTGTTCCAAATAAACAGATTCACCCGACGAGATTTTTGTATCACTGTCACTACTTTCATTTTCAGACACATTTCTCATCAATTCAGAAATTTCGTCTTCTGTTAAATATTTTCTCCTTTTCTCCATATTAAATCATCAAAGGACTGAAATCTCACTGCAACAGAATCTGATTCTGACTCAAAACCCATATACCCAATGCTACAATCCCACCGCAAAAGAAAAATAAACAAAGATATCTCGTAAACAAAGACCACGTGCAAAGTTTAAATGCCCTACACGCTGACAGCCAAACGCAATACATTCATTCCTCCGTTTGTTTACATAAAACGATAGACTGCATGTGATTCATACTAGTCTTGTTTTCGAATAGAAAGTTCCAACTACGTGTACTCCAAATTTCATAGACATGCGGTGCCATCTTGTGCCCCAAAAATTAACTAATAAAACGTTCCGAACTACTGACACGTATAGGTGACGTTCGGCCAGAAACGTGGATAGCTGCTGTCGCGTATACATGACGTTCGGCCAGAAACGCGATTAGCTGCTGGCACGTATACGTGACGTTCGCTGCGAAAGGGTTAAATCATTCCAAGCAACTTACTTTACTAAAAGTTTAGCTTTTGACTTATTAGAAATCTTTTTAATTTTTAAACTATTCAACTCTTACAAAGCAATGTAAAACTTAATACAGATAAGGAAACATTTAATGAAAACTAGAAAAAGCACATAAAACTAATGAACAGGAAAAAAATCAAAGCCTTAGGCCTATCATTCAGAACCATGGTTTTTGTCTTAAAACTGTTATCGGCTCTAATCGTGATCCTCATGGACATAATTTTAAATCATTCCAAGCAACTTACTTTACGAACAGTTTAGCTTTTGACTTATTAGATATCCCTTAATTTTTAAACTATTCAACTCTTGAAAAGCACTGTAAAATTTATTACAGATAAGGAAACATTTATTAAAAACTAGAATACACATGAAACTAATGAACAAAAAGTAAAAATCACAAAGCCTCAGGCCTATCATTCAGAACCATGGTTTTTGTCTTAAAACAGTTATCGGCTCTAATTGTGGTCATCATTGGCATAATTTTAAAACATTCCAAACATCTTACTTTATAAAGTACATAGCTTTTGATAGAATTAATTTAAAAATAAACAGCACTTATCAGATATCCTTTAATTTTTAATTTATTAAAACTGCCACAAAACACTGTAAAATTTAATACAGATAAGGAAACATTTAATGAAAACTAGAAAATGTACATAAAACTAATGAACAGAAAATAAAAATCAAAGCCTCAGGCCTATCATTCAGAACCATGGTTTTTGTCTTATAAACAGTTATAGGCTCTAATTGTGGTCATCATCGACATAATTTTAAAATATTCCAAACAGCTTACTTTACGAAGAGTAATGACCCTCTTCTTCGGTCCCATAATACATCCTTTCAGCATTAAATAATCACAGTTAACTTCTCCATAATGAGGGAATCCACCCTGAAATAAATTTAAACAAATAAACAACAAAGTAACAAATTTCAGAAAACAACTACCATAAAATCTTGACTATAATATGCACACATGTATGATTTGCTTGATTTAGCGTGATTTAGCGTGACACATGCTTGATTTAGCGTGAAATCTTTGGAAAAGAATTAAAATTCGACCATAATACGCACCCATAATTTTTCAATACAGTTGGCTCTCTGTTTAACGATACTCTACATAACGACGATCTCTAAAGACTATATTTCCCAGTCCCGGCACCTTCGACGTTATGGGAAATGTTACATTTCACAAATTCCGTTTAAGGGCGATCTCTACTTAAGGACGATTTTTCACAGTCCCTTGAAAGTTATTAAACAGAGAGCCAACTGTATTTTATTTCAAAATTGCACAAATATTTATTAACGTTGTAAGGACTTTGGCTTAGATAAAAGACTGCCAGCCTTTTTGTATTTAATGCTCTAATTGCATTTTTCAACTAAATACAGGCTATTTACAATATATATATATAAAAGTTAAACTCGTCGGTTTATGGCATCGATGAGGAAGGTCAGACTTGAGTTGTTGCTGCGCTCATTCAAGTCTATCTAGGCCCGACAGTATCTCCTTGTCTCCGGCTTCAGCATCACTCTGAATCGCTGACTTTTTGCAAAAAATTCACGTTTGACGACTTTATATACCACTGCTGAACATTCTTGAAATGTCTGGAAAATAATGCCTTTCTTTATTCAGTTATGTTCCCAGACGACTAGGCTCCTCCAATTGGCCATTTCCTTTTGGTAGCTGATGAACTGTTCCACAAGCTGTCGGCAACACTTCCGGTCTTTATGTTGCCAAGATTGTCTGTCTCCAGCTGTCTAAATCAAATATGTGCACACACCACACGTTGGTTGGTCTTCCCGAATTTTCCCCACGCAAAATATTTGCTACTGTACAGGAATTGTTACAACAAATAAAATTTGTAGTAAAAAAAATCAAATATATCAAATTTGGTAAGAAAAAATTTTAATTTTTAAACTCAAAACAAACAATACTGTCAGATTATCAGTCGTAATCACTTTCACTGGAATACAGCTCATCTATTGTTTGTCGTTTGTTCAATGCTTAAAACTACTTATTTTGTACATGAGTATAATACGCACCCTCATTTTTGCCGGCTAAAATGTGAAAAAAAGTATTATACTCAAGATTTTATGGTAAGCTATTTTACAAATGCCTCAGTCCTATCATTCAGAACCATGATTTCGTCTTAATAGTTATTGGCTCTATTAGTGGTCATCATAGGCATGTTGAAAATGACAGTTAACCAATGCAATTTGCAAGTTTATAAATATTTCAATGCTACAAAAAAGAACTATTATACTAAAAGTGATCATTTTTTACTGGGGTAACAATTTACATTCGTTACATTTGATTTGGTCTAACAATTAAGCACAATGCTTTTGTGGTTCAGATGTACTTATTTGTGTATGGGGTAAACCATAAGGAAACTTTAAACACAAATTAGGAAAATACCACTGTTGACACAACTACAGTGTCATAAAACATGATTCATATGATTTTTTCCACTTCCACACATTTTTCAACTAAAAAATTTTCCTTAACCATGTTGCATTTTTTTTTCCAACATTCCAAAAAAAAATTTTTAGAAACATTTTATTATGTCATCATACTTTATGCATTAGTTAAGAATACTGATACACTGTCTGAATTAATAATCCAAACAGAAATATGAAAAATTGGTTACATAAAAGAACAGTTGATACGTCTCATTAGACTTTCTAAAAATACCAAGCAGCAGGGGATAATCAAATACACGAAAATGTTACCTTGCAACCAAATTTAACTCCCATCACATATCGCACTTAAAATTAGAGATCAAGTTCTACCATATTAGATATTTGAGTGTTTGTTCTAAGCCTTAAATTTTAGGTCTGTTATCAATACCGAAAGGGGGGAGGGGGAACTTGTAAATCAAGAAAAAGGAGCACTGTATTGAACAAAAATTTTAGTAACAGCACAAATAAATTAAGTTTTTGTACATTTATTATAAAACAAAACTTACCATGGGTGTAATAGTCTTTTGTGTCAAATCATACTCAGTAGAAGCATTATTCTTTACAACTTTTCCATCCTTAGTATGAATGCCTTGGGCAATTCGATAAATTTTTTTATTAATTTCAGTTCTATGGTGATATCCTTTTTGACCAGCTCTAGCAACAGTAAACTGAACCCTACTAGGATGCCATGCTCCAATACAAGCAACTTTACGAAGACCTTTGTGTGTTTTTCTAGGTAACTTCTTTGTATGCCATCGACTTGTAACACCTAAAACACATTTATATTACTTTATTATCAAAAATAACAAATAATTACATATATGCTTTTATCAAAATCATATACATTAAAAAACTTATTTAATATGTACCGTCAACTAGGGTAAGTTTGTCCTATTTTTCATCTTTATTTCACAGGAAAAGCAAATAATAGTTGTAAACCAGTTAAAATTTGATATGGTAAGTAGTTTATATAATTTTAAACACATTTAACTGTATTATAAACCATTGTTAAAGTATACATACAAACTTAAAACAATTTTTTAATATTTTAACTTTTGGGCTAATGTTACCTTGAATTGGGGTAACTTTGGCCCAGCTCTTGAAAACCAAACATTTAAATTGTTGAGATAGCTTAGGCCAATGTTAGACCATGTATATGTATTGCCAAATTATCTATCAATAATATCTTATCTAATCCGAGTTAATCTCAAGCTTAATTTGGAAAAAAAATCAATAAATCAACATTTTTTCTATGCAGAACTGATTTTATTTTTAAATTACAAGTGGAATTTTCAAAGAAAAGAAAATAATAGATAAACATTAAACAGTAATTTAACAGTCTTATATGTTTTGATGAATTGATAGTCCAAACTATGGAGAAGAAACAATTCATTTCTGGAACAATAAACTGATTCCTATTTGACTCAATTTTCAGAGGATTGATTTTCCCGTACACTTCTTCCTACTCATAATTTATACAGTCTTGTTTTTCTGGCCAATGCCAAAATTTGAGTTTTCTTTTCACATTCCACAGTTGGTCGATATCTGTTAAACTTAAAATCTTTCCAGGATATTTAACACCACCGTACTTAACAATATCTATCACCTACAGCATACATGTACAAAATCAGAGACTGCCTGTCTTTGAGATTTACTTACTTGTTTGTAATGTTTTGTTTATTACTTTCTGACGAGCTGGAGCATTGCTATATTTGTCTCTTTGAAACTGAACCCTTTTTAGAAGTAAAAGGACTAGTTGGAGTAACTTTGGACCAACTGCCTTATTGGGCCAAAGTTATCCCAAGACCTGGGACAAAGTTTGTCTAATGTAGTAAATATTCATTAGCTGGTAAACCACAAAATAAATCAAGATAATGACAGAGAAAATAGTTGAAACAATTAATAATAAACTGAGGCAATTCGCTAACCTGCTCTGACTCACTCATTCTATCACATTTACGAGGAAAAGTTGGAAGACAACAACAATATAGGTTTCAGTGATGCCAAAGTGGGCCAGCACTGTAATTGTGGTAAATTGAGGAACTACAAGACAAAACTATGATAAAGTCAAGGCAGTACTGCCACCTAATGGCCCTTGCAATAAATAAGTGATAATCACTCTCCTTTGTCTAGATACAGCACATACAATCTTTTTTCATTTGTTGGGCCAAAATTACCCGCAAGGGCCAAAGTTACCCCAGTTGATGGTACATTAGTACTTACATCATGTAATAAACTTTCATCAACAGATATACTTATAGCAAAAAACAGAGATAAATGTATGGAGTTAATTTAACCTCAGACCTATCATGTAGAACCCCGATTTGGCCTAAATGATTTATTGGCTCTTTTGTTAGTCATCATAAGCATGATTTAGATATCCAAAATAAACTATTAAATATTTTTCAATATAAAAAACCTAAATGTCCTTACAAATTAGAATCTTCACATACAAATTAACAGATAATACTTGATTTACATCATTACCAAGTACTCGCTATTCAAGTCATATGGATATACTTTTCTAAGATAGTTTATCTACATTTCGGAGATCTATTTAATTCTCTATATTTTTACAGATTTACAGGATTTTTATTTAAGCTTTCTCTAATAAATATATGACCTGAACTTTTAAAAAACAAATAAATTTTCTACAGAGAAGTAACCTCTGAATGTCCTTAAGCAAGCAGTTCTCAACCTTTTAGCTGCATGACCACCACCCCCAAATGTAAGAAAAATAAAATGCGCACTTTGAACCCCCCCGGTTCAAAACTCAACAGTAATAACTGTATGAACAACTAGTTCTAACTATTAAGCTGCCTTGCTAGCAACCTTTCACAACCCCCAAGTTGAGAAATGCCACCTTAAGTAATATAGAAATCCTATACATAGAAAAAATATTACCTTTAAATCCTTTGCCCTTGGTAACACCAATAACATCAATCATTTCATTCTGAGCAAAAACCTGGCTTAGAGGAACTGATTTTTCCATATGTTCACGAGCCCAATGAATTTTCTGTGGTATACTTCCACCATTTAACTGAATTTCCATGATGTGGGCCTTTTTTTGTCGTTTCCTCATCAACTTCATCTGAAAAAAGAAAATTTAGATGTTAAATATTTTGTATTAATGATATAGTAACACACAAGCAATTATATATGTCAATGAAGACCCACATTTTGCCTTTATGGATGAAAAGAACAGTTAAGAGCTAAATTACAGAATGCAATATCATTACAGTAATTTTAAAGTGAAAATTCCTTTAATTACTGTCTGATAATGCCATGTTGATGACAGATGGAAAGGAAATGAAAACATGCCTAACCAGTACAGTGTTAAAGCAGACTGGAGACCAGGGACAAGTTTCCTTACCATAAGCTATGCCTATCAATGGCACACAATCCTTGGTCATCAGATTACAACAGCTAACATGAAGAATGACTCGTACTTCTCCAAAAACACCTCAGATTTAGGACAGAATGCTTATTATCCTGATCAATTTCAAATCAAGTTAAGAGTATCAAGAATTCTTGTTCCTTCTAACAAGCTAAAGAATTACCTTGTATCCATTCTTAACATTTAGAAATATTTTAAACACAAAATTGGACAGAACAAACTTGAATTACTTTAGATTATATGTGATAAAAAATAAAACCTAGCAACAGTGTGGCTGTTCAATTTCACAACACAATCATGTTAAATTCATATATAGCATTAAAAGAATACATTTTAACCTTCAGCTCACGGGGCTCGTTTCTCCGATTATATATATATATACACAGTCGAACCCCGTTATAACAAACTTCAAGGGACCAAATGTTTTGTTCGCTATATCCGAACCGTTAAGAAAAATGCTAGAGTGCACAAAATGTATCAATGATTAGTTGCAATGTGTATTCAATAATGATGTATTAAAAAAATGATAAAATCTATTAAAAATTATCATTAATGAATTAAATCAACTAAAATCGATTACATTAAAATGACACAATACTAATTAAATTATGTACAATAGCAAAATGGCGGGACAAAATTTTCACTCGTTATATCCGTGAGTTTGTTATATACCGGGTTCACTATAACGGGGTTCGACAGTATATACACATGTGTGTGTATATTTATATATATAAATATATATATGTATATATATATTATAAATATATATTCATTCTTGAACCCGTATTCGTGGGATAGATGCTATCCCACCCCATAAGGAAAAGATTAAGAAAAAGAAATTCACAAAAAAAAGAAGTAGATTATTTAAATATGTAACAATGCAAAAGGAACATACCTGGGTATGAGCAATCACTCTAATAACCTTGCAATACTTTGCCATCTTTTTAAAGTCCTTCTCAATTTCATTCTTACCAACTTCATCTTGCCACTTCTTAGAATATTTTGTGAAGGCCTTCTTTTTGGACTTGTACCTAATTCACAAGACAGGCCTTAATATTTAACAAAATATACAAAAGATAGATGACTTAGAAAAATTTAAAATCCCAAATATCAATCTCTTACAGCAAATTATCTTACAAAAGTTTAAAATGGTACATAACAAAATATTATAATTAATGCAATGTAATTATACAGGTTTACAGAAATATAGTTCAGAACGTCATGAAATGCATTTCCACAGTGGGCAAAACCCAGAAATTCAGCATGCGAACTATGTGCTAAATCTAGAACTATGGAGTAATTAGTTTCCTTTCCCTCAGTGTCATAATTAGCATACACTTTCCCACATAGGTAACTTTTTAGAATTATATCTAGGAATTGGCTGAGAGAGTTATGATCATTTAAGAACCACCACTTTAAGAACTATATTTGGAAAATGTATTTATGTCAAAAGAAAACTTTGAAAAATATGGATATGGGTAAACATATCTATACCTGGAAAAAAACTGATGGCTAACTTAAAATATAAATTGAAAAAATTGTGGTTTTATAATTGTAGAGATTGTAATAATCAACAAAAACACATAAATACAACTTTACAAATAAGATAACAACATAAAAGGATTCAGTGAAAAAGTTGGAGAGAGAACACAGATACCTAAAACAAAATTTACCAGTTTTTGTAAAATCTTCGCCTACAATCTTCACTAAGATGTTCTGCCCATATAGTCTTGAAAGGTCTCAAGCCCTTGGGTGTTTCAATATAACCCACAACTCCTACCATCATCATAGGAGGAGTTTCTAATATTGTTACAGGCTCAACAACTTCTTTCTTGTTTACCTCTATAGAAGAATAAACAATTATTATTACACATTGTATTTAATTTCAAATATTAACAACATGTATAGTTTTAAATATCACTTACTCGATCCAGGTTTATCTACTTCCCTAACAATATGGGTCATTCCTGCTTTATACCCAATGAATGAAGTTAGATGAACAGGCTTAGATGCATCATCTTTTGGAAAGGCCTTCACTTTACCACGATGCCTCTTGCACCTCTTTTTCGGGACAAATCCCATAGACCCATGACGGGGTGCTGAAAACTTCCTATGTGACTATAAATGAATCAAAAAAATGAGCACAGATGACCTTAGCAAAATATTCAGAAGTATAGACACCAACAAAATCACTCAACAATGCAGATTTCAAAATCATTAAGAATTAATACTTAAATTCCCTTTGAAGAAAATAAAAACTCCAAATTGCTAAGCATGTTATTCAACGAAGTAGAAAAACATCATAGATATTCAAATCAGATACATTAAAATGAGAATAGAGATTTAGTATGATTAAAGATTGTTAACACTACCCATTTATTCTGTGCTAAAGCATTTATTCTATAAGAGTTACCGATAAAATAATACAACATATTTTTAAAAATGGATGATTTAATAACAATTTTTCTACAAAAGATGTATTAGAATTTGCTCATGGTAACATCACAGATCAATATGACATAATTTATTTGGTCAGCAAAGCTGTAAAAGATGCAAAACTAAGAACATATTTACAAAAAAGAAACAAATGAAGGTTTAATATCACAAAACAAACTTTTGTACCATTAAATATAGAATAACAAAGATGATTAAGATCTTAACCATTAACTAGTAACACACATCACAGAGTTGCTTAGGTTTGCTAATTTTCCGCATTTCATACTTTAGCCCTACTTGTCAAAAGAAACTTTCAGTGTATGTTCACGTTAGATATTACACACAATGCTTGTGAAGTTTTGAGGCAATCAATTGTGTTTTGTGGTTTCAGTAAGGTCATAATTAAAACGCACAGAGTCTAAAAGATGCCTATTACTTGAAGTATCAACATTTGTGCTCATCTTACAGACGTGTATTACCTGAAAGGTTCTTTTCTACTACATGTAAGGTACATACCTAACCAATAATGACAATTTTTATGTTTGAATGTGTTTTTTTGGCATGTTGTTCTCCTCAATTTATTTTTATACATATTTTTATTTACTCTCCTAGATACCTTGGAAGGTTCTAAATCCATCATGTTCTAAAAAATGAAAAAAAAAACTGTTTCCTTCAGTCAATTATACTTTAAACTAATTTAATGATTTATGTTCTTGAAAGATTACATTCAAGGTCCATGTAATTATATTCAAAACTTTTTCAAACGACATTTCATTGATTACATACATTTTATCTGTTCTCTTTTCTCTCCATCTACGAAAAATGTGTTTGCAGAAAAAATATTTACAAACAGATTCTTGAACATAATTTTGCACCAATATTTATTTATTTTTCTAATTTGGTATACATCAATTTATTTTTTTTTCAGCATGGCAGGTATATTTTCTGCTAGGACAAAAAAAATGTCAATGGTTGCTCATCCTGAAAAAGACGTTGAGTCGAATGACGAAGAATTTTATTCTGATGATTCCTATAATGCTGAGGATGAAATAGAACATTCTGAACATGACAATGAGTCTGAATTAGACAAGCAATACATTGAGGATGAGGCAAATGACAGGGTCGGTCGAAATTCAGTAGAAGAGGTTATTCCTGGCCCCTCTGGTGATGGGTCTTCAATGACTAGTAGAGACGAACGAAAGACCATTATGGAGAAAAGAACTGCTTCACTTGGTGTTCAACCAAGCCAGAGATTACATGGATACCAGCCAAAAGTATTATGAAGATAAAACTTTCTGCTTTATGACCAAATGCAAAATCACTTGGTAAAAATCTCAGTATTGAAGATGTTTAGCACCTTTTGTTTACCGATAAGATAATTACACAACTAGTAATTAGCTCTAACCAAACACGCCGATTTTAGTTGTATTTTAATTGTATGTATTGTTTAATTTTAATTGTATTGTGAACAATCAGATAAAACTTAGTTAATTTATATGTAGTTTTATTGGTAAATATTGCACCTCTAAAATCAATTTTTGTTAAGTACACGTCTCATGAGACGTGTGCATGTTACTTGCAACGAATATGTGTATTACCAGTATAACAAAATATGTGTACCTGTATAGCAAAATATGTGTATTACCAGTCAAAAGTCAACTCACCATTGTTACCAATCACGTTGCTTAACCTGGTGTTAAAAGTTAATTTCGGACGGAAAGAGTATTCACTTAAATACAAACTGTTGCCATTCAGCATAAACTAATCTAGAAACAGCAAGGAGGCTAGAATACAATCATGTATCAATAAGGAAGGATATACTGATGTCATGAATTGAATTGAATTGAAACGAAACGTTGTGAGACTTATGCTACAGCTAGGTGGCCGGCTTTGTCTCTACATATCGACCCGAAGAGGAAAAACATAGACGGATAGACGCTAAACAAACTAGCACGGAGAACATAAGAAACACAAACATCGTACATGGATGAAGAAAAACAGCGAGAAGCCCCACCCGGGACCACAAAACAAACACGGGGACGATGTACCACGCAGACACCACAAACCAACAACAAACGAAAGACACACGAACACACACGAACAAAACCAAAGATTACCCCCAACCAAGGGAGCGAAACGTAAAACACAACAGGGCTACCAGCCCACGCCACGAATTCGTAGCCGAATTAATAACGAAATCATAAGAAGGATTACCACTAATCTTAAGTGAATTAAATAAAGCACTACGCTGCACCCGGAACAAATAAATATTAATTTTCCTGGCTTCTCTGTAATAATAATTCTACTGCCATACTTCAATTTCAATCGTATTTTTATAGTTCTGTCATCTAAAGCTCCATCTTGACAAACATTCTTCAATTCATCCAACGAAAACTGGCAATCATCACTCGTTTCTATGAATTGAAAAATTTTCTCCATCGCAGAGTTTACAGTTTCATCTTGTGGACGGCCAATTTTACCACCAGTATTAAGTTTTAAGAAAGATTTGTAACAACTGTCATGGTATTTTGCATCAGCAGCGACTAAATCATACTCAAAATTAATACATTCAAGAACAGCCTTTGAAACATCATCAGAACGATCTTTAGCTAATTTCAACAGGGATTCTTTGAATTTTAGTGTAGTCACGTTATAAATTTTTTTTCGAAGATGCTGTGCATTCTTTTTCTCAGTTTCTTCATTGGCTTCATTGCCACAAAATAAACAGTATTTTTTAAAACAAAAATTTTATTCACTTACTCGCGTTCTAGTACGAGGTGGACTTATTTTTGAAGTACTAGCCTGTTCCTCCTCACGTTGTCTTTTTACTGCAGCGATTGAAGTTTTCCGGGTGTATGATTTTCTGCAATCCACGTGTATTGTAACGGATTTTTGAGTTCTTAAATACTCAGTAAACTCATCACCTCTCGCGACACTAGCCTCGATTAAAGTTGGCATTCCACGATCAATCACAACTGTTTCATCTTCAGTTAAAAGTTTATTGCAAATAAAGCAAAACTGAGACATTTTTTCGAGCTATAAAATAGCACAAATAACCTAAATGGTAGACGCTTGTAATAAGTAAGTATATTCACTTGAACTGAACCTTTAGCACTAAAAGAAACAGGTATATGAAAGATAGTGCTGCTATCTATCGAGTATAAAAGAAACAAAAAGAAGGAAAATTTTGGTTTGATTACATAGACTTTTATCTTTTGAAAGTGGATACCACAGTTGACAAAAATTACGTTCGAGCATCGTAGAACATTCTAAGTGGGAAAACTCGTATATGGGGTACTCGAAGAACTAAGTGGGAATACTCGAATAACTTTTGTAGCACACATAGGATCGATGGGGATTTTTAAAACTTTATTTGTAATGGTAAACCCCAGCTCTCCACCAATATTTGGCTCTCCGGGAATTTTTGTTATTTGACCACTATTTTTATGTCTAAATTGACCGGACTAGAACTTGGAGAAGCTTAGCAAAATATGATCTGGCGTATCATTTTCATTACACGTGTCGCACAGAGGGGAGCGAGCCATACTCAACTTATGTCAAAGATGGTTACATTGTATTGTTTTGGTACGCCAGCGGGCAATCAGAACATCAATCTGGCAATGATAAATCCACCTAAGATGCGTTTGATTCTTGAGGTTAATTGTGCCATACCTCTGACGATAGCTACTTCTATTCTATTCATCCTCACCAGCAGCATACATATCGCTTTTGATCTTTCTTATGGTGTCTTCTGAGCTTACCACATTAAGATGGTCGGTAGTAAAAGGGCCATGTCTATACATCTCATCGGCCACCTTATTTGGATAGATGCCCCGATGCCGAGGGGTCCAGACCAGCCGAATGGATTTGATTCTCTCAAGCGCATTAATAATTTTACTATGCAGCAGAAGGATGACCGCAGGGGACTTCGGATGTGCCTTATGTAGCGCCGAGAGAACGGAAAGGCTATCAGAAGCAATTAAAACATTATCAACCTCCTAGCAATAAATATCAAAAGCCAGAACAATAGCGAGAGCTTCCGCAGTAAAAATTGAATTCAAACGATGGGTTAACATGGCTTTTCCAGAATTAGTCGAGTGGTTAAAGGTCGCTATCGTCGTTTTATCGTCGTTCTTGGAGGCGTCAGGGGCAATCAAAATGCACTTTGGATGGTAATTATTAACATACTCCGCCCATAAGGCCGAAATCTCCGAGTTCGGGAGATCTTTACTTTGAAAGGGGAGATCCTGCATAACAATCTCCACCAGATGAGAACGAAAGATGCTGCCGGGGTCCAGGAAAAAAGCTTGAGCCCAGACAGTACGTATCCAGGGTAATATTCATGATATGCAGCAAACCAGCGATATTTGATTGGTTCCCCGATGTACACCTATGGAGGTTACTATAAAGCAAGGATTTGGTATGAAGTGACAGTTGTTTAATGAGAAAACATTTATTAAGATGCTGAATACGGCACGCAATGCTGTTTTGATGAACCTCAGCCCGATGCACCGGAATCGGCGTCCACCGGGGGAGACCAGTGGCCAGACGGAGGGCAATGGAGTATAGGGCCTCCATGGTATTAGCATCTCTCTTAGATATCTGGGAATATATGAACCCACAATAGTCAAACACACTGCGGATAACCGCATTGACGATTGGGATAAGAGTCCGGCTTGTAGCGCCACGAGTTTTATAAACCAAACCTTTTAACATGTTTAAACGGCGGTGAGTTTTTTCACGCAGACACTGAACCTGAGGCGCAATGTACATAGTTGACGGCAGGACGCAACACAAAATTTTGATATTCTTACTCCACGGAATACGATGGCCAGCGATACGGCTTTCAGGACAGGGAAATCTACCGAAAAATTTATAGCCGTGCTCTTCGAGGGGGAGAGAGAGAACTTCCAATAATCACACCACTTTAGGATGTTATCAAGGGTGGTTTGCAAATCATTGCAAGTGGTAACAGGATCATCACCAATATCATTCACAAAAATGTCATCAACACAAGTCAGCACAGTTACCCTGGGTGGAGTCGTTTCGAAAATACCAAGCATATACATAGAAAACAGAAACGGGGACAGAACGCTACCCTGTGGAATCCCAGACGTGACCTTTTGAGGGGGGGAAATGTGATTGCGCCATTTCACCTAAATATTCCTATCCTGTAGCCACTTAGAAATCCATAATAAAACATTTCCACCAACACCAACGGAAGCCAGTTTGTAAATCAACCCGTCAATCCAAACGGAATCATACGCCTTTTCAATGTCTAGGTTTACAAGAAGAATATATTTTATTTCAGGAGAGCTTCCTGGATATCTAGGTACAGCTTGGTCAAGACAGTTTAGCTGTCCCTATTGGGGAGACAGCCACCGAGGCCGGGAGGAAAATCATTGTGGCTAATAGACCAGCGAGTGAGACGGTGGAGAATAATGCGTTCAAAAATTTTACACCAAACCGGAGTAAGGGCAATCGGGCGATACGAAGTAATCAGGGTACTGGGCTTCTTGGTTTTAAGAATGGGACGAATTATGGCAGAGCGCTACTGACATGGGACACTAGCCGTACCAAGGAGATTATTAAAAATACCAGCAATTTTGCAGAGGTTATTAGGATCAATGTGCTTGATTAGCTTTGCCGAGATACCATCTTCCAAGGGAGTGGTGGGTCTTTCTTTTCTGCCCCAAGATCCAAGAGCACCTCGAGTTCCACCACTGTGGGTAGGACGTCCCAGTAATCCTTTGAGAGTGATTATTATCAGAGATGGCCTGTTTACTCGATGACATAAGATCCGAGTACGAAAGTGTGTTATGACAATTCATGCTATTATTTAAATCGCGGCCAGCCTTGGTCCAATTAGTTCGAAGCCGAAAGGTAGTCGTAACACACTGAGCGTATGGACCATAAAGCTGTAAGAACATCGGACAATGGTCCGAGTCAAAACTATCAGGGTGAATATAAAATTTAACAAAAGGGAACAAGTCTGGAGAAATAATAGCAAGATCAAGTACAGAAGGTGAATTGTTAGCCATGAAACGGGTAGGAATGTCCCTGTTAACAATGCATAAATCATTACCAGCAACCCAGTCAAGAAACTGATTCACCGGAGCCAGGCCTTGACTGCCCCTTTTTAGTAAATTTAAATTTAGGTCCCCCATGATAATAAAAGGTGGTTCAATACCATCAAGAACTGAAAAAGCCAAAATCAAAGCTGCACCTGGGATTAGAAATATTTACAATGGTGAGCGGAGTATTATTGACCCATAATTTAACAGCAACGTATTCAATGAAAGGATGTTGTATGGTGAGAGAAAGGTTGAGGGAAATAACATTACGCTGGATCGCGGTGAGGACGCCACCCCCATCGCCCCCAGGTCTATCTCTACGTTACAGAACTTTCTGATTAACAGCGAATGAAAGAGCCGGAGTAAGAAAGATTTCTTGAGTAAGCAAAACAGGAACAGAAGCAAAAACCGGACACCGGAGCCAAGCGGCCCTGGCCCGAACACCACTAACGTTCCACGACACAACAAAAAAGCAAGCCAGACCAAAAACAACAAAAAACACGGACAAACCAAAAAAGGCCTCCAGACAGCTTACCCCCCTAAAGGGGAGGGGCGTCAGAAATGGCCCCCTCAAAAACCAAAGACGGCCCAGGCTGAAGACAGGGACTATCAAGACCGGTGGTCCCGGAGTAATCCATCAAACCGAAGTCCTCAGCAGTAGAGAACAGGGGACATGGCATATCATCATGTGACAGTCTCTGTTTTTTCTTTGTTTTCTCTCTTTTTGGAAGAGCACCCGACTGCGTCGGAGGGAGAAATTTATGTAACATGTTCGTAAAAGATGATGTCATTATTTCAATGACCTTGTTGAAAGTTTCGACTTGAGTGCTTAAAATATTCTGGAGGGTTTCCTCAAACTTAGCCTCGAAACTTTCCATGATCTTTTCTAAGTTCATGCTTACCTCCTGCAAATTAATCTTTTCCTCCCTATAGCTGGGAGACGCTATCCCCGCATAGGAAGGTGCCTTCCTATTGTTATTATTCTGCGCGTAACGACGCCGAGCTTCTGTGGTCGTTAAGTGGTTAAAACATTTGAATTTATTTATTTCAACTTCTCGGATATCTATGCTACAACTTTTACTAATTGTTTCATGGCGCTCGCCACAATTATTACATTTCACACTATCAGCCTGGCACAGTTGAGTAGCATGTCCTTCTCCACACTTATAGCATACCATAGCATTTTTACATGCCCTAGTCGAATGTGAGAATTAGAAACAATTATTACACTGCCGAGGCCTATCTATAAAAGGCCGTATGTGTATTTCTTCAAACCACAAATGAACCTTGTTGGGGAGTTGTTGCCCAATTTTTGTTACCAGCATGGTTTTAAGCGGAACACGATTACCTCCCGTCAGCTTCTGAAACCGACGGACTTCAAAAACCGGAATGCCACTCTCTAACAGTTCATCCGCAACTTCATTACAGGTAACATTTAGCGGTATCTATTTAATAAAGCAAGGTCCGGGTCTGTCTGTCGGTCACACTCTCCGGGTGTACCACATCAATGTGTGCGTGTGTGCGGTGCAGACTATGGGAAAGTGCACCTCGAAGCCCGAATTTTAAATTTTATTCTAGAAAATTTTTTATTTTATTTTTTGTGGGATATTTTATGTTTTTTTAACTTCAGATTACGATATCTCGACAAAAAATGATCGTAGAATTTTGATCTTTTTACAATCTAAGACTACAGACATTTCTCCTTCAAACAAGACCTCATTTGTTTAAAAATAATTTAAAACAGACTAATATTTTCATCAAAATATTAAACCCAATTTTTCGAGAAATTTACGCGATTTTGAGGATCTAAGGTCGATTTTCTTCGAGTTTTTATTTTACAAAGAAAATATTTACATCATCTGGAAGATGAAAGCTTTTTCATTCATATAAACCTTATTTCAAGTCTCTGTCTTAAAATTTCGATTTTTAATTGAATTTTAAAGAACGATACTTAACATAAATTTTCTCTCGGTTCTTCAAACGCGAAGAACGGCAAATTCTCCCCTTAGGTTGGAAATAACGATTGAGTCATTCATTCACTTGATTCATTCATCGTCTTCCTTTGATGGCTTGAGCGTACCTGTGCAAAGCCCGAGCATAGCCGGTCGAAGCCCGGCTAGTATCATATAACAGAAACTTTGACGTAAGTGTGTCCGGGTTTAATCTGGGCACAATTGGTACCGACAATATTTCATTAATTTTTAACTACTGGATGGCTGTGTTGTTATCTTCCGTGACACATACTATTTTTCCGTTACGTGTACCTTTAAAAAACTTAAATTTATCTTGGGACCCACGTGACTGACCAGTTCATCCTTGAATTTTTTTGGGTGTGAAATAGGGATAGCCCTGCAGGACTTTCAAGAAAAATTGTTAAAGTCCCCACACCTTGACCCAAAGCTTCATTCAAAAATTCATGCGGCTGGAGATTAGCAGACCAGAAGTTGTCGTCAGCCGGCGACTCCTCCATACCAGAAAAGAAAAAAAAAACCAGAACCCACTTACCGCATACTCCGTTACCGGCAGCTGCAGAACCAACACCACAACCAAAACGAGGAAAAAACTCAAAAAACAACACGAAAAATCAGCAACTTGAAGCACTACGCAATGCGGAAACCAACTCACAAACTGTACACGTGGAACGTCTACCAAAATACAGTGAAAAACAAGACAGAAAAGAGCTACAAGAAACGCAACCGACCGACTGCCTTCGTGTCATGAAAGAGTTATAGAGAATAGCTACTTCTACCCAGACTTGGGTGTATATAATTTGAAGTGGCACTCTAAATAAATTTGATACAGACACAGTTTATACATGAAACAATGTTTATTGAATTCTTTGCACATATAGAATTTGCTTTTACAGCAATAAGCATACGTACTACTTGTACGGAATATATATATATTAGCATTCAATAAAAATACACTTTGCCATACTCACAAACCAGCAGAGAGTCAAACCAGCAGTTCTGCCACGTAAACTTTGGGCCCCCTAAGCACAAGCGCCGGTTAACACCTGGAGCTGCTTACCTCGTAGCTCCCTCTCGCTTATCTATCAACTTTAACAACCCTTTTTATTAATCAAGCTGCATGGTATTTATACTAAGCGCGTATGCCGAAATTAGCATATCTCAAGCAGCTTCTTTAATTTATTCACTCAAAAGTTCGATTCTTGTGAATCGAATCTTATGTATACCTTACATCCCTCGAAAAAAAATTAGGTAACTGAGATCTGAATTGCTTCAGTTAACTAATTGAAAACGCGTGCTGGTCTGACTTTTTACATAATGGGTGGCAAAGCCAAAAAACCTTCCGCACGTTGTGGGGGGAAAAACGCCACTCCCATTTTACAAAACTAACCCCGAAGGGTCCAGGTGACACCAACACACAGTGGATTTGCAGGGTTGCGGATACTGGGCTGGCCAACTGCGCCCTAGAAAATCTATTTTAGTTGAAAGTGTCAACACAATTGCACAGTATGACATTTCTTGACTGTTTGTAGCTGCTCTCCCCCAATTCATAATGCACATGTGTTATGTTTTGTGAAGTTAGTACATTAGTTAGTTAGTTGTTATCTGTAGTTAGTATGTATTTTTTTTCTATTCACTACATGTCCCCTTCAAAAATATATAAAACAACAGTATGCCGTTTTTTTTCAGTGGGTGACCCCTTTCCTCTCAAAAATTTTTTTCACAGCATATACACTGGGGAACTTCAAACCAATTTGGTTCGATTTTTATTAAAGGGTGGGAGTTAGAATAAGAGAATTGATACAAGACTTGTTCATGACGGCAGCAACTTCGTTGCCCCAGTCTCTCCATTCCGTAGAATCTCTCTTGATGGTCGCAGTCCTAGTAAAGGGATTCGTAGACCATGTGGGCATCCTTCGTGCAGCAGGGCGTTGGTCCTGAGGCGCTGGTCCGGCTTGACGATATACAGGAGGTCTCTTGGGAGGAGTCCAGCCTTGCTGGGCAGCTGATATCTTTCGCTTCCTGTACTTATGCAAAATACCTTTAGAATTGTAATTCTTCCTTTTAATAACCTTGTGGACCTTATGTGTGCCACGTTCATCCTTTGATGGAGGTTTTGTAGTGCACACTTTACTTTTCTCCGTACTTTTTAGAGTATAGGCATTAGATTTTAATGCAGATTCTATTTTTTCAAACTTATACTCCGCACCAACGCGTTTAGTTACTGGCTTTATCTCGCCCTTTATGATACGTTTACAATTTAATTCGCTGTTGTTTCAAGTTTTTCAACAACCTGACTCTGTTTTTGGTATTGGTGCTTATACAACCTATTGTTTACCGACTTAATTACTTCAGTATTAGCAGTTTTAATGCTGGAACCTGAAGGCGTTTTTTCACGTTTTTTATCCCCTTTAACTTTAGTTTTATCCTCTTTTGACGAAAAAGTCTCTTTGAAACTTGCGACATCAGAATCGTTATCATTTA
Source organism: Dolomedes plantarius (assembly GCA_907164885.2). Taxonomy (NCBI): domain Eukaryota; kingdom Metazoa; phylum Arthropoda; class Arachnida; order Araneae; family Dolomedidae; genus Dolomedes; species Dolomedes plantarius. The sequence goes on from OU015499.1 coordinate 109,488,031, forward strand.
AATTCCTTAAAACTGCTTCAGTTTTGGGAAGATTAAGCTTTTCGTACTCGTGCGTTTTAATGCAAACTTCGTCTATAACTTCCGAAGCATCAGCTAAACTACTTACAGTATAACTCTGTGTCAACTTTTCATCCTGATTCTCTGTCAGGTTTTCATGTACTTTATTTAAAACCATATTATCAACCTGGCCTACAGCATCCCCATTCGGCTGGGAACTTGAAATAATATCATCATTACCTAGCGAGTTCCTAATATCGTTTAAAGAATTTTTATTGTCGTCAACTAATAAGTATTCACTAACTTCCGTAACACATACTTCATCATCTACTAAATTTCCTTCATTAACAGATGTGTGAATATCATCTAAAATATCAGGTATAACAGCGGTTTCCAACCTTTATGCTACTACACCTCCCTAAAAAAGAAATTTTTTTCTCGCGCCTCCCTAAAAAAAAATCTTTTTCCGCGCCTCCCTATCATTTAATAGATATAATAATATAGACACGCTTTAAATAATAATAACTTTATTACAAAAAAATGAAAACTACAATTAACAGAATAATAAGATTTTGCTATAACAATACGAACATGCATATTTATTTTTATATAAAATTACTAACTAAACTACATCTAAAGCATCAAAATTTAATGCGAGGATTGTTTATTGAAACAAAGTTTATCAAATCTTGGAGGCAATGTGGAGATTGCCGCTCGTAACTCCTTTTCGACTATTAACCTGGTTCGATATTTGGTTTTCATTGCAACCAGTGCCGAAAAGCCCGTTTCGCATAAATAAGACGTTACAAACGGTAGAAGCCCTTGCATTGCTTTGCAATACAAAGATTCATACTCATCACTAAGATTCACTCAAAATTGAATTATGATTTTATTTTGAAACTTTTGTTTTAGTGTGCTATCGCATGACAATTCTGTCACTTTTTCGTTTTCGATGGTTGTCAACTCAAATTCGTCTATATATAGATATTACGATTTGTTTGTTTATTTATAGATATTATGGTATGAACATTGATTTTTTATTAAAAAGCTTTGGCGCCTCCCCTGGCAATAGTCCGTGCCTCCCCTGGGAGTCGCGCCTCCCAGGTTGGAAACCTCGGCGGTATAACATTAATACAAGTATCAGAAGATTTGTTTTCTAAACCACTAGCATTCACATCGGCACTATTTTCAGAAATTTGTACTGGAATTACCGCATTATTCCAGCTAGACTCACTTTCCTTATAAACCACAAAAATACTCCGACTTTCACTATTCTCAAAATAATGATTACTGCTCGGACAAGTTAATACATTTGACCACACAGTTTCAACAGGTTGAACCATATCATGTGAATCAACTTGCCAGTGCACGTAAGGTGCTTGCATATTATTTGCTTTAAGTGCACTAATTTCATTGTAACGCCGTGAGCTTCTATTATTTCGCCCGCGATACTGGTTTCGCTGTTGGTTTGAAACTCGCGAAAAATTTTGGCGGGGGTGAATAAAACTTCTCGTACCTGATTGAGGGTAAGGGGTAGCGAAGAAATGCCTATTGTCATGTTTAGCTAAAGCTTGAAGGAGGGTAACCTTGATTGTAATATTTTGATTGTCCAAAAAATCTTGAACTCTTGGATTCAAACGTTGGATAATTTTTAAGATTACTGCTTCCGTCATCCCTTCTAAATATTCCTCACACTTGGAAATATTTTCCATAGCAAAATCTAACGCAGACTGACCTTCACGTTGCCTTAGCGAATAAATTTCCGCTTCAATTTGACTTTGATTAAAGGTCTTTGGAAAAACGCTAAGAAAGCGTTGCTTGAATGACAAATAGTCAAAAATTAGATTACTGCTTTGCATACACGTGTACCACTGATATGCACTACCTCTTAAAGCAGCTAGAGCAATTTTAAGTTTATCCCCCTCTGGGGTGCATTGTTGCTGAAAGTAATGCTCAATTTTCTTTAGGAATTGGCTTGAGGGGCTGCCACTGAAGGTGGCTTCGAATGGCGCAAAATGCTGAACCATAATTACCCGAGGAAAATTTCCAAGGGTTTTGTTCTACAACACTCATTTTCAAATAGTATATAAGTACTTGCAACAATTTTATCAATATAAGTACACAGTACACAGTTTAACTTCAATTATGTTGTTCGTTATAAATGTAACGATAACAATCAGGGTATATATAAACTTTCGGGCGCCACTATAGAGAATTTCTACTGGGACACTCTATTTAAATTTGATACAAACACAGTTTATACATGAAACAATGTTTATTGAATTCGTTGCACATATAGAATTTGCTTTTACAGCAATAAGCATACGTACTACTTGTACGGAATATATATTAGCATCTATATATATAAAACGCGTAGGTATGCGGCACAGAAATCGACGATATTTCTACACTCCGAATGGCAACAGCTGCAACCGCAATTTACAACCGCGCAATTCCGTCCGCAATTTAAAACCGCGTGTGTGTAGTGACGACGTATGTTACAACCGCTGATCTTTTGACAAAATATGTTTAGAGTTTAGACTTATCAAATCCAGTGTTTAGTCATGGACAGTTGTATGTAGGTTTATCTAGAGTCCGTTCTTTTCATTCTGTCGCTGTAGTATCTTATACTTTTGAAATACTCAACTGTGTATATCAAGAAATTTTAGGAATGTCGTAGTTGTAATCCCCACTATATTTTAGTACTTGCTGAATTTTTACTCCATTTTAAAAGTGAACATATTTTCCCAACAATTTATTATTTGATATGATTAAATGCAGATATATGAATTGTGATTTTGTACATACAGAAAGTGATGTAATTCACACTATATTTTAGTACTTGCTGAATTTTTGCTCCATTTTATAAGTGAAGAAATTTTCCCAACAGTTTATTATTTGATATGATTAAGTGTAGATATCTGAATTGTGAACAATAGTACATACAGAGAGTGATTTCATCCACGCTATATTTTAGTTCTTGCTGAGTGTTTACTCCATTTTTTAAGTGAAAAAAAATTTCCCCAACAAATTTTTATTTGATGTAATGATAAAGTGTAGATATCTTAATTTTGAAAAATTGTACATACAGAGAGGGATGTCATTTTTAAAATCATTGGTGTTGGGTTTCACAGTCTTATATTTAACTCTGTTCTGAAGTATTGGAAATTCATATTTTTTTAACACGATGTTTTAGAATCGGCCTTATAGTGAATTTAGCAATGATAATTTTTTTGGCTGAGCTCTCCCTACCCCTTAACAACGTATATTTATGATGACAGGTAATGGTAACATTCCTTACATAGGTTACTTTCAGATGAGTGGTTTTGCAAAAGAAAATATAAAACTAAAATCGACCATGCTGGTCGCGCAGCGGCTAGTTCAATAAAAATACACTTTGCCATACTCACAAACCAGCAGAGAGTCAAACCAGCAGTTCTGCCACGTAAACTTTGGGCCCCCTTAGCACAAACGCCGGTTAACACCTGGAGCTGCTTACCTCGTAGCTCCCTCTCGCTTATCTATCAACTTTAACAACACTTTTTATTAATCAAGCTGCATGGTATTTATACCAAGCGCGTATGCCGAAATTAGCATATCTCAAGCAGCTTCTTTAATTTATTCACTCAAAAGTTCGATTCTTGTGAATCGAATCTTATGTATACTTTACAGAGTGATATTCCCGCCAGAGTGGTAAATTTTCACTGAATGACAAAAACCAATCCCGATTAAACGACCTCAATGAAAATTGGTTTAGTAATAGCAAATTTTAAAAAAAAAGATAGGAATATGTTAACAAAAAAAAAACTAACCAAAGTTTGACGAATTACTTTAAAAATCAATTAACTGTAGATTTTGGGTATATATTTACTTATAATAACTATAAAAAAATTTCTAACCTTCTTAGAGCCCGTTCACATTGAATCCGTCAGAGTCAGTGTTAGAGCCTGTTTACATAGGAGTCCGGTAGCGAAAGCGTAAAAAGGAAAGATAGCGCTGAGACGGAAATAAACCAATCATAGGCGTTAAAAATTTCGTTGCTAATCGTTTGGAGGTTTTGTCATTGGTTAAATATATTTCAATACTTTAACGCTTCCTCTACCGGACTCTTATGTGAACAGGCACTTACTCGTATTGAAATATATTTAACCAATTGTAAACCTCCAAACGATTTGACACGATATTGTTATGGCCTGTGATTGGTTTAAAATATGTCAATACAAGTAACGCTGACGCTGACGGATTCTATGTGAACAGGCCCTTACACTTGATTTTCCCTTATCTCATGCAACTAAACTTCACATTTACAAATTGATATATATTTTTATTTCATTTAGGTAGAAATTAACGAAAATTCAAAACGAGCAGGATTTCAAAATTATAAGCTTCATATTAAAACACTGAAATTTATAAATTTCATTTATTTATATCAAACTAAAATAGAAAAAAAAATAAAGAGAATGGTGAGTTTGGACCTCAGGTAGTACTTGTTCAACATTTGGTGAAATATTTTAGAGTGATTCTCTGATATTATCATCCAGGTTAAGTCTTGTTCGTTGTTTGGTTTTTATAGCAATTAATTTTCTTAGTCTCCCACAGAACCAAGGCTTACACAGATAGGTAGAAGCGAATGGAAACGTTGCAAGTATAGCTTTGCAAGACTGTTTGACACCTTATTTAACAATATATCATATATTTTTTGGGGCCCCGAGGTAACCAGTGGTACCGCATTGGGCTCGGTTCGAATACAGAAAAACGCCATTAATTACCTTCGTGTCTATGCCGGATATTGGCACGTTAATTTTGTAGACCGGAAAGTCCAGAAATGATGTCAGAGAGGGTGGTAGACGGTACGAGGCTCCCAGATACGAGGCCTCTAGGGTTTCTCTGTCAAAATTATGGTGGCATCAGGCCTCGTTGGACTCCAATCGTTATGGTATCATAAAATGTGGTGTTAAAAATAAAAAATAAATATTAAAAATATGTAATTACAGAAAATTTAAAGAATGTTTTTTTAATTAAATAATAAAATATCCGCCCACCCCCCAATCTTTTTACGACTCACAGTTTGAGCACCACTAACCTGAATTAACAATATATCAACTTCAAGAACCCATTCTTTTGGTATGCAGTGTTAAGCAAAGTGGATTACGCTGTACTTAATATGCTATCAATCATATATTTGACAGATGAATGAACAAAAAGGACATACATACTTTTATAGGGTGTGACAAATTAAAATAATTCGCACGATTAAAATATACGCTGCACACGGCTGGAATTTGTCGCAGCTGACCGACACGCCCCCCCCCCTTTAACGTATAGCAGGTGACGGCGAGCTGGAACGAAAGAAACACAAAGCGGTTGGGAAACGTGACATCTAGGCGGAACAGAAATTCGCCACGGTGCTCCAGATTAATGACGCAGGACCACCGGGAAGCCGGGAAATCAAGAAAATTTCAGCTTGCCTGCCAGCAAATCGAAAAGTCTAAAAATGACATCACCATTAGCAGATCTAATAAGAGACGAGTTCTCTGGACGGAGCGAGAGAGTCCAAATTGAGACGAGCGAGAAAAAGTTAGTTAGCGACTTGCTAAGCTGTGAGAGACTCCGACCATCCAGGGTCGAAAAGGCTATACGCGGACTTGCATAGACGGCGGCTTATTTCTCACGAAGAGAACTTTTAGCTTCGGTTAGGAAGCTTGGTTACATTTCGACGAGGTCTCAAGACGAGATCATCAAGTCCGGATCACCCTGATCCTATATGGTGATCCGGACGGTGAGCAGGGCGGATGATTGCTAAGTGCCTCGCAGTCATCCGCCCTGCAGGGAGCGAAAATCGAGGGACTTGCTCTAATTTTAATGAACTATTCGATAACATTGAATTAGAGAAACTTCAGGTGGTAACTCCTCCTAACGGACTCAGTCGTCATCTTAGAGGACTATCATTAACTGTGTAACTGATCATCAATTTCCAAATTTTCTCCTCCGAATTGAAATAAATTCGTCGATTTTAATTTACTTGGCTGTGATTTTTGTTGATTCGATTGCTACCTCGATCAACGCGTTACAGCCTTTATATTGGTGGCAGCGAACTAGGATCAAGAATCATCGTTTAATTAACAGCGACGGCCCACGACATTGTGCACATTATCAACGAATATAGATGTAGGACATCCTGTCCAGGAAGCACCCCTGTTAGGACCCCGCGTCCTGGAAAGTAGAAGGAAGTAGAAGGAGCCTCAGCCGATGGAAACCGCCGTGTACTAATATCTGTCGCCGTGCCGACAAAATTCCGCAAAGGAGCCACAACATTGAGCTGACCGACATCGATTGCAGAACGAGGGTCGTGAGAGTAGGTAAGCCTGACTCATTCTTAGACAAAGAAATTGTGTAGTAAAAGTAATATATGCTAATTTTAAATTAAAGACTATTCTTAGTTTTGCATGTATAATTGTTGAACGGTGATGAAAGATAAATTAGTAAATGCACTTGATTCTAATCGAAAAGTAATTGTGTTTGAATTAAAATATGTGGAAAATATTAGAAGTGAAAATTTAGTAGAATTGTGTTTTTTATGTGTAGAGCAAGAGTTACGCGCAAGCATCAGTAACTGTTCAAACAGTATGCAAGTCTGAATTATAAAATTAATTGAGTAAAATTTTAAGGTGGTCTTAATGGCAAAAATTCTGAGTGTATTTTTGAATTGTGTATATTACGAATTAAATTAGCCAGTGAAAGAATTGAGTATAGTGTCGTATGTGAAAAGTGTTTATTGCAACTAAGTGTTATATTGACGTTGAAATGATATTATTATTGCTAGTAATCGAATTATTGATTCTTTATTGTATGTTGTAACTTGAAAGCAAACAACGATTGTAGAGGTTAAGCTTTTCTACTCTACTCAAAAGCAGTTGCGATTGAATGGAAGAACAGTTCCTTTTCTTCTGCTAAGTCGATAAGAGAATTGTGTATTATTGCATTTCTATGTGTATTGTATTTTATGAAATTTTGGAAAGGGAAGCTAGGAGTGTAAAATTGTCTAGTAAACTTGTGTCCAGTAAAATTGTAAGATATTAATATGGCTTTCTTACAACGGCATAGAAAAGCCGATCTTCAAAACCTTGCTAGGGAATTTCGATTGGAGGTGGAAGATAAAGGGACGATAATAGACCTCTCTAAGAAAGTCGTAGGGAGCGAAGATTATGAGGAAGAAAGTGCCAAATTAATGCTGGAAACCATAATTAAGGATAGGCTAAAAGTTGAGGCTAGAGAATCTGAATTGCGAAAATTTAGGGAGGAACGAGATTTCGAACTTGAAAAGTTACGGTTAACGCAAATCGTCGAAACCGCTAGCGTAGCCTCTACGAGCAATGAGAGCGTGAGACCCCGCAAAACCCTTAGAATGCAAAAATACGACCCACAAAAGTCCGATATGGCTTTATTTCTTACATTATTTGAGCGCCAAGCTCGGAAAATAGATATTGATCAGGCTGATTGGGTGACCCAATTAATTGAATTGCTACCCCTAGAGATTGCTCAGTTAATTGTTAAAATACCGGACGATAAATGGGATGATTATGACCATGTTAAATCCGTGTTGTTAGAAAGATTTAAACTTAGCTCAGAGGCCTTTAGAATAAAATTTCAGACACACAGGAAACAAGAAGGGACGCTATGGCAAGATCTCATCTTTGACTTGCTTAGCTACCCAGAAGGTTGGTTACAGGGAATCGAGGTCATATATTATGAGACTTTGAAAGACCTGATGATAGCGGATCAGTTGAAAAAACGCGCCCCTAATGAAATGAAAGAACATTTCATAGATGACTGGGGAAACTTAAACGATCCGGATGATCTAGCAAAGAAACTAGACCATTATGAAGCATCTAGACGCTTCTTAAAAAAATCCAAAAGTTTTAAACCTACGGAAAAGAGAGTCGTAGACCGCCCGAAAACTGAAAAACCCCAGGTTGAGAAAAGGGTTGAAACTACCGAGAGTGGGCAAAACAATGGGCATAGTGCTAGGAATATTGATCCTGAATTGCGAACGAGGGAGTTTGAACGCAAGAAGGAAATTGTATGCTACAATTGTAATCAGCCAGGCCACATTAAACCAAATTGCCCCGAACCCAGGAAGGAGGTGGGAATTATAAATTATCTGGCCGTGACAAAAAAGTTTTATCTTTCTTTTAAACCCTATTTAAGCCAGACCAAGGTAAATTCTAGGGAAATGACTATTTTACGAGATACAGGTAGTAGTCTTGATTTAGTTCCATTACTTGTGACTAAACCCGAGGATTTTACAGGGGAAAAAATATGGGTAAGGCAGCCCCTAGAAAATGAATTGAGGTGCTTACCGCTAGCTCGGATAAAATTAGAGAGCTCCGAATTTGGAACCATTTTGACGAAAGCAGCGATCGTAGGGAAATCCGTAGAGATGAACCATTATTTATTGGAGAATTCTACCCAAAAATTAATTGACTCCCGTGAAAATAATTCTCAGAAAATTAATGCGGTAGTGATGTTAGAAAGTCGACGCAAAAAGGAAACGAGTCAAGAGACTGAGTCAAAATTTAGCGAAGGTATCCTTAGGGAATTCGTAGGACCCGAAACTCTGAGGGAACGAAATCAATTACTCTGTAAGAATAGAGAGGAATTTCGGTCAGGTGAAAGGCCGGAACTTGCGTTTTGTAACAGGACTGAAACAGATATTGAGGGAAGTTCCCCTGCAACCGTTTTTCAGGGATCTAATTCTGAGCAGAGGGAAACTGGTTTCGTTAAACCGCACTCACTTTTGACGAAGGCGACTTCAGAGTTTTTTGTGGGCATTTCTTTCCAAGTGGGAGGTTTAGGAAAAGTCATCATTGAGCCTCCAAGCCAGAGGAGGAGCGCTAACCCCCCTAACCTGGATTGTCAGGTTTCGACGGAGTTAAAGGGAAACACGAACAATAGGGTCGAGCGTAGTATATCCCCCCAGGAGAATGGAATGACCAGATGTTTCAGTAGTGACGCTCTGAAAGTGGAGTTGCATAAGACTGAGATAACCAAAAATGCTGAGTCCCAAGGAGTAAATGAGAAACCGAAAGAGAAACTCAATAAGCTATTATTAGGAACTCGAGGGCGACGCGGAATGCGTGAGGAAAATTTGTTCTGGGCTTATGTGAGCGCAAAGGTTAGAAATAAAGGTAAATTAGCCAAGAAGGCACAAATTTGTCTAGGACTTAGGCAGAAGAGAAAGTTGAGGAAATTTTCTAAGATAAAGGGAACGGTTGACTTACCGAGACCCAGTGAAAAGATTTCTTGGGCACTTCAGAACAAGTGGGATGTTAGTCAGAAAGTTACATCCAAATTTAAGTGGTGTAGATTCGAGAAATTCGAACCTTGTCAAATGTATATTTAATGATCTAGATAATCCGTGTAAATAGGAAACCTAGGAATTTAATCGTATTGATCTACTGTGTTGATTTTTTGGTGTTGTTAATTGAATTTTAAATTGCTTATTTCTATGTAGGGAAGTTACTTAATAATGTGTCCAATTGTATAACTGTTCTGTTTTTGTTAAAAATAATGAGACGGTTTTTGTGAACGCCGCTAGGCTTTCTGAAGGGAATTTAGTTTAAATGACTTGTATATGGTATGTTTTACTAGAAAAGAAACATACACGAATTTTGGTTAGTGATAGATTTCTTCAACGGAAATTAGTTAAAAGTATTTTGTTATATTTCCCTGAAATGGAAATTGGACACGCACACTGTTTGAGCAGGATGCTGTCAGAATAAAAGAGTAATTTAATAATGTGTAATCAATTGAATAATTTAAGAATTTGTAATTAATTGATAAATTTAGTAGTGTGTAATTGTATAATAGTGTTGCAAATAATTTTTGTTTTGAAAATTTTTAAGTACTTAATTTTGTAATTTTAAAGATTAAATTATGATTGCCTCTAATGATGTTGTCAGATGAGCCATGTTAACCCTTGTTTCCAGATTTTGCCTGCAAGACAAAATCTCCCCAACGGGGGAGGGACTGTGACGAATTAACATAATTCGCACAATTAAAATATACGTTGCACACGGCTGGAATTTGTCGCAGCTGACCGACACGCTCCCCCCCCCCTTTAACGTATAGCAGGTGACGGCGAGCTGGAACGAAAGGAACACAAAGCGGTTGGAAAAACGTGACATCTAGGCGGAACAGAAATTCGCCATGGCGCTCCAGATTAATGACGCAGGACCATTGGGTAGCCGGGAAATCACGAAAATTTCAGCTTGCCTGCCAGCAAATCGAAAAGTCTAAAATGACATCACCATTAGCAGATCCAACCATTAGCAGATCCACCATTAGCAGATCCAACATCACCATTAGCAGAAGAGACGAGTTCTCTGGACGGAGAGAGAGAGTCCAAACTGAGACGAGCGAGAAAAAGTTAGTTAGCGACCTGCTAAGCTGTGAGAGACTCCGACCATCCAGGGTCGAAAAGGCTATACGCGGACTTGCGTAGACGGCGGCTTATTTCTCACGAAGAGAACTTTTAGCTTCGGTTAGGAAGCTTGGTTACATTTCGACGAGGTCTCAAGACGAGATCATCAAGTCCGGATCATCCTGATCCTATAAAGTGCCTCGCAGTCATCCGCCCTGCAGGGAGCGAAAATTGAGGGACTTGCTCTAATTTTAATGAACTATTCGATAACATTGAATTAGAGAAACTTCAGGTAGTAACTCCTCCTAACGGACTCAGTCGTCATCTTAGAGAAGTATCATTAACTGTGTAACTGATCATCAATCTCCAAATTTTCTCCTCCGAATTGAAATAAATTCGTCGATTTTAATTGGCTGTGATTTTTTGTTGATTCGATCGCTACCTCGATCAACGCGTTACAAGGGTTATTTTTTTCTACAAAATATGGTACTTTATTACGATACATTAATGACGCATTCTTGTCAATACAATGATAGTAGGGATAAATAAGCTATCGGTAATAAAATATATACTTACCGAATCTTTTTACATTGTATTACATTATCCACATAAACATAAACAACGTTAAAAAATGTTTATGAACACTTCATAAAAAATTTGGACAATGTCACATTCTCTAAGCATATCTTCCACAATATGATAAAAAGTTAAAAAATCATTTGCTCATACTCCTGGACCAAATCACATTCCTGAATGATTTATATCAAGGTAGCTTTTGCCTCTTTTAAGATTTCAGGACGTGCAGCGAGATAATCTTCAAAAGTTTATAAGATATTAATTTTTCTCTTTCTCTCTCTATGGGGAAATAGCAATGTCTCTATGACTGTCAGTCCCAACGAACCCTGAGGTAACGTCACCCTACATGACCTTAATTTGTTTACAGTTCTGTTCACGTATAAGAGGCAATACGCATGGAGAAAACGCAGTGTGTTCTATGAAATATCCTACAGTTCCTGATGACAGTCAATCTGTATGAAGACAAGGCAAAAAACAGATTTCATTCTAAAACTAGCAAGCATTCTAGAAAAAGGGTGAGATTTGCACTTTTTTTCATCAGAGGATGATTATGAATACAGCAAACGGGAAACATCCGTATGCGTTGGGACTTTTGCTGCAAGTTACGTTGCCAGGAGGTCAGAGTGATTTAATAGTATAATAATATACTTGTGTGGTATGTTAAAGTGTCTTGCAGGAGTGGTACCTGCCGAGGTTATATTGTTTTGGTCTTATAAGAATGAAAAATCACAGAGTTGAATAGTTTTGAATAAGCCATCTCTGATCCCATTTCAACTTTTATGGTACAAAAGGCTTCTTCGAAGGATTTTTCAATAGGAAATGATTGCAGAATTACTGCTAAACATATTGGATCAAACAGAAAAGTGTAATTATTTACCCCTGTTTAGATTCTAAAGCCCCTATCAGACCACAAAATTCTGCAACACAACGCCCAGGGTTGCCTCTTAGGGTTGTTCTTAGACAAACTTCGATGTAGACAATTTAATGTTTAATGTTTTTATGTACATGTGTTTCATGTAAAGTGTCCCGTACTGAATAAACCGTCTATTAATTAGTCCCTGATGTCCGTGTCTAATATTCCTGATGTCTTTCTGATTCCCCCTCCACAAATATATATATATGTGTGTGTGTGTGTGTGTGTGTGTGTGTGTATGTATCCTTGATCCTAGAGATCACTTTTTTTATTTCCGGTTCCGATAGAAATCGTTTGACTCTTAATATTTCTATTCTGCTCGGAGAGATTTAAATAGGAGCAAAAAGTATACGTTTCTGGGATAGATAACATTTATATTGGAATATACCATGTATATCAGCAAATATACCATGTATATTAACACAAAAACTATTTTTAGAAGAACATTTTTTGAATGCTTTTAAAAATTCTTTTGTGTTAAGTATGTAAATAATGAATAAGAATATCTAAATATGTAATGTATAATAATATATAAATATTTATACAGGGTGTATCAAAACGACCGCATAAACTCTGCACAGCTAGATTCCTCGTTGGGAGTACATAAAAACTGCCCAAAGAAGCGTTCCTGTACGATCCATAGTTTACGAGAAAAATACGAAAAACAAAGTATGACGTCACTGCCAGTGCAAAAAAAAAACACTTTATTGAACATATCAACAGCATGCACAATTTAAAGCAGATGTTCAAAGTGTCCGCCGTGCATGTCGAGGTAGGCTTGAGCACGCCGTGGAATGGCTGTCATCACACGTTTCAGCATCGCGGGGTCCACCGAAGTACAAGCAGCATGCAGACGAGCAACTAAGTCCATTTCTGTTGTCACTACGTCTCGATACACCAGTTCCTTGAGATGGCCCCATAGGAAAAAAATCCAACGGTGTAAGATCTGGCGAACGTGGCGGCCCTAGAACCGGACCCCCACGTCCGATCCAGCGGCCGGGGTATTCCATATCCAGCCAACTACGTACAGGAGCACAGAAATGCGCCGGAGCCCCATCATGCTGGAACCAAAGTCCCTGTATTGCTGCTAATGGTATGTCATCGAGGAACTCGGTTATTACCTCACTGAGAAACACCAAGTACGACTGTCCCGAGAGCCGTTCAGGCAACAGATACGGTCCAAGCAGGAGATCCCCGAGTATGCCGGCCCACACGTTAAGAGACCAACATTCCTGATGTTTCTGCGGCAGGATTGCATGCGGATTGACCTGGGACCACATATGGCTGTTGTGATGGTTGAATACCCCATCACGAGTGAAACATGATTCATCAGTCCACAGGATATGTGCAATGAAACCATTATCTGGGTTCTGTTGCTGCAACAGCCATTCACAGAAGGCCACGCGTTTCTGAAAGTCATCTGGTTTCAGACCTTGCACGGTTGTGTACCGAAATGGGTGTAGCCTCTCAGACCGTAAAAGCCTGTGCACAGTACTTTTACTCGAAGTCATCTCACGGGCTAATGCGCGTGTGCTTACCTCGGGCGTCTCTTCTACCCGCTGGAGTATTGCATCCGCCTGTGCTACCGTGAGGCCGCTCCGCGGTCTTCCAGTATCGTGAAGATTGGCTGTTGGCAAGACGCTTCCCGTATTTCGCAGTCTGTCGTCCAGCCTACGGATGACGTTGACATCGGGAGGACGGCGGGACGGATATCGACGGGCATACTCCCTAGCAGTTCGTAAGACATTTCCATTACATCGGCCGTACATCAAGTACATGTCGCAGTAGTCACGAACGGAGTACATGGCCACCATACGAAGACTATCGGTAGCTGCAAGATGCAGCCTTTTAAATACCAGTTCAACGGCGGCTTAACGTCATTCCATGGCGAGTGCATATGCATGACGCGATATGCGCGGCGAACGTTTTAAACATTATCGTCTGGAAAGATATGCAAATATTGTTGTTGATATGTCCAAAAAGTGTTTTTTTCTTGCACCGGCAGTGACGTCATACTTTGTTTTTCGTATTTTTCTCGTAAACTATGGATCGTACAGGAACGCTTCTTTGGGCAGTTTTTATGTACTCCCAACGAGGAATCTAGCTGTGCAGAGTTTATGCGGTCGTTTTGGGACACCCTGTATATAATATATACAAATCTAAGAGTATTCAAAAGTACACTCCTACCTCGCTTTACGGCCTATATACGTTCCGGAAAAGTTGGCCGTAAAGCGAAAAGCCGTATAACGAATCAATTATTTTGATATAAACCCATACAAATTTAATTGGATCTGTTTCAATTTTTTATAAATAATATAGTTTTTAGCTCATAAAGCATTTTATTCTTTTTATTTCATATAAAAATGCTTACATAAAAATAAAAGTACAAAACAATGTAATAATAAACAGAAATTCAAAAAACAAACATATAAATAAAAATAAAAGAAATCATATGCACATATGTATACATATAATAAAAAACCTAAAATAAAATGTTTCAAATCTGTTTTAATCTGATGACGAACATTAACATTTTGGCGTGCGATTACACGTGCCATAAAATTTAGATTATTAGGAATTAGCAATTAATAAATTAAATAACACCAGATTAATGAATTCCAGCCATATAATAACAAAACAACATTTAATAAAAGAAATAAGTAGTAAAATTGGTTTAAAAGGGATACAGCCGAAGCTGGAGGCCGGACATAGCCAGGCAGACACACGGACGAGGGTCAGAGAGCAGAGTGCTAAAAAAAGGGAAAAAATGTCCACCCGCATAGCTTCGGGTTACCGTAAGTTTTTATCGCCAATTAGCGAAGGAAACCGTTCTTTATCGCTCGGCTGGCGTAGTTATCCGCTGCACACTCCCTCCGCAGTGTCATTGAAAATGGACATAACGATGAGGGGGGCCGAACAAGTCGCCCAGAGCGGGTTTTTTGTATGTTCAGTGGTGTATCAGTACACTTAGAAGTACGGGTTGTTTGCTTATTCAGTGATGTATTAGCACGCTGAGGAGAAGTAGATGAATTGTCTATGGCTATAAAAGCCGGTTTGAGGCGATCGATGGAGATTGTTCGTGTGGCTCCCTTAATCTCCAGATCAAAGGTTTTCTCTCGTTTTAGAAGTACTTTATAAGGTCCATCATACGGGTCTTGGAGGGGTTTTCGTACACCGTAATGGCGAACAAATACATGTGAGCACACGTTGAGGTGAGGGTGCACAAAACTCGCTCTCTGTCCATGGCAGGATGTTGGAACTGATCTCACTGTTGCAAAATGGCTTTTTAAGTCCTCCACAAGTTGTTTGGGAGAGGCATCAACCGGTGTTGGGTCGAAAAAATCTCCGGGGAGTCGCAGAGACCTGCCGTATACCAGTTCAGCGTTCGTCGCACCGAGATCCTCTTTGAAGACGGAACTGAAACCTAGCAGCAAGTTGGGCAGTGCTGTAGTCTACTGATCTGTGTTGTAGGCCTTCAGGGCTGCCTTCAATGGGCGGTGGAATTCCTCGATCAGACAATTTGCCTGGGGATGGTACGGGGAAGCTCTGCTTTTCTTTACGCCTAGCAGCTGAGAAAGGACACGAAATAAATCACTTTCAAACTGCCTGCCCTGGTCAGTGGTAATGCGGACAGGACAGCCGAATCTAGCAATCCAGTGAGTAAAAAACTTCTGCGCTACTGTCTGTGTAGTGATGTCTGGGATTGGGACAGCCTCTGGCCACCGTGTGCACCTATCTATCATAGTTAAACAATAATAATTTCCTTGGGAAGGAGGGAGAGGACAGACAAGGTCGATATGTATGTGTTCGAACCTCTGTGATTGGTCTGAAAATTTCCCTACTGGGGTTTTAGTATGGCTTTGGCATGGAATGCAATGCCTAGCCCATTTGGTACAATCTTTTCGAATGGAAGGCCAAACAAATCTGGATCGAATTAATTTTGACGTACTGCGAATACCAGAATGAGATAAATTATGTAAGGATGCAAAAATTTTCGGCCGAAATGGTTCAGGAACGAAAGGACGTGCAGTACCCGTTGATAGGTCACAATAAATAGGTGTTTCCACTTCTGGTAAAGTTATCATTTTGAATTGTAAAATTTCAGAGTTATTGATTAAATTTTTTAGCTCTGGAACGGTTTGTTGCGCTTGAGCAATTTCCCTGTAATCTATGGGGTTCGGCATGGATATAGAGTCTATCCGTGAAAGCGCATCTGCCGCGATGTTTTCTGAACCTTTTGGCCGTCTGCACACGGAGAAACTCAAAAGAAACTGATAACCGACTCAAATCACAAACCAGTCCGTGATGAGTCGCAACCTATGTAATTGAATGGAGCCACGCACACGGCGCAACTGGTTACAAACCCGTCAGCAACGCGTTTGTAATCAGTCGCAGGCAACTCAACGTGTCGAGTCGCTAGCAACTTCAGTCGCCAGTTTCTCTTGCGTTGTGCGTGTTATTACACAATCTATGTTACAGCCGCTCTTTTGGCAAGCTGCCAAATGACGTACACGAGAGTCCGCGACTTCATCACGCACTGGTTTGTGATTGGAGTCAGTTATCAGTTTCTTTTGAGTTGCTTCGTGTGCAGATGGCCGCACACGGAGCAACTCAAAAGAAACTGATAACCGACTCAAATCACAAACCAGTCCGTGATGAGTCGTAACCTATGTAATTGAATGGAACCACGCACACGGCGCAACTGGTTACAAACCCGTCAGCAACGCGTTTGTAATCAGTCGCAGGCAACCCAACGTGTCGAGTCGCTAGCAACTTCAGTCGCCAGTTTCTCTTGCGTCGTGCGTGTCATTACACAATTTATGTTACAGCCGCTCTTTTGGCAAGCTGACATATGACGTACACGAGTCACGTGACTTCTGCCTAGCGATGAAATGAAATTCTAACGTTTTTTGTTGTATGGAATACAGCTCAGATTCAAAATATTAGAATAATAGAGAAAAAGTAATAAGAAAGAAATTATATTCCATTTATTTATTTTTTATACTAAGTAAATGCAATTAAATTTCAATTAATCTTTATTTTTCAATTAATCTTTTCAAAAATGATATTAATTTTAAGATAATAAATAAGTTTAATCAACAATATGTTCTTAATAAAAATATCGTTTGCATATTTGCATTAAAAGACTTTAAATTACCAAACGATATTTTCAATTTGTAAAAAAATGTAATTATTCTAATATTTTGAATATAAGCTGTATGTGCGCCCATATCTCAATTAATTTCTGATAATAATTTAACTAAAAAATGAACGATCAACAAATTAATATCAAATTAGTGGGTGAAGTGGAAAAACATTCAGTTCTATACAACTTCAAACTTCTAGGATACTCAAGAAAGGATGAAACGGAAAAGGCGTGGAAAGAAATTTCAAAAGAATTACTAATGCCAGGTATAATTTTTTTTATTTGAATTTAGAATAAGTACAATTAAAATAAATCAATAGCATACTTCCATTGCCAGGGCAGAGATGCTTTAGGTGAAAGAAAATAGTTAGCTAAGTAATTCCTGAGAAGGTTTGCAGGAGAATTTCTGTTTATTGTAATGTTTTGAGGTGAAGGTTGTACTGCGTCGTTATTTGTTTCTTCACAATCTGTAGAATAGGTAGCCGTAAAATGAATCCCCTCTTGCTGTCGTACATAATTGTGAAGGACACAAGCTGCTTTAATGACGAAATTCACATTTTCACGATGTCGGATACGAATAGGGCCATTCAAAACAGCGAACTTTTCGCGTGCCATCCCAAAAACACATTCAATGGTTTTACGTCCACGGCTCAACCTGTAGTTGAATATTCTTTTCACATCATCTAAAATTCGTCGAGGGTAAGGTCTCATTAAATATCGTGACAGCGGGAATGCCTCGTCACCAATAAAGTAATAAGGAAAGGAGTGACCATTCTCATCATATGTCAATGTTGAAGGGGGAGGGATATTAAGTCCACCATGTTTGATCCAATATTTCATTGCTGAGGCACGGAATATGCCTCCATCGCTGTTCCTTCCAGCATAACCGGTTTCGATCATAGTAAATAAACCATCGGCGTCGCAGCACGCCATTAACACTATCGATTGATGCGATTTGTAATTGAAATTAGCAGAACCACTGTTTGCAAATTTCTCGATCCTGACATGTTTGCCGTATAATGCTCCTATACAGTTTGGAACATTCCAGAGAGTTTCAAACCGTTTTGCCATTGATTCCCACTGCTCTCTGTTTGGTACCTGCATGTATAGCTCTTCCAACTCTTTCCATATTACTTTTGATGTAACCGCCACAATTCCACCCACTGTAGTCTCCCCTCTAGCGAAATAAAGCGCAATAGAGGCAAATGTTGAACCAGTACCCAAATATCTGTAACATAAATAATTAAACATATTAATATATTTGTAAGATTGACATTAATTTAATTAGAAGATGAATAAAACTAGTGGGTCCTAAATCCCCCCATATAAGACAAGAGTCTCGAAATTAAATACTTGTCAACGATTTATTCTAAGTTGAACACATGGTTTCTACTTTGAAGTTTCTATTTTAGTCATTTTTTTGTTTAATGATCTGCTTCACACGCAGTTCAAAATCTCGAGTAAAATTCGAAAAAAAAGTAGGTCACGCCGGAACCAGCGTGCGTGATCCTAAAAGAATATGGAGGGTCGAAGGTCATAATTCACGGAGAGAACAAATTAGTCATCCATGGCTTCGGTTGCACTTGACTCGCGTATATGCTCAAATTGTTTTGATTTTAATCATGGTATTTTTTCTCTATCTGCTGTAATCTCCGCTCTAATGTAAACTTTTCATCTCTCTAGCGGCAGAATGTAAAGAAAGGTGGAAGAATCTTCGTACAGTTTTTGTTCGAAACACGAAAACCATGAAAAGTGGTGCAGGTGCGAAGCCGAAGAAGGCATATTATCTTTTGGAAGCTATGAAATTCACTATTCCAAATATTAAGACATTAGGGGGCTCTTCAGGAAATCTACCCAACCGACCACACCAGGAAGACGATGAGGAATTCGAGGAAATTGACTATGAAAATAACGCCACAGAGGGATCACAACCACTTTCATCATCTCAAAAGTTGACACTCCCGTGTTCAACCATGTCACCGCCACCAGTTGCCCCTCCACTAACCTCAACTTCAGATATGTGTAAAAAACAGACGTCAAGAGCAACACAAAATAAGCGTGCAATGAAAAACCATGAAGTAGACAAAGCGTTTATCGAATACCTGCTGAGCAAAAAATCCAAAAGCAGCTCTTCTGACTGTACCCAGGACCCAAAAACAGAAGGGTTGAAAATGTTCCTGCTTAGTATGCTTCCAGATCTTTTAACAATGACAGATGAACAAGTACGACGATTTAAGCGCAAGGCTTTAGATTCTATTGATGAAATCCTCTCAACCCATCCTATAATATCTCAGCAACTATCTTTTTCATCCAGATATTCAACCCCTGCATCACAATCTCAACTCATACCTCAACCTGAACATCATTCAGAAGCAACTTGTGAGACACCACAACTCAGCACACTTGAAGTAAGGGGTGCAACCACTGGAGCAGGAAGCAACATAGTTACAAGTGCAGAAGGGTACTACGTAGCATTTGAAGCCTTGAACGACTTATGTCAACAGTAATTTCTATTTTTCAATTATTTAATTGATTAGAAATAATTTCAATAATAATTTCGTAGTATTTTTTAGCAATTCTAGATATTGAAAGTGAAAATGAATGAAAAAATTGTCCGACTGAACACGGAATCGAACCCTGAACCTCTCGTTTTAGTTATATTAAGTATTTTTTCTCGCTATATTAAGTTGATGTACTTATACAATAATGTACCTGATCGAGTTTATTTTAATAAAAACAATTTTCTTACCTGAGAGTGATTAATATCCGTTCATCAGCATACACACATTTCCTCATGTTTGAATTTTGTCTGTTTAGTGCAGGAGAAATCAGTTGTACTAATTCTGAATAACTGTCTTTAGACATACGATAGAAACATAGAAATTTTGCATCCGGAATTTGTAGTTCTTTTGCAGCAACAAATAATCGGTGGTTAAAATTTCTTTCAATATATGGATGAACCCAAAATTTCCTTCGTATTCTATTTCTTCTGTAACGATAATAGTAATAAAGCAACACTGATTCATCATTGGAATCATCACTACAATCATTATCCATGGTAGCCCGGAATAATGATGTTCTTCCTTCTATGACAGGTCGCAAACTATTGATTTGAATCACTTTTGAGTCGGCCCGTGTGCGGAGCCGCATCACTAACGAGTTTGCAACCGATAAGCAATTTCAGCCGCTAACCAGTTGAGTTTCCTTTGAGTTGCTCCGTGTGCGGACGGCCTTTATGTGATGAATATCAGTTGTAAACTGGGATATGAAATCCAATTGCCTAGACCAGGGGTGAGAAACCTTTTTAATCAACGGGCCAATTAAAATTTTAAAATTTTTTGCGGGCCGCACATAAAGTAACACTTATTAATAATTTACAAAACTTTATTTATAATAAACATTAGAATAAAAAATATAAAATTTTAAAAAAAGTAAAGATTTCATATACAAATTTTAATGCAAAATAAAAACAAACAAGAAAAGAACAATAAAACGAATTTACTTGAAATTTTTAATGAGAAATTTGGCACTGTTTTTTTTATACAAGCTGATCAATATCAGCCGGAATTGATGAGGTAGCTACAAGTACGCAGCTTTCTAATCGTGCATCACTCAGTCTTGATCGGTGGTCATTTTTGATTAATTTCATGGTTGAAAATAATTGTTCGCAAACATACGTACTTCCGAACAGAGACATCATTTGCTTTGCATTTTTCGTCAAAAGCGGAAATTTCTCAGGGCTCACATACGATTTATAAAAATTTTCGATGTTTACTGAGAAAAATACATTTTTTAAATCGGTATTATTCTGCATGTCAATCACTTCCATTTGAAAGTCTTCGGGAACTGTATCCACATCGATATTAAATGGCGAGGAAAACATTTTCATGGAAACCGCTGTCTTCTCAGCTTTGAACATTTGGAATCGTAATTGAAATTCGTTGATTAAAATGTCTATATATTGTGCGTATTTTTGAGAAGTAGTAACGTTTTCTTTTTCTAAATGTGAAAAATGAAACACATTGTTCTGCAAAAGATGCTGTTTCCACAATTTTAATTTGCGCTCAAAGCCCTTAATTTTATCATACAAATTGTGAATAAACTGTCCTTTGCCTAAAAGTTCCACATTAAGATCATTGAGATGCTGAGTCATGTCGATAAGAAACCCAAAATCGCACATCCATTCTTTATTACCAAAATGAGGAAAGGCATATCCCTTCATATCCACGAGCAATTGTATTCCTCTTTTTGAGTTGCATACTCTTTTTAGCATTGCATCTCTACTAAGCCAACGTACTTCGGTATTAAAAACCACGTCGCCATATTCAGTTTCTAAATCTTTCAGAAATTCTTTAAATTCACGGTGATTTAACGAGCGTGACTTTATAAAATTGATTAGTTTAATTATTGGTACTGTGACATTTGGCAAACTCAATCTTTTCGCACACAAATTTTCCTGGTGAATTATGCAGTGGTTAACGAATATTTCCCTTCCTGTGACCTTCTTAATGTCTTGAAATAGCCTTCCCGATACTCCTACTTTCATGCTTGACATTGCTCGTGCTCCATCTGTCGATATACCAATAATCTTTTCTAATGAAATTGAAAAATTTTCCAACACAGACTTTAGTTCATCGTACAGGTCTTTGCTGGTTGTAGTCCCTTGCATTGGAATCAGTGAAAACAATTCTTCGGTAATATTAAATTTGGTGTCAATACCACGTAAAAATATAACCAGTTGTGCTGTATCGCTAATATCGCAACTCTCATCAAGTGCCAAAGAACAGTATTCGAATTTTGCAATGCGTTCACGAAGTGTTGTTGCTATGTTCTCGGACAAGTCTTCAATTCTCCTTGCAATGGTGAATCTTGATAAACTAATGTTTGAAATAATATTTATTTTATCAGGAAATGCTATTTCTGCAACAGCAGTCAGACATTCTTTTATCATCTCTCCATCCGCAAAGGGTTTCATTTTTTTGCCAGTATTTGACTGACAACAAAACTAGCCTTTACTGCCGTATTTGATAAAATAGCTTGATTTTTAAAAATAGCCTGTTGGTTTCCCAAGTTTTTCTCCATTTGATTAAACTTATCTATCCGGAGTTGTCCTGTTAAGTTTTTATATTGTTGTTCATGTTTTGTATCGTAATGCCTTTTTATGTTATATTCTTTTAATGTCGACACAGTCTCTGAGCATATTAAGCATACAGCTTTATATTTTACGAAAGTGAAAAAATAATCAAATTTCCACTTTTCTTGGAAATGCCTGTGCTCATCCGCAACCTTCCGTTTTTTTGTTTGCTTTTCCGACATGCTATTATGGATTGCACTAATATTGCACTCACGCCTTTCAAGAAACACAAGAATGGCTAAAATTGCTAGTTAACAGCTTACCAGTCTGACTGATTGTGTGACAGAAGCAAACACAAACAAGCACAGTTCGTATTGCATTTTGAACAAGTCGCCGACAAGTGAGTAACTCGTCACAAAAAATTGTTTCGGTTTAGTATGTACTACCATTTTATTATAATTAATTTTATAACAATACGATGGGAGAAAGTCGATAAAATAAATTCAATTTTAGAAATGCTTGGCGGGCCGCATAAACATGTTTAACGGGCCGCGTGTTGCTCATCCCTGTCCTAGACTGTCTTGGAGAGGATTTGTCTGAGCGTTGCAGGAAAGCGTAAGTTAGTGGCTTGTGATCCGTATATAAGGAAAAATTTCTCGCCTCGAGCATATGCCTAAAATGTTTGATGTCAGCATATGCTGCTAATAACTCTCTGTCATATGCGCTATAGTTCTGTCCTGTTGGGGAAAGTTTACGGGAGAAAAATGCGAGGGGTTGTAATGCCCTGTCCACTACCTGCGACAAGGTCCCCTCCAATTGCAAAGTCAGATGCATCGACTTGTAAAATCAGATTGGCATCCGGTTTCGGGTGTGCAGTAGAACCGAGTTTGATATTATTTGTTTGCAAATTTGGAACTCTTCGTCAGCTTTATCTGACCACTCCAGTTTCGTTTTATCATTTTTCTTTGCCCCCTTTAAATAAGAAGTTAAATGTACCTGATGTTTTGCTATATTCGGTAAAAATCTACGAAAAAAATTCAAAAATCCCAAAAATCGCTGAAGTTCTTTAACCGTTTTGGGTTGTGGATAGTTGATGATCGGTTTAACTTTATCAGGTAAAGGTGTGGTGCCATTACTAGTGATTAAATGTCCTAAAAAGGGAATCTCTGGTTCACCAAATATACACTTTGAAACATTTATGGTTAGTCCATATGCATTTAATCTCTCAAGTACAATTCGTAAATGATCCTTATGCTCTTCTTCAGTGGTACTAAATATTAAAATATCGTCCAAATAAACATAGCAAAATTTGAGCTCGCCAAGGATTTCGTTCATAAATAGCTGGAATGTTTGTGCTGCTCCGCAAAGCCCAAAATTTAAATATGGGAACTCAAATAACCCGAACGGGGTGCAAACTGCAGTTTTCTGTATATGCTCCGTATGCACTGGTATATGGAAATAGGCCCTAACAATGTCAAGTTTTGAAAAAATGTTTTTACCATGGAGTGCATTAGAAAAATCTTGTATGTGTGGTATGGGATAACGGTCCGGTACAGTGCGAGCATTTAATTTCCTATAGTCCCCGACAGGGCGAATGCTACCTGAACTTTTTGAAACAACATGGAGAGGTGATGACCATGGGGATTTAGATGGCCGGCAAATGCCTTGGTCCATCATAAACTGAAATTCCTTCTTCACCGCCTCGTATAATTCCGGATTTAGCCGTCTATGTTTACTGTGAATTGGAGGGCCAGTTGTTTCAAGTATACCGTGTTATATTTAACAGGCTTTACGCCGGAGGCTACTTTTGTTAACTCTGGGAATTCTGCTAAGATTCTGTGGTATACTGAATCGCCAGAAATAAGTTTTACGGAAAAATAATTGAAGATTTTGAAATTTTCCCAGGTTGGCTAAGTTTAGTGACATTGTCTATTAGTTTGAGGCCGTTTAAGGTCTATTAAAAGGTCGAAATGCTGTAGGAAATCGGCTCCTATTATAGGGACAGGAACTTTAGCTAATAAAAATTTCCATGTGAAATTTCGTCTAAGTCCACATTCATTAATTTCGATCCGAAAGTGTATATTTTTGAATTGTTAGCAGCAAATAATTTCAGAGAATCAGGCTTTGGGTTTTTTAGATTGCTGGGGTCAGGTATACAAGAGACATCTGAGCCTGAATCAATCAAAAAATTAAAATGGTTTTTCGTATCATGTACATGCAAACGATATGATTGTGCGACTGTCGCCGATGAATTTCGATCGACAGCCGCTACTGAGAGTTTTCCTGATCGTTATTAGCATTATAAGAGCAGGGTGATTGGCACTTTAGTGATTTTTTCCCAAACCGGGAATAGTAGTAGCAATAATCTCCCTTGCGGTCACCCGAGCACCCGCGAGAAAAATTGCGCTGTTTGTTTGTGTTCCCCTGAAAACGGCCTCTGGTCCGATCGCGGGAGAGCCGTTCTATTTGTTTACTCAAAGCGACTATCTCCCTTCAAAGAGCACTAAATTCGTCGGGGGAGGAAATAAGAGGGGTACTTTCGACATTCTTTGTTTCGAAGACAGCTGCGGTGGTTTGCCCGACAGTGAAAACGCTGCTGTCCATTGGAGAAACGCGGACCTCGGAGATTTTGTTCGCCATTTTGGCTAAATTGTCTAGTGATTCTGAGCTAATGGATAAAATAGCTTATATTTCAGATGGAAGTCTCTGCAGCCATAATGACTTGAGAAAATCGTCGTTAATGCCGTTACCCCCTAATTCTCGCATCTTTCTTAATAAATGGGACGGTTTATCATCGCTCAAATGTAGCTCTGATATTAACCTACGAATTTGCTCGTCTTCCGAAGCTGAAAATTCGGCTATCAATCTAGTTTTAAGAGTTTCGTATTTTTCCGTCGCGGGAGGTGTGAACAAAATATCAAAAACCATGGATAAAGTTTCGGGGTCGATGGAAACGACAAGATGATTGAATTTCGTGATGTCGTTTGTGATTTTGGCTAATGCAAAATTTGCTCTCGACCTGGATAAACCATAACTTAATGTTGGTTTTCCACAGTGGCGGAATTTTTACGGAAAGTTGGGATACATGTGATTCTGTATTCGCAGCGTGGTCATCCGATCCAGGCATGATTAAATTATCAAATAGGGGAATACTTTTTAGGTAAAATACACAACAGGCAGTAGAAAATATATACAGATACTAGCTGTACCCGGCCACGCGTTGCTGTGGCTCAGTCTAGTTAAATGGTAAAGATAGAAAAGAGAATGCACGTTTCTAATATGTTTAATTTATAAAAGCTGTAAAGCTGTTACTCATTTAGAACTACCCAGGGGGCACGTGTAGCTTAAAGTATGCTACGGACGCGAGTAACGTTACCCACCGATCCGCGACGGTGTATAAAATATGCTAAAACTGAACTATAAAGTATGTTAACATTACGCGAGTAACTTTAACATATTTTATTGTTCAGTTTTTAGTATTTGCTTGTTTTATGTAATATCTTGGTGAAAGAATTGTGTTCCCCTTCACCCGCTGCATTAGAAATAAAAAAAATTTAAAAAATGTTTAATTTTACAATACTTGTGGCTATACAATATTTTTTTTTGTTCCATTGTCTGTGCAGATATATAGATTGTCTGGTTTTCTGACTCTAGAACACGCAACATATAATTGTCCGTGTGAGAAACAATCCGTGTCTAAATCTAACTCGCACAATTGTAAAGATTGGCCCTGAGCTTTATTGATTGTGATTGCAAACGCCAATCGAATTGGGAATTCCAATCTCTTGAATTTAAATGGCATATTCGTTGGAATCATGTGAATGCGAGGAATGAGGACATCTTCACCTTTGAATGGTCCTGTCAAGATCGTTCCTTCTACGACGTTGCTCAGTAATTTTTTTACTGCAAGCTGCGTGCCGTTGCAAAGCTTTGGTTGGTTGATTTGGTTGGTTACTTTTCCCATGCCGGATGCTTTGGAAATATTGCACGTAGGAGTTTCAATGAATTGGATGTTCAATGGCAATTTCAAAGCGGAATGTGCAGTTTTTCCACCTGGTAGCAATGTCGCAGCTATTCCGGGCGACGCAAGAGCTAAGGCTATGTCATTTTGGGATCAAATTGCTGCCAGAATTAATCTAATTAGGAACGTTTTACCAGTTCCTCCTGGCGAATCTAAGAAGAAGATTTTTCCAACTCCATTATTGACAGTTTACATTATTTGATCGTAAATGCCTTTTTTCTCAAGCGTTAGCTTAGGAATATTTGATTGCACATACGTCAAAAGATCACCCGTGTTGTAATTTTGTTCAGGACGCAAATCTACGTCGAGCGAAGCATCAGCAGATCGATTCGGTGATGGCATTCCCAATTGATTCAGAACTTTGTTCGCGATTTCTAAGCACAAATCTTCAATCATTATCAACGCTTCGTTGTAGATTTCTGTTGTGAAATCCATGTTCATATTTGAATTTTCCTCGCGTATTCGACGGAAAATATCTTCAGCTATGTGCGTTCTCTTATCTTTTCGATAGTCTTTTATTGTCTAGAACGATCCCTGCGTAATTTTTGACCTGTGTGGGCTGCTGATAGTGGGGTCGCACCCCACCGTGACAAATTTCTGTTCTTAGGGGGAAGGGAAAGACATTTCTCGTTTGCCGTAAAATATTTAGTATAGCGTGTGTTTTAAAAAAAGCATGTGTATACCTGTCACAGGTGTGGCATCTATATAATAGGTATCTATAAACACTCACGTATTCGAATGCAACGTTGTGTCAAAATTTCAGAGAAATCGGTGAAGAACTTTCGGAGATTTGAGGTTTTGAACAAGCGAACATTTACATTTTTATTTATATAGATTAAAATAGCACAAAATAGTTACGATAACAATGAAAATAGCACCATACATAAAAAACACTGGGGAGCCAGAATTTGTAAATATTTTACCACAATGATGGGGATTATATGAATAAATGACCAATCACAGAGAAATGTAAAGGAAAATTGAACACATACCTCCTTCCCGATGAACAATGCGTCGAAGATAATCCAACACGTGAAGCAAGTCGTTGATGGTAATCCAACACGTGGTTTGAACGCGGTGGGGAATTATTGTCACGAAATAATGAATATTAAAAAATTAGTATTACTTGAATTTTAGTATTTTAAACTTATTAAGGCTGGTCTTTGCATATTTTGGAAGATTAAAAAAGATCCGGGTCACCAGTTTGGCACGCGCTTACACGTGCCATAAAATTTAGATTATTAGGAATTAGCAATTAATAAATGAAATAACACCAAATTAATGAATGCCTGCCATATAATAACAAAACAACATTTAATAAAAGAAATAAGTAGTAAAATTGGTTTAAAAGGGATACAGCCGAAGCTGGAGGCCGGACATAGCCAGGCAGACATTCGGACGAGGGTCAGAGAGCAGAGTGCTAAAAAAAGGGAAAAAATGTCCACTCGCATAGCTTTGGGCTACCGTAAGTTTTTATCGCCAATTAGCGAAGGAAACAGTTCTTTATCGCTCGGCTGGCGTAGTTATCAGCTGCAACATGAAGAATCACTAAGCTATGATATGTTGCCATCATCACTTTCCGCTGTTGTGGCAAATATTGTGGGCCGTAAATCGAAAAAGTGCCATAAATAAAAAAAGGCCGTTATAGCGAAATGCCGTATAAAGAGCGAGGTATGGGTGTATTCTATGCTACAGACAAAAACAGGCCGATCGTTTAATCCACCACTCTAAGCTACCGACAAAATCGGCCGGCCGTTTAGTCCACACTGCCAAGCAGTCGGCAAAACCAGCCGATCGTTTAATCCACCAC
The DNA here is from genome assembly GCA_907164885.2 of Dolomedes plantarius. NCBI lineage: Eukaryota > Metazoa > Arthropoda > Arachnida > Araneae > Dolomedidae > Dolomedes > Dolomedes plantarius. The sequence goes on from OU015499.1 coordinate 109,515,991, forward strand.
TCTAAGCTACCGACAAAATCGGCCGGCCGTTTAGTCCACACTGCCAAGCAGTCGGCAAAACCAGCCGGACGTTTCGTCCACAGTGCTAAACAGCCGGCAAAACCAGCCGGTCATTTAATTCTGAATACTAAGCTGCCGGCTGATCGAATTTCCAAACATGATGCGCAGTGACGTACTGCATCGGCTAGGAGCTGAGCCAGGATTGCTCAGCAATCGGCTAGTCGGTTGCCTAGCCACAGCTATTCTTAATCTTTAACTGTTAGTTATTTTTCTTGTTGATGTGTGAATGGGGTTAAATGGAAAATGAGGGAAAAGTAGTGTTTATGAACACCTGTGCAAAAGTTTCTCGTTGACTTTTATTAGTATTAATAATTTGATTATTCCGAAATATTTTGCCAACATGGCTGCTAGCTCATCTACAACACAAGAAAAGTACGTGTATTTAATTTAATGCAGTTTATTTTATCCAGTCGTAATATCTTCTTGATAAAGTGTTAAAATTATTTCAACCTGATAACTATTGGAGAGATTAATTACCGGCACAATATTCTATATTTTCAGGGAATTTGATTTTGGGGTGTACACGAAATCCTAGCTGTCTAATTACATTTTAAAATATAAGGTTATTAAAGGTTTATAATTGTATAGGTTGAAGTGGGGTGAGTGAGAACGCTGGCTTAAAACCCTAAAAAATTTAACTTAAAAAAAAAATTTTTAGTGCACTTTGTAGGAAAATTCTTGCTCTACTGTTATGTTTAGTTTCTATTTACAGAAAAAATTGTAAAATGGAAAATTTTTATGTCTACCATTCCTTTGCATTTTAACTAAGGTACCCATGTGTGATTACTATAAAAAAAATATACAGTGAAATCTCGATCGATCGTTTTCGGATCCATCGTTTTTCCGTATGTGTCGTTCATTTTATCCAGTCCCAACGATCATGTTGCTTTGTTATGTTTCCGCATCTATCGTTTTCCTGCGTTTTTCGTTCATTTTAATCGGTCCCTTGAAAAACGATAGATCGAGATTCCACTGTATAACTAATTAACCACAACACATACAGTTATTTTGAAAATACTCACTTATTCATTAAGAAATGAAGATTACAGATAAAATGTATAAAAATCATTTTTTTTTTTTTTGTAATGTTACTTCAGTACTGCTGGGTTTTCACTTGCCCCATAAAAATTTTGTGTTGAGACAAGTGATAACCCATATATTGAACAAACCTACCATTGCGTTATAACAGCTATAAAAATAGTTTTTTCTTCCCGTCATATGTTTTCTAGCTGGAGAAACTTCATAACCAACCACCTTTTGCCATGTTTCTTTAACAGCTGATGATTGTTTTTAATTCCGTAACATTCAAAAATTGTAAATTATGCAACTGAAACTAGTTTTTTTGTTGTTGTAGTTTTGAAGAAGTGAATTGTAATAGAATAACTTGTTTAGACTAACTATTATAGAATGGGAGTGGAGTGGACGTTACAAACTGTGTGTGAATATATTGAATTTCTAATTCTGTTGTCACTATTTCTGAGTTGCCTTTTGTACCAGATGATGACTTATTAGTGTTCCTGGAAGAGCCTAGGCCTGGAAGGTGCGGTGAACTAATTTTTTCTGTGTCTTTTTGGTCCTACAATATTCAGTAGGGCCTAGGGAAAAACAAAACTTTTTTTTAACCTTTAACGTATATTTGTTACTCTAAAACAAATAATACAAATATACTTATTTTGTTAATATTCGGACGTTGCTGACTCTGCGAACTTGAACAACAAATACCTTCACAATGAAAGAAGGTAAAAAAAATAAGTAGCCTTTTGTTCAGCATGAAATATATGTTCTTTCCCTTGCCCTACTTATTTTGCTATAAACAATTATGATTTATTTGGACCCACGTTCTCACTTAGATGAGACCGCAGTGCATTGTGTTTTGCATTCTCACTAAGTGAGAATGCAAAACACAAAAACTTTAAATATTTATGGCAAAAAAAAGTTGTGAATAGATTTTTTTTTAAATAAAACTATAAATGTAGAACATAATCAAAAGTATGTATGCAAATTTTCATACAAATACAACTACTCGTTTAAAAACTTATTTAGATTCAAAGTGGAACTATATGATATTGTGTTCTCGTATACCCCACTTCACCCTATATATATATATTACAATTTAAACAATTTGTTGAAAAATAATATATTTAAAATATAGCAGCCGATTTTATTTTCAGTTGAAACTTATTTTCATTCGTTGACGTATTTTTGTATTAATAAGAGCCCTTGTAATTTATATTATTTAAATATCCAATTTGAACTATTTTTTAGGGACAAAATCATGTTGGAGAAGTTAATGGAGAAATTAGCTAACTCAGATTACCCTTTGTGTGAAGAAGTTTCTAAATATGAAAAGCTTGCTAAGATTGGGCAAGGGACATTTGGGTAAGTTTGTTTTATACTGTGTTGTAACACACACAGCTATTATGACTTTTTACTTGTCTTCATACTAATAGTAGTCTAGTATGTATAATAGTGGTCTACAATGTTTACAACATTATATTATCCTACTTTAGAAAACTGCTTCTTAAAATCAATTTAGTACACATTTTTGCCTTTTTCTTTCCAAAAATAATTTGATGTGTGTGATCTGGTGTGATACTGTTCTGAAAATATTGTAATGAATATTTTGTAGAATGTTAGCTGAATAATTTCAGAAATTCCCTAAAGCCAATCAATGCATCTCTAAGTTTTAGTATGAACTTATAAATGGGTTAAACTGAATCATACAGTCCCACATTCTCACCAAAATCTCGCCAAGCCATCTTCCTTTTGTGCCTAACATTTTGTGCATTGCTGGGTTTCCTAGAATGGGAATTTTAAGCTTTGCTAGTTTTCCCTTCATGGTTCTTTGTTTTCTGTTGTGGAAAAGCCAACTATCATAAGGAGCGTATCACAAATGCTAGCATGATACTACTCAGTAGTAAAACAAATTTGTCACTGGCTGTATAAGCCCAGTACCCTGTGTTGGCATGTTTACCAGCGCTCACATGGCCGCCTGTACTGAGCTACAGCAATACTGTTTCTTCACATGGATCCATCTACCATTAGCTATGCCATGAATCTTCTTTTGATATAATAAGTAAAACAAAAGAAGGTATATGTTAGCTTTGGTTATATAAATTTCATTGCCATTTTACCAATAAATCACATGGGAGCATACAATTCAGGGTTAACTAATGAACATTTTCAACAATCTTCCATTTCTTCCAAGTCAATTTTACTTTCTCTATTGATAATTTATGGTATTTATGTATTTGTGACTATGTGCTATGATATTTTATTTATAATCTGACTTAATGAATTATATTTTATCACAAAATTACCTAATAAAGATATAACATCTGTTGATTTTCTCTACATTATATTACTTCCAATTAACAGCAGTAATTCTTCTGCATAATGTACAGTAAAATTTTCATTGAATTTACTACTTTATTTTTATGTAATGTAAAATATAATCTAATTCTCACTGTAAGATAGAGACAAATGAAGCTGAAGTATATAATTCTATACAATTTTATTATTTTCTTGGTTACTTTTTAAATGCAGTTTAAACTTACCTTGCTTCATTGAAATAATTTGTTCCAGTATTTAAACTTAAAAAATATTTTTATGTATTGTTTGAAGCACTGTACATAATATAGGTTTTTTTTCCCTCTAATCAAAATCATTAAATTTCAGAATGAATATTTAAATATCTGTATAAGCAAGAATATCCCTGTATATCCTCCAAAATAGTTATAAATTTTATTTTGCAACAATTTCACCTTGCTGTGTTTATTGAGAATATTTGAAATCTAAAATCATTTACCTTTCTCTCTCTATTGTTATATACTATTTATATTCAAATGTAATTTGTCATATTTTATGAAAATTACTTGTAAAATAATTCAATGAGCGATCTTGCAGCAAAATTTCTTATAAAGAGAATGTATTTCCTTATAAAAAGTTCAACATTTTGTGTCTGATGCCATATTTCTATTCAAATACTCTGTAATATAATTTATTTACTGTCTTCTTATGAAAGTTAGAAAAGCACCAAAAAGTGGATAAGTTAATGAAATTTTTGCATGATGTATTATATATAATAAGCATCTCTCTATTCTAAAAAAAAGTAACTCCCGCTGCTGCTGTCAAAAGCTTGTCACGCTATCTCCTCTGAAACCGCTGGGGGTATGGGGTCAAGAGGAATACCAAAGGATGCAGAAAAATTGGGGGGGAACCAAAGTAAGACATGTCTCATCTTCATCGGACTTTAAGTTTTTTTTTTTTTATATATATATAAAATATGTTTTGTGGGAAAATGTTGACTTTTTCATCTTCAGATTGCGATAACTCACCAAAAAATGATCATAGAATTTTGATCTTTTTACAATCTAAGACTGCAGACATTTCTCTTTCAAACTAGACCTCATTTGTTTAAAAATATTTTAAAACAGACTAATATTTTCATCAAAAAATGAAAAACAGTTTTTCAAGAAATATTGTCCCATTTTTGAATGTAATATCGATGCTCCTCTAGTTTTTATCTTACAAAGAAAATATTTACGTCATCTGGAAGCTGAAAGCTCTCTTATTCATATAAACCTCATTTCAGGTCTATCTTAAAATTTTGATTTTTAATTGAATATTAAAGCTGATAATTCAATAGTGATGAAAAGCCCTTCGCATATGGGTGACAACAGTAAATGGATGGAAGCTGTTAAATTTCCCGAGAATCACCCCTATGTATCTCGCTATTAGCCCTAGTGTTAAATATATAGCTGAAAAGGAAAATGATGAAAATACCAAAGAATAATCTACAATATTGTATAAATTGAAAGTGAAGTTGAGATGTATTAAATTAAATGCTTTTATTCTAATTAATATTTATTGACATTTATTGATTAAATTGTGCTGATTTGGATTTTTGTTTAAATATTTAGTGAAGTATTTAAAGCTAGACATAGAATTACCCGAAAAGTTGTAGCTTTAAAGAAAGTCCTAATGGAAAATGAAAAGGAAGGTGTAAGTATAACATTAGATTCTATATTAATTTGACAGTTAAAGACAATATTTATAGTTCTTATCTGTGCTTTTAAAAGGTTGATTACCTATGAGGGCATTTTGAATCATTTCAAAGATTAATTTGTGTGAATGTATTTTCAAATAATAGTAGTTCTATAAGGTTTATTTATTTTTAAAATTTGCTGAATGTCAGATTTTGTAATTTTGTGTATTTTCGCCTCAGTAAAAACAACTATAGAGCTAAAGCCTGTATGGAAAAAGTTATAACTTGCTTTCAATGGATATTACTAACTCAACATAACCATGTAGATAATTCTATATGTTACATACTTTCCAACTTCTCATTACATAGTTTTCATTTCCCTGTATTTTTTTTATTTCTTCTTTATGAATTAATTTTTTTCACTATTTCAATTATTTAATAGTTATTATATCTATACTAACATTAATAGTTCAATTACTTTAAGACTTCAGCAATTTTAAGATATCAGATATGAATATTTTTTGATGTACCAGAGGAAATTTATTCAGTAATTTCTAAAATTCTTAAAAGCTTTTAGTAACTTTTTCCACAATCTGCACTCGTGAGTTACATGTAAATTCTCTGAAAAGTTTTCATTCAAAAATTTGAAGTGTTTCAATTTTGGAGAAATTTCTGCTAAAAGGTTTTAATGTGTCTTAATTGATAAATCATTAGCCCCTTTAAAACTATTTTGTCACTCTTAATTCCCAATTCTTCCAATAATTCAATCCTAGAATATAAAATGCAAGCTATTTTTTCTTATTTTTAGAGTTAATATAATTTTTTTTATATAAGTAACTTCTTATTTGCAATAAAGTGCATCATACTGTAGGCAGTGAACTTTTTTTTAATTTGTAGGAAAAAAAAATCTGGCAAAAATATTTCCATCTGAAAAACTGTTTGATTTTTATTATTATTATCGCTAACTTTTAAATTTTTTTTCATTTTCAGAACCACCGAAATATAAGTAGAGAATATGCATGTATTATATAAGTGTAGCATTTTTGTACAAAATAGTAGTGGTTCTCATTTGAGAGGTACAATTAGTAGCATACTTAATTATATCTAATAATACATTAAGATTATTATGATAAAACTCTTACAAATAACTACTTAAAAGCATTAATAATTTCTAAACTAAACTTATTCATTTTCAAGAATGATTTCTACATCCTTAATTCAAATTGTAAAAATTACCAAGATATTAGGTGAAGTAAAATTTGATGTCAAATATAAGTGCATATATATATATATATACAGAGGCTGTTCGCACATTTTTTAGACGAATTTGGTAAGCGGTAATAAAAAAGCGTTTGCTGCAAAAGAAATAATTGCAATTGTACTATGTTTTTAAAAGTCAAAATTATCATCTGCGGCTTGAAAGTTTTGTTTTTATTCAAAATGACATTTTTAACAAAGCAGTGGTTCGAAGGCTACATTTATGCTCTTTCTGAAGAGAAATATGCATACTCCGTTATCCAAAAACAATATGAGAGTCATGGTTTTGTGATATCTAAAGCATCGATAGGTAATATCGTCAACAAGAAAGAAAAAAACGTCAAAATGGAGCCTCAAGTGGGACAAAAATTCCAAACAAGTATCCAAGGAAAAAATGGACATCTTCGACTATTGTAAAGGTACGTTGTTTAATGTCAAAAGAAAATCCCCCTAGTCAAAGGACAGTTGCAAAATCATTAAAATGCTCGGTGTCCACTGTAAACAAAATGATAAACGTTGATTTAAATCTTAAGAAAGCGAAAAAAACGCAATGTGCATCGTCTTCTTCCAAATCATATCGCTGAACGCAGGACACGCTGCAGAATTCTATATGAGAAACACTTATCCAAAGAAAAAGGGAAAACAATTGTCACAATAGATGAATCATGGGTGTATTTAAATGATTGCAACAAAAAAAGAGCCATTTATTATCATAAAAGGGGAGAAAAAAATTTAAGTACATGGTTCAAAGAATCGAAAGAAAGTTTTTCTAAGGGATTCATGATTGTTGCTGGTTTTTCTTATAATGGCAAGTTAAAAATAAAGAGAGTGGAAAAAATGTCAAGATTAACTCCAAATACTATCAAGAACATATTTTATCGCCAATTTTTCTGAATGAAATACCATCGCTTTACCCACAGTGCCATCAATCTGAGAGTGAGACTCCATCAGGACAAAGCTAGCAGTCACACATCAAAATCCACTGTAAATTTCCTAAAAGAAATGGAACAAAAAACTGGTATCAAGGCCATACCCTTCACTGATATCCTTACTAAATCTCCCGATGTATCACCTATGGATTTTTGTGCTTTCGGACTTTTAAAATCTGCGTTATCCAAACGTCGTCCCAAAACCCTTACAGGACTCTGGAAAGCTGTTCAGGAGGAATGGGATAGAATACCTCTTCTGACACTTCAAAAGGCATTATTATCCTGGAAATTGCGGTGTCGAAAGATAGTTCAGAATAAGGGATGTCAAATAGAACATTTAAAACACAAGAATTTTATGTAATTTAGTTTTGTGAATACAATATACATCGTCTAAAAAATGTGTGAACAGCCTTTGTATATATATATATATATATATATATATATATATATATATATATATATATTTTATGATCCATTCATAAGTATGTAATCTGCTTGCATATGCGATATAAATATTTCAGACATAGGAATAGTTTTGCATCTTCAGGAAGAACATATGATATTGAATGATGATTGATCTATATTTATGTTGATGTATATTGCTATCTTATTTAATTTTTTTCAGTTTCCTATAACTGCCTTGAGAGAGATTAAAATTCTCCAATTGTTGAAGCATGAAAATGTAGTAAATCTTATAGAGATATGTAGGACTAAAGGTTCGTTTTCATTTTCTCTGCTGGAAGTTCTAAAATTTCACCAACCAATTTCTAGGATATTTTTTTTCAGTATAATATGATTATTAATTATATTCTATTAAATTTTATGAAAAATTCTGCCTTGAATGTTGTTATATTATATACTTAGAGAGAAAAACAAAAGTTTTATATTATTAAAGTATGTGAATATACTGTTATTAATTTTTTTTAATTATAAAATATATTAATGTTGAGAAATCTGATCATTTTTAAAGATATGTGATTTAATTCAATCCATTAAAAAAGGAGTCTATCATACAAAATTGAATTTTTAAGAGCTTACATAAATTATATGCACAGTATCAAAACTCTTAGTATTCATATAAGGAGACTTTTTTTTTTTTAATTACATAATTTTTTAGCAATCATTATTTTAAGAATGAGACAAAAATTTGCTTTCAGTCTATAAGTTTTACTTTTAATGCCTTGTGTGTAAAATAAATCTTTTTATAACTGAGAGCATAATAACATTCTGTTTTAACCCTTCAGCGGGTGTGCCCATGTACAGAGTGCAACATTTTCGTAACTTTGAATGGTTTGTTTTTACAAGTAAGGTTTGAATGTTCTAAGCAGTTTCTATTTATAGCTACACCCTTTCTAATGCAGGTCTGATTTTCTGACTCTTGTATTCCTTTCCATTCATTGTTAGTCATGATTTAACCATGGTAAATCAACAATTATACTGGATTGCAATATGACAAAATTATGAGTTGATGTAATAGATCAAATGTGCAGCTATTACACAGTATTCCGCATATCACGATGATGGACAATCTCATTGTTTTTTAGGTTTTTGGACATAATAGGAATCGATTCGCAAGTTGTCCTTGTATGCTTTAAACCAGACAGTTTTGAAATAAGGCGATTGTATCATGCATTCTTTGGCCTTTAATTATAAATATATCTCAATATTATCAACATTTTATATCTTGTCATAAAACGCAGAATCATTATTTTCAATTTAAAAAAAAAGAAATCATTATAAAAGGAATAATCAAGGTTGAAAGAGACGTTGCACTTTGTGCAATGCTCACCCGCTGAAAGGTTAAAAATTGTATCTAAGTGTTTACATTCTGAAAAATTATTAATGTGTAGTTAAAAGTTTTAACAGTGAAAAAAAAGTATATGTAATGAAAAAAATTGTTACTCATTTAAGTTATGTGCCTTTAGTTTCTTTTTTAGTTGGGCATCTATAATTTTAAATGAAAACTGTCATAAGTTGTTGATATTTTAAACTAGGAATATAGATATATATTTCTTGAAAACTTATTTTCTGTTCTGTTTCAGGCATAAATACTTTATGTATGGTGGGATAGCAATATTTTTTTCTGATAACTGTCAGTTTAATCTATGAACACAAGTTGGAAACAAAATCAAGAAGATTGTGAATAAATAATTTTTTTAAAAAATCCTAAATTAGTATTAGAAATTAAAGATTGATGTGTATAAGTTTATAGATGTATAGTTGGGTAAAAGAGTATTCCCTCTTGACATAAAATGCCATAGGTTTAAAAATCATTTTAGGAACTCATTAAAAGGCAATTTTAAGTGCTTTCAATCATTTTAATGCTTCAGCCTTATTTTTAAACTCAGCAGTATACTCTCCTTTTTCAGGGCTTAATGAGTGATTGTGAATAGCTTGAATATCATCAAGATCATTATATCCCCAAAAAAGTGCTTATTTTTATACTGCATGCTTTTGAACTGTATGAAATATTTAAATTTAAGTTGAAACTCATTTAACAGTTTCTGCTTTCATTGATTTTATACCTTGATTGATTTTAGTTGAAAAAGGGTTCAATGAATTAAATTCTTGTAATGCTTCAATCTCGTCTAATTATTATTATTATTTTCTTTTTCAGCAACACCTTTTAATCGAAGCAAGGCTACCTTTTACCTTGTTTTTGACTTTTGTGAACATGACTTAGCTGGCCTTTTAAGCAATGTTAATGTTAAATTCTCTCTTGGGGAAATTAAGATGGTTATAAAACAGCTTCTTAATGGATTGTATTTTATTCACAGCAATAAGATTCTACACAGGTAAAGAGAAAAACATACTATTACTGGCTTGATACATTCCCTGATTTGTATATTAATTTTGAAAAAATATTAAGTATATGCATTGTATAATTTATTGCAATTTACATTTATTAGTCTATAAAACATGTATATAAAACAGTTTCGTGACTGACTGATTGACAGATAATGCTTAGACCAAACCGCTGGACCTAAAGGACTGAAATTTTGCATGGCGATTCTTCTTATAGTGTAGGGGTGCACTAAGAGAGATTTTTGAAAAATTTGTAGATTTTTTTTAAATTAAATTTTTAAGCTGTTTTTGTAACCTCTTTAAAGTTTGCATTTAAAATAATCCGAGGGTTAAAAAATTTATATCATGAGAAAGATCATAAAAATTCCTTTAAAATGAAATCTTTACCTCCATTTTCTGATTTTTGGTGAATTTTTAAAAATTAATTTTTAGAATTCAATTTTTTAAATGCTGATCACGTGGTATCTTTTCTTTTTGTGATACTTTAAACTAATTTTGCATCACATGCATAACAATGAAATAGACAAAAAAAAAAATTTTTTCTTGCGGCAGATAAATGGACATTATCCAAAAAAATATTAAAATACAGTAAAAGAAATGTTCTCAAACTGTACTATATTCTTTAGTATGTTCTACTGGATTTAATTTGAGTATTTTCTTCTACATTATTTTGTCTATAAAAATCCATTACAAATTTTTATAAATATTTTTTCATTTTTTTTTTTTCATCAGTTGCATACATTGATCATTATATTTATTAAAAATATAAATAAATAAATATATATGTATTTATATATATTGGCATTAATTGCATACATTGACCTTTATATTTAATTTGAATGTACTCTCCAATGAAGTACAGCTTTTCAGCTAGTATACTTATATTTATTATAATTTATTGCAATTTTATTTTATGCATTTCATAATACATTGGCAACATGATGTAAAGTTTGATTGATAGGTATTGATCAGGCATTGATTTGATTAGATGCTGATTCAAACAGAGTTAATTTAAATAATTGTTTATATAATAGTTCACCTCATAAGTAACCATGCATGTATTTTGTAATTGCTTTAAGGTGAACTGTTTCAACCATTTTTCAGAAAATAATTTAATTTTATAGTTCTCTCAGATTTATAGATTGGTTTTTAACAGATTGCAAATTGGTTTTTAATAGATTGCAAATTCTTGTGAGGTTTTTTTATTGTTTTTTGCATTTTAAATTTCAGATTTTTCTTGCATGTTTAACTTGGAGAGGTTAAATTGTGTTAAACATGCTAAAAAAACCCCGAAGACTGCTCTTAAGGCTTTAAGTGGGTTTTATTAATAAATGCTAGGCTTGGTAGCATAACATTTTCTATAAAAAGAGAGGTTTAAAAATTTAATTTTAAAAAAGTTTCACTGTTCTTGTATACTTTAAACAATTTTATCAGGTTCTAAATTTTGTAAGATGGGTTCTCAGGTTCTCTAGCATCTCTTACAACCCTGGTTTAACAGTTGTAAAGCATGCTATTATAAACAGGATGGTGACGTTCTTAAATATATACATGTTTTAAGAATGATGCAATGAACATCCCTTTTTTTCTTTCTTATTCCCTCAATATATCCTCAGACCTGCCAACTTTCCAGATTTACCCCGGCAAAGCCGGATTTTTAATGCATCTTCCAGGTTTCCGGAATAGACACTATTATTACCGGATTCCGAAATGTAAAAAAATAATGCTGGTTTTAACAATCTCTCACAGTAATGCAGAGTGTGAGAGAATTTTTAGTTAAATAACAAAAATATCTACTCAGTTCAGGTCATCTATGTCAAGGGAAACCTTAAAAAATTTGCTAATATGCAAATCAAACCCACAAGGACACTGTTATGAAGAACAATTTGACAATGAATTTTTAAAAAGAGCAAAATCAGCTATAGTAAATGCTGCAATAATTCCAAGATTTTCGGCAATTAATTAAAACAAACATTATAAAGAAATAGAAGTACTCAAAATATAGACTGCTGAGGTCCCTACTAGTGTAAATATGACGCACATTAAAATAATATGATTACAGATTTCAAATATATAACTTTTGTTTAATGTTATAATTTCAAGATGGGCTGATATTTTGAACTATGTAATATTATTAAAGAGAACCTATAAATTATAAGTAAGTATACATTATAATTCTTTTATTATACTGTTTTGTGTTATGTCATTATGTCGATTATTTTATACACAGTAGAATATTGCAGGATTTTACTCTTACTGAGGTTGGCAGGTCTGTATCCTGTAGAAGTGAAGCCACAACTTAAAGATGCTGCTATGTATTCTACCTTTAGTTTATTGCATTCTGGATTCAATTTCATCTAAATTTGTAACGAATATTTTGACTTACTAAATATTATGCAATGATTGTAAAATTTATAAGGTAATTTTTTTAGGCTTGAAATTTTTAATCAAAATTTATAAAATTTAAATGTTTATTGCTGTATTTTTATGTTTTATATATTTGTGCAAATTTATTAAAACTCATGGAGAGTTGGTTAAAGGTAGGCATACATCAGTAGAAAAGGGGGATGTATGATGTATGTATGTAAATGATTTGTATTGTTCTAAAGGTTGAAGCCGACTCCCCAATTAATTGTTTAAGATCAACCTGGATAAATTTTTAGAACTGTTGGTCAATTGCTGTATGTATATGAAGTTCAACATTTTTTATTTATATAAAATATTGTAGACTGATTCAGATTTGTTTAACATATGATGGTTATATGTTCTAAAACCCTATAAAATGGTATGGCAACATTATCAAAGATGAGGGTAAAATAACATTTCCTGAAAGTGTGCCTGGGTTTTACATGGCTGTGAGCATATAATTTCGGTTTGTGCTTTTCATGATCTCTCTAAAGACTAATGAAAACAGTCAGGGTAAAATAGCCAAGCTACTGGGTTTTTGTTTTTTTCCCTTTTTTTTTCAGGGGGAAAATGTCAATTTAACTGCAAAATATTTTACATTAAATCAACTCTTCTTTAATATAGAATAAAACTGAATCTTTTTTGAAATTATTTGTATTGAACTTACCTTTTGACAGTTTTTTTAATCTTAATCTAAAAGTTATATACAGTACAACCTTCCAAATCCGGAATCGTTCAGGACATGGCAATTCCAGATTTGAGAAATTTTTAAATAACACTACAAAATTTTAGAAAAAAATAAACATATTTAAAAAACATGTAAAAGGTTTAATTATTAAATAAACCTAAATACAGAACATATAATTACATTAAAATTGAAACATTTCAGTCAATAATGTCTGTTGCTTTAGTTTCGGCTTATAAGAAATTATTTTTTCTAGAATCCTATATACTGCCATAATTTCATGTTCCGAGATAAAGTTCTGCTGTTATAAGCCTAATAATGTTCTATCTAATGATTTTATCAGGTCTTCCATTGACATTCTGTCATTTTGGGGGCATTCTGAATCACTTTCATGATCTCTGTCATCATAACCTTTGTTATTTACCACACTATCAATAATTTCAGAATCGCTCAGAGAACCGATGATCGGCACATTTTCATTGGTGTCTAACACTTTCTGTATGTCCGATTTATCCAAGTTAATGTTGCCTATATTTGCTCATTCTATTAATTTTGCTATTTCAGCTTCTTTCCCAGACACTAGAAAGCCTTCAAAGTCGCTGCTGTCACTTTGTAAGAAAGGAGTTTTTTAACCAATCAATTTGGTAGCGACATCTATTGGTAAAATGGAAAAGTAAAATTGGCCATTTATTAAAACGTTCAGGATTTGAATGTCCTGATTTGGGAGATTGTACTGTATGAGCACTGATTGGCATAAACACATGCGCCAAATGCAAGGTCATTCTGTGTAAAGCAAGAGAATTGATTGGCTTCAGTTTTTCACCTCCTTTCTTGTGAAAAGAACCCACTGTATCTATTAATATATGTCTAGGTTAGAGCAGTGACTTAAGTTTTAAAAATGTTCTCTGTAAATAACAGTGAAACTTTTCTAGCTGGCCACCCCTCAAAATGGCCACATTTTTCGAAACCATGACTGGCCACCGTAGAGAACTTTCACTGTCCACCTAATTCTGTTTTTACATGAATTTGATTTTACACAAATTCAAAAAACATTTCATTCTCTTTTTACACGAGTCATTTTGATTTAACACGATCAGTCCAATCCAATTTCTCAATTAATTTTTTTTTGCCTAAATTCTAAGAAAACAAAATTTTATTTGTGCTGTATTATTTTTGGCGATAGTGTATCCAGTTCTGTTATGATTGTTATTATTCCATTGTTAAATCATTGTTAATATTCCATTAATATGTGTACCCTGGTTAATATATTTTACAGGTTATTTTACTGTATTTATTTGTATTTCTTTTAGAGATATGAAAGCAGCAAATATCCTTATTACAAAGCATGGTGTTCTCAAACTGGCAGATTTTGGTTTAGCAAGGGCATTCAGCATCAGTAAAAATGGTCAACCAAATAGATACACAAATCGAGTTGTTACTTTGTGGTATCGACCCCCAGAACTGTTACTTGGGGAGAGAAATTATGGACCTCCAATTGATATGTGGGGAGCTGGTTGTATAATGGCTGAAATGTGGACTAGGAGTCCGATAATGCAGGTAATATTTAGCTGAATCTGTTACTTTAGGTACAAAATGAAGTAGCTTACTAATATGAATTTTTTTCAAAATAAAGAGGCTGTTATATATGTTGATTTTTATTATTTAGTAGTTCTTTGTTGTCATGTAAACTAGTGATAAATAGGGAAAATATAGAATTGATCCATAATCATATATTATTGATGCAAGAAATTTTTTAATTCATCCCACTGAATACATCTTTCGATGCTCTTGTAAAAGAATCTGGTTACAAAAATTCAAACTCCAGATGAGAGCAAACATACATTATTCTGTTAAACTTGAAGTGCATATTGTAATTGGTTTAGAATTATGTTAAATTTATACAGTACAACCTCCCAAATCCGTAACCGTTCAGGACACAGCAATTCCGGATTTGGGAATTTTCCGGATTTGAGAGGTTTTAAATAACACTACAAAATTTTAGGAAAAAAATAAACATGCTTAAAAAAAATATGTAAAATTGTTTAATTATTAAATAAACCTGAATACAGAACATATAGTTACATTATAATTTAAACATTTCAGTCAATAATGTCGCTTTAGTTTTAGCTTATTAGAAATTATTTTTTCTCGAATCCTGTATACTGCCATAATTTCATGCTCTGAGATAAAATTCCGCTGTTCTAAGCCTGATAATGTTTTATCTAATGATTTTATCAGGTCTTCTGTTGACATTCTTTCATTTTCGGGGCATTCTGAATCACTTTCATGATCGCTGTCACTATAACCTTTGTTATTTACCACACTATCGATAATTTCAGAATCACTCAGAGAACCGACAATCGGCACATTTTTGTCGATGTCTAAAACTTCCTGTATGTCCAATTTATCCAAGTTAATGTTGCCTTTGTTTGCACATTCTACTAATTCTGCTATTTCAGCTTCTTTCCCGAACACTTAAAAGCCTTCAAAATCGCTGCTGTCACTTCCTTGAAAGAAAAGGTTTTTTTTTCACCAATCATTTTGGTAGCGACATCTATCTGTAAAAGGGAAAAGTAAAATTGGCCATTTATTAAAATGTTCCGGATTTAGGGGGTTTCCGGATTGGGGAGGTTGTACTGTATTATATAACATAGAATCAAAAAAATTCAGATAATTATACTTTAAGACATTTGTTATATATAGAACATATTACATAGAATGTAGAAAAGGTCAAATTATTATACTACACCCAACTCTTTTTTTACACTCTTTTTTTGAAGTTACGTGGTCCAAGGAAAAGAAGTCTCTTTTTTTTTTTGCATGCTTTATTTAGTTTAAGATGATTTCAAAATCATTGCCTTGTAAGTACATATCAAAAATCTATTACCATGCTTAAAAAAACTAGAAGCACTGCTATTTTAATGAACAAAAGAAAATGTGTGTTTTGATAGAAATGTATACTGACAAATATTTCCTTACTGTAAGTGGAGGCGAGTGTAAAGTTACTTCTATTATGTTGCCATTTTTATGCCAATTATTTAGAATTTAATTATGCTTTCAATTACACAAAATTGCATTTTAAAATATTCATTTTAATAAATAATATAATTACTAAATAATATTTTTTTATTAATTTGAAGTTTTCTACACTTAATTTTGGATTAACTTAGTATTTTTTTCCACACTAATTTTACCTATGAATTATATATTTTGAATTAAATTGCTCAATAAAAATGCATATTATGTACATATGTATGTATATCAGAACTTTTACAGTAGTTTCATTACTTTTTTACATGGTTTTTAGAACTAATTATAGTTATTTCATCTTACCTGGTTTTTGGATGACATGGAACGTATCCCCCATTTTACTCTAGGAAACATATCTTTTTTTTACACAGATTTCTGAGGAACATATCTACTGTGTAAAAAAAGAGTTGGGAGTATATGAAATTTTTTATTTATTACAAATGTCAATTGTTTGAAATTAAAATGTAAGCTAGACATTTTAATGAGTGTTCTGATTGATTTAGGGAGCCACAGAACAGCAACAGTTGAATTTAATAAGCCAACTTTGTGGATCTATCAATCCAGAATCTTTTCCTGGAGTTGAAAAGCTAGAACTTTATAACAAATTGGAATTAATAAAGGGCCAAAAGAGAAGAGTTAAAGAGAGGTTAAAGGTAAATGTTGTGAATCTACTTTACTTAAAATCTATGATGATATCTTTCTCTCTTTTACAAAGTTTTGCTGTATTATTTGAAGGTCCTATATGCATTCATGCTGTTATTTTGATCAGTGTTCGTTTCTTTCTGTCTGGGTTTTGTGACTTGTATACATGAAAACTGCCTTGAACCTGTTTATTTCAGATGGAATTTACAAAAACTATTTAGCCTTCCAGTGACTCTTAGGTACTTACATATTAACCTGTCAAAAAAAATATTGATGCTATACCTGACAAGTTTAAGCCAGTTTTGTGCATCCGGACATTTAGTAGATTTCTAAAACTGTTTAGTTTCTACTTCTCAAAATAGAGACAAAAGGAAAATTAATGCAGGAATTTGTGGCAGTTATGAATTTTTCTTCTTTCAAAAACTGTTCTAAAATGGTCAGAACATGAGATTTTCTCGTCTTGGCGAATGCATTTTTTTGCCGGGAACATGGAATTGGGCCATTACAATATTAGGCTAATGGGTGTCACAATTGTATTTGAGAATAGATAAGCAATGGTATACTGCTTTTTCTGCTTTCCCCACAGACAGTTAACAAGCTGATGTTATAAACATTGCCATGTATTTAATTTTTTTAGCCTTAACATGAACTTCAGACAGATGATGTGTGCTGAGTTTATTCTATTAAAGTGTTATTTAATATTTAATTTTATTGTACCGTTGTTATTAAACTGACACTAGTGTGCTCAACTGGAACAATCTGTTTCATATCTACTACCCAGTCTCTTTTGTAATTCTTGATAATTCAATAAATTTAATCATATCATCACAATTTTATTAAAATATCTTCCAGTAGTTATGATTCATTTCTGTTTTATTCAGTATCTCTGATTCAGCTAGAATTCAGTCTAATAAGGCAATCCACACATAAATAATTTTCTCGTCCATCAAAGGAATATTTCAGCTTATTGACAGCTAGTTAGAGATGGCCTCATTGTTAAAAACTGTTGACAAAAAATGTTAATTCATGACTAAAATATTAATTCAGGACTAGAATTTTTGAAACAATACTTAAAATCAGAAACCATTTCTTTTTTTTTTAATTTCAATCGATTGCCAAATTCACCAAATCAAAGTTTTATGTCTCATGCATAATTGTTATAAATATTACACCTTTTAGTACAAAAATATGAGTTGCAGGAATAAACATATCTGCATTCTTCAAAGTTACATTTCACACACATATTTAATTATAACATCACAAAGCATTTTTTCTCTTATGCCTCTTTCTATAGGCATCTTAAATCTAACGGAAGCCTAACAGTTATTATAAGAAGGCTTTTTGCCAAAGAGAATTGTATGCAGTTTGATAATGCATGTTTATATTAATATATTAATTTCAGTTACATGTGAGTCATTATGATAAGAAAAAATCTGATGAGACAGATTTTTTTTATGCACAGTTATGTAATTTCTACTGAAGTTACTAGGAATGTGTTAACATCAAGAATTTTTTTGTCCAGTTGTATGAGAAAAAATTGTTCCCTATGCTCTCACTAAACCTGAATTGCACTGAAAAAAATTAATATTAAATTCTTCCTCTTATATATGTGCTTACATGAAAAAAAAAGGGGATAATTTTAATGTACAAGGTTATCAGGAAAGAATCATCCAATTACAAAATTTAATATTTTCCATAATTGCAAACAGAAAATTATAATTAATATGTCATTGTAAAGGGACAATGTTTAATTTTTAGTTTGTAACATTTTCTTTTCAATGTCTTTTGTGCAGTATCTTCAAAGGTTTATGGACCATTCGTTTTTGCCAAATAATAAGTTAGTGGTATTACCTTTCTCAATATGTTGCAACTTTGGCTTTTCCCTCAGTTGAAGGGCGATATGCAAAATATCATTTTTCAACAAGATGGTGCACCACACCATTGGCATTTGGAGGTTCATAAATTTCTAAACAGAGAACTACCACACCATTAGATTGGTCACAGTGCAGCCAATGATTTGGTCCTACACAGCTACCCTCCTAGGTCACCCCATGCAACTTCTTCCATTGGGGATATGTCAAAGATCTTGTGTTCATACCACCTTCGCTTACAAGTTTGCCTGAACTTAAACAATGCATTTGTGATGCTTTAGAAACAGTTAATAGTGAATCATTACAGCGTGTTTGGCAAGAAATGGCATATCACAATATTATATGGGTGATTAAAGGAAGTCATATCGAACACCTGTGGGAAAAAAATTTAATCTTTTTTCCTTTACAATAACATATTAATTATAATTTTTGGTTTGTAGTTATAGAAAATATTAAATTTTGTTATCGGATAATTATTTCCTAATAACCCTGTATATTTAAAAGTACTGCTTCAAAAATTTGTTAAATTTTGTTATATGTTATTTAAAAACCATTTCTACAGTGTTCTAAACTATGGGTTTTAAAACTGGATTCCACAGACCCTTAGTGGTGACCCTTAGTGCTGGTAAAAAGCTTTATGATATTTTGAAAATTTTTTTGTTGTTTTCTAACAAATGTCATGCAATAAAATCTAGATGCTTTACTCAAAATATTAAATTTGTAGCAGAATAACCCAGTAATTTATTTATTTATTTATTTTATTTTTTTTATTTTTTATTTTTATTTTTATTTTTTGTGTGTGTGTATGTGTGTGTGTCCCTCCATATTGAAAATAAAAAATGCATAATGTGATATAAATTTTTGCAGCCTATTGAAAATTTTTTAAAGAAAGCTTAACATAATTATTGTGTAGGTTACACATTAGTTGTGATAGACACAATATTATGTACACAGTTATTGTGCCTATCTTAACACAATTAGAATATTTAAATGTTGGATTAAGGTTTAGTTCTATCAAACTCATAAATGAAAATAAAATTCTGTAAATATGAGCAAAATAAACTTACAGAACTTGCATGTTAAGGTTTTCAGATTGTTATCACACAATGTGTCTTTTCAATTATGAAAGAAATATATTTATCATGAATTATCTGAAAAATCTCTGCTGTATCATTTATATATTTTACATCTTAACTTGGTAAGCTAGCTTTTTCCTGGATGCATGGAAGAAAGAATAAAGTGAATGTGGAATCTGACTTAAAGGTCAAAAAATCACTTATCAAACTGTACAATACTCTTGCATTAGTCTTTTAATAAATTTTTTTATTGCTTGTTTGTACTTTAAAATGTCCATCTTAGTGTTATAAATGTTATACTTAAAAGTAGTTTATTTTCAAATTCACTTTGAACTAAAATTAATTGTCAAAAATAGTAGTTTGTACAAACACATTTTTTACTTCCCCCTGTGAAGTTCACAGATGTGCAAACATTTTCTACATCAGCAAAATATTTATTTAATGACGGGATTTTCTAAAGCTTTCAGATTTTTTAATTGCTGCTGTAGTTTAAAATTGAAGACCCCCAAAAACAGGATTTTTGTCTCCCTATGATCATAATTTAACACATGCTGTAATTTACAAATGTGGAGTTAGTTGCCCGTTCTGCATAGGCATAGCATCAGGGGGGCATGTGCCCCTCAACTTAACTTGAAATAAATTAAAATGTTAATGGAAGTTCAGTTAAAATCAGAAAATTGTAGAAAACTTTTAAGAAAGTTGGTTTTTCTCCACCTTTTCAAACTGTGAAACTGAACATTCCAATTATGTCTTTAGCCTTAACATAGTTTTTAACAATGATATGGATCCATAATGAAAATTCAATGCTATATATTTTTTTTCTCATTTTAGTTATGTTACATTTATTTTTCTCATTGTATAACTTTTAAATACTACTCAAACATCAATTCTATTGTTATTCAATTTCAAAAAAGTATAATATTTCATATTTTAAGGACTGTCTGGTAATCAATGCACTGAGGAGGGACCTAACTAATTTCGAGTTGTGCCCCCCCCCCCCCCCCCCCCCAAAAAAAAAAAAAAAAAAAAAAAAAAAAAAAAAAAAAAACGTTAGAAGCTCGCTACGCCTAAGCCTTTCTGTATGTGTCCAAAATTTTAACTCAGCTTTTTACATTGTCACTTGAATTTCTTTATATTTCCTAGGCATATGTGAAGGATGCTCATGCGCTCGATTTGCTTGATAAGTTACTGACAATTGATCCTGCAAAAAGGATGGACAGTGATACAGCCCTGAATCACGATTTTTTCTGGACTGATCCTTTACCTTGTGAACTCACAAAGATGTTATCACCCCATACTCAATCTATGTTTGAATATCTCTTTTCCAAAAAGAAGAATGAACAAAACAGGCATGGGCCAGGAGGACCCGGTCAACATCCTAGGGCCCATCCAACTGCCAATGATGGACAGTATCATGATCGGGTGTTTTAATTGTTTTAGGAGTCCAAGACTGTGATTTTTTTTATCACTTATTTTAAATCATATTTTAGACAGAGCTTATAAACTGATTTTATATTTGTAGTTTCCCTGATCAGGAAATGCAACTTTTGAAACTAAACTGCAGCAGTGCAATTGTCTATCTTGTTACTGTTTGTTTCAGCTTGTGTATTAATGCTGTAGAATGATAAAATTTTATCATGGAGCTCATTTTTACTACTGTTAACAGGAACGAAAGCAATTTCTGTCTTCATAATGTTTGGTACATTAGTATTGATATTATGTAAATTGACTGTTTACTGGTAAAGCTGGAGTGAATAAATCTTTACATTTTATGTTTATCTCATTCTTAAATGTATATGTAACCCCTCCCCAAACAAATGAAAAAAATCTTTGAATTTTTTCCAGGAAGCCATATAAATTATTAAATGTAAAAAAAGTTTCACTTCTTTTACCAGGACTTCCAAATTATTTACTTTTAAGTTTATTAATTATAAAAATATTATATGAATTTTTTTTCAATATGTACTCTGAAAAAGTCTCTATAGAATTGAAAATCATTCACTTATTATTATCACAACTTAGAGCTTCTTAATATAAACTAAACTCTTGATGCAACAGTCTGCTGTGGACCAAGGCCAGCAGTGCCTATCTCAACTTTCTTGACCGTGGGCTTGGGGTGCCATAGATCATATGTCTCAGTCAGCGTGATGTGGGACCCCCAGTTTTTAGTTCCCAAGCATGCTTGGTTCTCATTTTATCGACCCACTCAAGGGATGAAAGGCTGAGTCGACCTTGCCCAGTCGCAGGGTCGAACCCTGGACCTGTGGTGTGGCAGCTTGATGCTTCTTAATCTACTCAATAAATAAAAAAAATCTTAAAAATTTTTTTAAAATGGTAACTAGTATCAAACTTATTACTATAGTTTATCACGCTGAGGAACATTAGGTGATTGCTTGTACAAACAATTCACAAATGCCATGTAAGTAATATTATCATTACCTATTAATTCTTCATAATTATATGAATAAAATTTTGTGTTTTGTTTAATACTATTTTTACAAACCGGAAAGTCCCTCTATGAGGCTAGAGAAGGGAGAAGGTATTATCCCTCCTCCCCCCCCCCCCCCCAGCTGTTGCCCCTGGGGGATGATGCTCGGTCAAAATGAATTTGGCACCTGGCTAAATCAGACTGACCCTCATGGTGCCATTATAATATGGACCTGGTCTGAAATAATTCCAGCCAGCGAGCATTAGAAACAACAACAAATTTTTGTAATATATCTGAATTTGCCAGAATGACTTTCATGATACTTGGGGCTTTTGATAAGTATGTTTGTTGTATTAGTTTCAAAATGGTATGATATGATTTTGTTTTCTGTCTTTTATCTTATTTTCAGTTAGGTTGTTAGATATGTATACTTATCCTTCCCTGAGTTTTTTTAAAATTTTAATACTTACTTACTTTAGGGCTCGCATGCCTGTGCTCACCCACAGCTTAAAAAAGAGAGTGTGGCGATATGTTGAGTAACCCTTCTGAGTTTTTTTTATTGGGAAATAAATTATTTAAAATTTGTAAATAAGAAAACAAGAATTAATCTGTGTTAAGATGTGATATATTTAAATCAATTAAGTTATATTGCCAGAAGCATTTGTGTTATTAAAAATTTCCATTGACTTATAAAAAAATATTTTGTATATATTGAGAAATTCATAGATTTAAAGGGGATTTTGAAAATTTTTATGTCTTGTAAAAGTTTCTCTGTTATGAACAAAATTCCGAAAATAAACAGAATGAAGGAATTCAATTACAATGGCAGATTTCTTTTAAAAAAAATTTTAATTATTGCAATTAAATTTCAAATATGTTGTAGTTTTTATTGTTTTTTATATTTGTTTATATTTTATATTTATATTTGTAATTATATAATTTCTAAACTTGTCTATTTATTGTAATCATATATCCTTGTTTTGCATTGTAAAAGAAGAATAAAATATTACCTCTGAGTAACACATTGCATTTTAGTTACAAATTGAATATTTTCATTGAATATTATCAAACGAGCAGCCGGACATCCTCACCACGGGAAAAGCCAGATGGAATCGGAATTTGTTTGTAATTGAAGATGAACAGATAAAATAAATGCAAAATCAATATTCTTAATGCAATTTCTATTTCTTTTGGGCAAGGGCCCCCCCCCCCCTCCCCCCCTCAAAGAAATAGAAATTGCAGTATCCATGGGCTCGTGACCTTGTAGGGCCCTGAATCTCGTATGCTATTTTCTGCTGTGGCGTTGTCTTTTGGCTCACCTGACTACAGTACAGTTTTCAGGGGAAATTTTTTGCTTGCCATGCAATTAATAGCTCTGTTGATACCTTCCTGTAATTTTCTTCCGCACCATTCGATCATTACCACTGACTGTGCATATCACTGCTACCATAATCCAGAGGGAAAAGATGTCATACATGAAGAGGCAGGTTGTAAGTTATTTATATGTCTTCATTTTTTTTTTTTTTTTTTAAGCACTTGAGGAAGGATTACCGTAACGCAACCAACATAATCATCGGCGTGATCTATCATTTGAACGTTAAAATTTAAGACTCAGGGGCGTTCCAACCCAGGGGTGCGGGGCACACGGGCGGCAAGTCTGCCGCCCGGTTGAAAAAAAATTTAAATTAATTTATTAGTAAAATAAATAATATTAAAATAACATTATGCTAGGTAACTACTTAGAGTTAAAAAATGCATTTTACAAGTATAACTGGAAACCACATTGGTTTTAAAAACGCTGCTCCACGCCGCAACCAGTTGGGAAATAAATTGTTCGTTTTTGTTTTAACACGTTTTAACCCATCATCCCATCAAATCGCGCCGTATCGCCGGCATCGAGTAGGTGCGAGCGGTTTTTGTCGAGTTGCAGGAAAATACTCGTTTATGCCCTGAGCCTATAAATACAAGGACCGGGATAATTTGCTTTATATTAATTTTGAACGTGTCCATCTCAACAACTGAAAAACAAAGCTTTATGTCTCGAATTTTTGTGCTCGATTTTGTGATTGCTGACCAATACAAATATTTCACAGGTAAGTAAACTTGATATTCTTTCTTTTGCGCGGTTAGCGGTTCGAAATTGAAATAATACATCTATGGTTTGATATTTGTTTTTCCAAAAAAAAAAAAACACTAGGATTCATTACTTAATTCTATTTTAAATGTTTTTTTTTATTTTGCAAATGTTAAACATATATTACAGGAACAAGTGTGAACTTGGATTTTTGAACTGCATCACCTTATTTCTTTAACAGGTGCGTAAAATATGGCAAATTTTTCAGAAATCGGGAAAATACGATTTTTTTTTATTAAACTAAATGTAGGGGGAATTGTATTTAAAATATAAACGAAATTAAAATAAAATCGATTTGGAACGTTTCTTTGCAAAAGTCAATCTTTATCGAGAAACAGCTTAACTTACATTGCGCCTTTTTTATAAGTTCTTTATTTGACTACGAATGTAAAGATAAGGCTCCAAAAAATCCAGAAGACCAATTCAAAATTAATTTTTACTTCATAATATTGGAAACTGCATTTTCAAAAATAGAAGAAAGGTTCGAACAAATAAAACAACATCACACAGTTTTCAGTTTTCTCAACGATCTAAATAATAGATAAATCAAATAGGTCTACAAAATGTAAATCTGTGGAAAGTATGTGACATGATCCATTTAAAAATGAAAAAGATATTATAGCTGAAGATTTATGCGATGAAATTGACAACGTTGCATCCTTTATTTCCCCTGAAATGAACGCGTTAAATGTGATTCAATACCTATTTACAAATAACCTCATTTATCTGTTCCCGAATTTAGTGATTGCCATACGAATTTTTTTAAACATTACCTGTGACTGTGGCTAGCGGGGAAAAAAGCTTTTCAAAATTTAAAATAATAAAAAATTATTTGAGATCAACAATGGGACAAGAAAGGCTTTCAGACTTTCCTATCATTAGTATCAAAAAGGACATTTCGGAAGATATAGATGCATCAGATATTATAACAGAATTTGCATTAAAAAAGGCAAGAAAAGCAAAGATTATTTAAGCTTTTTGACTGACTTATTAAGTATATGTATTAATAGATATCTGTTGTATGTATTTAATATAACATTCATTTGGTTATTATATCAATACATTAATAATTATTATTATGTTAGGTTGTAAAATTAAAAAATAAACTGAATTTATAATATTTTCTGTAATTCGTTGTTTCATTTAAGGTAAAAATATTTCAGAGAAATTTCAATTAATCTATACGGTATGAGGGGGGGGGGGGGGCCCTAGGAACGGCCCTGTTAAGACTTGAAAGATATCGTGATATTACGAAGTGCTAAAAAAAATCGGACAATTGCTGAGGTATTTTTAATATTACCTAACACTTTATTCTACTTCATCGCCTTTGAAGCTCTGTCCATTCGAATGACAAACCTAGAACAATTCTAATCATCAGCATGCCTTCAAAGTCGATTTTCTAGTAAGTCCAACCACACTTCCTAGACCCCATATGCTGTTCCAAATTAGTTTTCTTTAAACGTAGGATTACGTTCCTCAATAACGGTCCTTCTTAAAGAAAAAATTGTCCTACGTAGCGAGTTATAATTTTGGCAGCGCGCCAAACCCAGTAGCAGTAAACAGTTAATCGGAGAAGTACCAAAATGAGTAAAAAAAAGGTAAGCAAACGATAATTAATCTTACGTTAATAACCCGTGGTAGTTTCGTTAGAGGAGACTACCTGAAATATTTTTTTTCTTTCTTGAAAAGAATGGAATGCTGAACGCGACAGTTCATTAAGAGGCACTACCATCTCGGAGTGAACAGAGAACTGAATACTTCGCACATACCATTTCGCTGGGTTTTCTCGTATCCGATTTTGCTAACGTAAAATCTCTCAACCAGGAAGAAGATACAGTTTCTATAAAGCAGAGCTCTCCAAAGCGACATCTCGTCTGCACCGAATATGAGGGAACCACATATTGGCGCTGGGCCTAACATGGCGATCACTGTTTTGTTTTTTTAAGAAACATTGTTGAACCGTAAAACGCGTACTAAAAAAAATGTAATTGAATGTGGAGTTTGCCTGCAAACTGTTAGCATGTCAAAAGGTAGGGGATTTTGTTCTCGGAGGAAGTGACATTGAGAGCGATAGGAAACAGCGAAAATTAGAAGGGAATGGAAATCTTAGCTCATTCCAGGTACTTCATGAATGTAAGAATCTTACTAATTTACTCAGAATATATCAACATCTCTGCGTAAAGGGGTATTTTAAGCAGCATTTTATTTTTCCACGTGGAGCTACCATTCATGGGTAACACCGGAAAAAATTTGCACAAGTAACGGCATGAACAAGAAAGTAATCGGCGGCCATACGGACAAATGATTTTGCTTACAATCGGGATTTAGTTATCCCCAGAAATTTCTTTTCACTTGTGACCCAAAAGCTCAAATTTACAATCAGTACAAGTTTTGTTGGTTTATTCCCGAAAACGTACAATTTATTTTCTGAAATACACTCTGTCACAAAAAAATATATGCACCCAGAAGAAATCGAGATACTATCACGAAACTTGGCAGGAATGTAGTCTGGTAAGAGATATGCAAATTATTAAAATTTTGACGCCAATGAGACAAGGGTAAGCGCGCTATGCGCATATGAGAAGCGCAGCTGGGAGAGTTTAAAAGTATAATTGCTCGTGTCATAGGGTTATTCAAACAAATCTGTCGACTTGGATGGACGGTAATGTGACTAGAGATGCCTCTGAGACGTAACCGGCGACAGTACTTACAATTGTCGGACTTTGAGAGGGGGCGTATAGTAGGCCTCAGAGAAGCAGGTTGGTCGAACAGGTGTATCGGCCGCCACCTCGGTCTGGGTGATATGGTAGTTGCTCGGTGTTGGCAACAATGGATCACGGAAGGGATAGTCTACCGTCGCGGAGGGTCAGGGCGTCCCAGGAACACAAATGCGCGCGATGATCGCGCAATCATAAGAGAAGAAACGTCCGCACCAACAACGTCGCTAGAATCGGTTCGACGCCATTAACCACCTTCCAGACATCCAGTGGTATCAAGAGAAACCATTCGGAGACGACTGGCCGATGCAGGTATAAGGAGCCGACGTTCATTAAGACGCCTACGGGCCTGTTCATATAGAAGTCTGGTAGCGGAGCTTTAAAGTATTGAAATATATTTAACCAATGACAAACCTCCGAACGATTAGCAACGAAATTTTTAACGCCTATGATTGGTTTATTTTTGTCTCAACGTCATCTTTCCTTTAACGCTCCGCTACCGGACTCCTATGTGAACAGGCCCTATCACTAACCCCACATCATAGGCAGTGTCGACTGGATTTTTGCCGACCTCAGGCAAGCTGGATTGTGACCGACTGGAGGCGTGTGATCTTCAGCGATGAATCCCGATTCAGTCTCAATGCTGATGACCAGCGCGTACGCGTGTGGAGGCGGCCAGGCCACCGGTCCGATCCGGCATTTGTTGTCGAGAGGCATACGGCGATTACACAAGGTGTGACAGTGTGGGGAGCGATTTGTTGGGACACACGATCACCTCTAGTCATCCTTCAACCAGGCCCTGATTTTCCATTAGGCCTGGTAGGCCCGGGCCTAGGGGCCCCCAAAAATTTTAATTTTAAAAGGAAAAAAAAGAAAAAAATTCCAAATACAATTTTTTTTTCAATTTTACCTTTTTTATAGCAATTTTTTTTTTATATATCCTTTCAAATTTGATTCATTGATTGATTGGTTCATCATATGTATAGTTATATGTATAGTTCATCATATGTATGTTATAGTGTATATGAGGGATTAATAAGTTTTTCTGGTTGCATTGTATTGGTGTTTTAATGACGAAGTTAATATGTTGTATTGCTTTTTGTTATTTGATAATGCTCTAGGCTTATATGCTTCAAATAGCCAATTCTTGGTAAAATGGTGCTTTCACAATGATTCATGATTATTATTATTATTTTTTTTTTTTTTTTGGTGTGTGTGTCAATTTTGGAAATTTTACGCCTACATCAGTGTTAGGGGGCCCCCATCCCGAGTTGTGCCTATAGTCAAGAATTTTCTAAATCGGGCCCTGCCTTCAACGCACTTTGACGGCACGCAGTTACGTGGACGAAATTTTAACGCCAGTTGTACTGCCTAAGCTATCAAGCCACCCAGGTGCCATTTATCAGCAAGACAACGCTCGTCCACATACTGCGCGACTTTCCCAACAATATCTTCAAGGATATGACGTACTCTCATAGCCTGCCAGGTCACTAGACCTCTCGTCAATAGAGCACGTCTGGGACGTGCTTGGAAGGCAACTGCAGCCGTCCCGGAATACTGGTGAATTAATTGCCTTTTTGCAAAGATTATGGCATGATCTTTCGCAGGAGGTCATAGGTGACCTCATTGATTCGATGCCACGCCGTGTTTCGGCTTGTATAGCTGCCAGAGGTGGATTTACTACTTATTGATTTGTAACCTTTTTCATGCCATATCTTCTTAATAAAACCGCCTGTTCTTCTGAATTTGTAATCATTTGCTTATCTCCTCATACACTACATACATGTTAAGTTTCGTGATAGTAGCTGGTTTCCTTCTGGGTGCATATATTTTTTGTGACAGAGTGTATAATTGACTCATTAAGGTAGGAGAAGTTTGAATGTTTTCAGGAAGTTGTATGAAAATTCGACTTTATTAAGTTGACATTTTTAACAATCAGGGACCAGTCAAGTCGTGTAGTTGGCAGAGTACCTAGCGGGGTTTGCTTTCCGGAGTACCGTTATAGAGGATTGTAATCCTACGTTAAAAGGAAAGAAGAGAAAAACTTAGCGAACTGAAAGGGGCAGACGATTAAAGTTACCAATAACGTAGAAGGAGCGAAATCCGAGAAAACCCAAGAACCCCAACAACAGTTATCTCCTCCTCTATTTGGAGGGGGGAGAGCATTATCCTGCCGGTTAAGCAGGATTCCCAGAAAGAAACCAGCTACTATCACGAAACTTAGCATGTATGTAATGTATGAGGAGATAAGCAAATAATTACAAATTCAGAAGAACAAATCGTTTTATTAAGAAGATATGGAATCATCGGTCGCTGTGCGACGACGGGATACTCGGTCGTACGCCGGTATCAAATGAAGTGTAGGGTTCTCTAAGGACTTTGCCTCAAATAACGACTGACAGCCTTTTAGTTCAACCAATGCTTTTATTAGCATTCTGGATTAACATAAGGTTAAGGTACAACATGTACAAATTAATATTTAAAATTACAACATAAATGAGTTCTAGACATCTCAATATGTCGGTTCATTCTCCGGGATTCTGGCAAGAGCACGTGTCCGTCTCTAGGTACCGTCTATTCAAAGATCTGTCATAATCTCAAACCAGGCGAACGACTAACTGCCCGCTGCAATGCCGCGTTGAGTATATCTCGTATCCTCGACTTCCGGAGAGGCTATAGGTTACTTGTGCAAATCCCTTTCACAAATAACCTATAGCCTTGTGCAATTCCCTTTCGTTACAGCTTGCTGCTTCTACGTGTCTTTATTGAAAACTTTATTGTGTTTTTATTGAAAAGTGACTTTTCCATGTCAATAGATAGCTAAGAGAACCCTGTGCAGCCTTAGATTTCCGAACCAGGTCTTCGATCTGTAAGCGCCAGGTTAGTTTCGAATCTAGGATGACGCCTAGGTACTTGTAAGAGTCAGCCCAGGGAATCCGCTTTTGATTAAGGAGGAAGTTATTATCCGGTGGGATAGAACTATCCGTGAAATACACGGCGGCACATTTGTCAGCGTTCCATTTAATTCTCTACGTAAGGAGCCATTCACGATACGCATTTAAGCAATTTTGGAGCCTCTGGAACAGAATATGATGGTGCCTGTGAGAAGTGATAATGGCGGTTTCATCGGCATATAACAGTAGGTCGTCGTTAAGATTATTAGGCATATCGTTCCCGTAAATATTAAATAATTTATGTCCAAGTAGGCTGCCTTGGGGAAATCCACTTTTAATGGGCCTAGGAGAGGAGATACTATCTCCATTAACCGAAAATGATCTGCCGGAAAGATAGTCACGGAGAATTTTTATTAGTTGGTAGGGAAACGAGTTTAAGGAGTTTGAAGATAAGACATGACAAATTCTGTCGAATGCTTTACTAATATCCACGAATATGACTCCAGTCATTTGACCGTTAGAACGGGAATCCTGAATAAGCTCTACAACACGCCAATGGTGAGTTGAATGCTGTCTCCGACACCCCATTTGGTCGGGGTGAACTATGTTGTTGATGTTGCAGAACTTTTCAAGCCTTCTGACAAGGACATATTCGTAGATTTTAGAAAGTAAAGAAAGGAGACTATGGGCCTGTTCACATAGGAGTCCGTTGCGTTGCGTTAAGGAAAAGATGACGTTGAGACGAAAATAAACCAATCATATGCCTCCAAACGATTAGCAATGAAATTTTTAACGCCTATGATTGGATTATTTTCGTCTCAACGTAATCTTTTCCTTAACGCAACGCAACGGACTCCTATGTGAACAGGCCCTAATAGGTCGATAATTAACTGGGTTAGTGGGTTCGGATCCTGGCTTATGAATGGGGACAACAAAAGCATCCTTCTATCACCTTGGAAAATAGTTTAGTTTCAAGAGATTATTGATCATGCATGCTAGGTAGACTAAGGGCCTGTTCACATAGGAGTCCGTTGCGTTGCGTTAAGGAAAAGATGACGTTGAGACGAAAATAAACCAATCATAGGCGTTAAAAATTTTACTGCTAATCGTTTGGAGGCATATGATTGGTTTATTTTCGTCTCAACGCCATCTTTTCCTTAACGCAACGCAACGGACTCCTATGTGAACAGGCCCTAAGTATTTAGTCGGAAGGTATTTTAACATGTTAGTTGGAATGTTATCATGGCCAGGAGCTTTACCCTTTTTGAGCTTATCAATATAACATAAAATCTCTGACGGTCAAGTGTTCGCAATAGGTTTTAAATTATTTAAAACGTGACTTTGATTACTTAACTGATGATAATTTTGTTGAAGTACTAGCATGAGGGATCGAGTGTCCAATACATCCTGGTTAGAGGTAAACTGCCTAGCGAGGCTGTTAGCCAGAATCCCAGCTTTATCATTATTCGAAATAGCTATTGCGTTGGGGGCTGAAAATTTTGTTGTTAAATTTCTAATAACAGTTTACCGCAAGCTGATTCTGCTCCACAATAGTGTTCTATTTCCCGGAACCAGGAGATGTCACTTTCAAATTAGGTTGTCTAGATCTCTACACTATCAATCCCTGGTCATAGCATTATTTGGAATGTAGAGGTGGAGAGTTGGGATAAATAATGCATGTGAATATTTTCTCTCGAAATCCCCTGAGGAGTTGAAAAATTCTATTGGTATCATAGTTATCTCTCATCGGGGTCGTTTCCACAAAATTAAGATTCCAACTAACGACGACCCTAGTAAAAATCTAAATGTTTTCTGTCCCGTTTTTGTTTTGTGTAGATTACAATGTGATTTTGTTAGATTTAGTCATCAGTTATTTACAAATTGGGCGCCATTTCTCAAGTAAGCAAGGAAAAAGACTAGACTTGGAAGCCATAAGAAATTAAAATATGATATTTTAAACAATTAATCATACACTGCAAACTGAAATGAATTTAAGCCGACAACTGTATAATGCAACATTATTAAGAGAAAATATGAAAAATCCGTCAAAAAAGAAACTTAAATTTCACATAAAGATAGGGTAGAAATTACGACTCGAAAGCTTTCTTACCATAGGTTTATCCTGTAAAATTCTAAGAAATTCCAGGAGACTTCAGGGGCCAAATGAAAGAAAAAAATCTAATATGGAGGTACTTGTCCTGAGACATTTGCACAGAACCTCAGAAAGGGTTGAATATTTTTTATCTGGAAGCACTATCATGAAGCTACAGCTTCATGAATAACTTTCACCACCACGCCGTATAACTCACTGAAAAATCGTCACTTCACTTACATGTCGCGCCATCTACCGGTGAGCGACAATAATCGGTCCATTTTTCGAAAAATTCCCCATTGAAGCTTACGCTCCTTCTGTAGCTTCATGGCACTATACAAATGAGTCAACATTGTTTCCTTGGTGCACCTCAATTTTGGTCTTAAGGGACGACGCTCGCACCTTCCCTCATCCATTCTGATTTCGTGGAAGGAGTTTCCGGTCTACGGATTTAACATGTCCATATCAAACCTAGACACGAGAGAAAGTATTTAATAGCGTTCATCGGAATCCGATCTGAGCACCCCCAGTCCGAAGCCCAACGTGCTACCACTAGGTTACAACAGGCTAATACATGGCTGACAAAAGAGAGAAATTGATATCAGTAATCTATATGAACTCCATGATACTAACTTTTAACGTTCGAAATCTGGCAACAGAAACCTTATTTTTTTGTATTAAATGGTTGTGTATTGTTTATGTCAAGAAGAAAGTGAGAGTGGAGCAAAATTTGAATGCATATATGACGATTTTTATATAATTAAATTGTTTTAAATCTTTGTAAAATTATTAATATAGTGTACATATTTTAACAATTTGAAATTAGATTATTGAATTTTTTATTCTTAGTACGAAACTTTCACAATGACAACCAGCGCATCTAATAGTCACGAAAAGTGCGTAATGTCCCACCGTCTCCGAAACTTTTTGAATAATTTATAAGTCTCAAAATTTGTATATAAAATATGTTTTTAAATGTTTGTATTACGTATTCGGTATGTTATCATGATAGGGAAACTTTGTCCAACTAAAATTTTTATCATACAAGAGTTAGTCAATGTAGCCATTTGAATGTTTGTATATATATTACGTAAATTGAACAAATGAATTCTGAATAGTTTACTATTTTAAATTTCTATTAGGGATAAAGCTATGACTGAGAAGTTAATGGAAAAGTTGTCAAATGCTGATTATCCATTTTGTGATGAAGTAACAAAATATGAAAAATTAGCTAAAATAGGACAAGGAACTTTTGGGTAAGTAATTAAATAATCAGTCATAAAAAATAAGTTTATTTGTAAGTATAGTGAAATGAACTAAGTAACTCATAGGATCTATTGTACTTTAAAAATGGATATATTAGTTACCCAACCTAACCTAACCTAAAAAAAAAAAAAAAAAGAAAACGAAATGTTCCTCAAACTGTACTATATTCTTTAGTATGTTCTATTAGATTTAATTTGAATATTTTCGTCTATATTATTTAGTCTATAAAAATATCCATTATGATTATTTTATAAATATATATATTTTTTTTGGCATTAATTGCATACATTGACCGTTGTAATTAATTTGAATGTACTCCATAGCGAAGCACAGTATTCAGCTAGTAGATATCATATACCAACCATAAATCTTGAATCTATCCTATGCTTTATTACACCAAGTTAATATAAATTTTTAAAAAAGACTTATAAACAGATATCTTCTTTCAGATAACATATCAGAAAGACAATTTTCACAGTGGAATAAAATGTTAAAAGAAAACTACTTCTATTTTTCATGACACAGGGCAGTTTCACTTAAAAATTAAAATTTCCTTTTTGGAAAAGTTTGGTTTCTGGGGCCCCTTATGCCATCTTGGATTTAAAAAAAAAATAAGTTTATTAAAGGCATCAGTCTCTGAATCTGAAAATATCCTTTCTCACTGCTTTACATTTTACAAATAGTTAACAGTAGTAAAATACCATAATTATTAAAGAGCATTATAGTAATAGTTTTAAAAGAATATGTAACTGCTTATCAATCTAAAGATTAATAAAATTTTGTTTTTTGCATCTAGTGAGGTATTTAAAGCTAGACATAGAACTACTCGGAAAGTTGTTGCTCTAAAAAAAGTGCTTATGGAGAATGAGAAGGAAGGAGTAAGTATAATTTATTAAATTATAGACCTTTCAAAAGTTTCTGTTCAAAATCTTGAAAAGTTATTTGTTTAAAGATACTATACGCTTAACTAAAACATTAAAGGTTTTTTTAATGTTCTTTTTTTTCTTACTTGTTTATTGGATGTTGACACCATATATAAAGTGTTCTAATATTCATGAAATAGATCTTAAGAGATTTTGCTATGTTATATCAAATGTGTTGTTGCATTTTTTTATAGCTTTGACATTGTGAAATGAAAATGCTCATTTAAAATTAATGAATATATTATAAATGATAACTAAGTTGGGGAAAGACCAGAGACATGACTATATTTTCTTGCTGTAATTTTGACTGACAGTTAAATTTACTTTCCTATGTTTTATTTCGAAGACCAAAATTATTTCTAATCATTCTCATGAATTATTTTAATGAACTGCAGTGCTCTGCTTTCGTTACTTCTATTTCAAATATTTGACCTTCAGCCATTTTTTTAATCTTTAAACATGGGCGATTTTGGTTTTTCAGGGTAGGATCTTGAATTTTAATTTTTTTTTTCTTCTTCTTGCTACTGTATCAGCATTTTCCAAAACAAATGTTTCACCAACATATTTGTGCAAAATTTTAGAAAATTCATTGAAATATGAATCTATTATAAGTTGGAGTTTCTCCACTGAATATATGTTTCAGTTAACATTTTGAAAAAAAAAAACTATATTTGACATTGTTTATTCCCTTTGTTACCACCAATAGGTTTTTAAATTGTTCATTGTAATATCACCAACTTGAACAAGCTATGAAGGTGAAGCCTTTCTTTTTCATGGAGTAAATGCAGTTTCAGAGAAAGGGTAAGATCTCACCAAGCCTGTAAGCTTTAATTGCCTGGACTGATGCTGAAATTAGCCCAGGTAAAACAGGGCAGTTGCCTCTAGATGCCCTTAACCACAGATATTGGAAAATACTATCAGACAAACAGAGTTAATTAATTAAGAAAGTGATGAAAATAGACCAAATTGGGTCACAAAATTTAGCAAAATTAATAATTGGTTTACAGAGAAAAGTTAAATAGTGTTGGAAGTATGTTGTTTTTGTGCAGAAATATATGTATAAAACTAAGGGCTGTTGCTCTGAAACGTTCATTATGCTGTTATTCAAGATTTCAAAAATTTGTACTAAAAGAATTTTTGTTTAAAGCTGATCAATGGTTTCAATGGATTTAAGGAAGTATGAACAAAAAGTTAGAAAAGCATTCTTGACAGATTTGCATAAAAATTTCTCTTTTATATTTTAAAAAATAATGTGAGAAGTGAGGAAATATTTAAAATTTTTCATTTGTTTTGTCATGTATTACTTTTTCACTAACAGTATTCCATTCATTTCTGAAAATTCTGCCAGGGAAATTGCTTTGTAATTTATCCTAATTTTATGAATAGTAAGTGATTGTGTAAATAATGGCTATGTTTATAAAAGTCTAAGACTTTTAAAACTTAGTTTGTAATAGGTTTTCATTCAGGCTTCCAGGGATACAGCATCTATATAAGATAGAACTTTAAATTCTCTCTTTTGATGGTAAAAGGTAGTATAATTTTGCATAATAGTAAACCTAAGTTTCTGTCACTTAAGAACTCTGTCTCTGCCTCTTGTGTTTATCATAATTTTAAGATTTTTTCATGGGGAAAGCATTAAAGGAAATAGAAGAGTAAAAGAATAAGGAAAAATGGAATAAAAATTGTTGAAATATCTTAGGAGAGAGAAGGAAAAGAAATTTAAGTGTAAAAGCAAATACAGTCGAACCCCATTATATCCGAACCATTAAGAAAAATGTTAAGTCACAAAATGTACAACTCATTAGTTGCTATGTGTATTCAATAATGATGTATTAAAAAATGATAAAATCTATTAAAAATGATCATTAATGAATTAAATTGACTAAAATCGATTACATTACATTGACACAAAATGTTACTAATAAAATTAAGTAAAAATGAAGACAAATGGAAATAAATTCATTTTACTTTCAATTGTTGCTCACAGTTTTGATACAGAAGTAATTGGTAATCTTCTACTAATGTGATGCTGATTTCAAAAACATTTTATGAATTTCTTTGTCCAACACATCAAATGACTCCAACACTCTTTCTTCCACTGTTTGTGTAGACAAAAACTTATTACTTACATGCATCGCTGCTGTAGCATCTGAGATGGTGGGGATTTTGTCATTTATGTGTTCCTCTTCATCAGCATCAGATGCAGAATCTTTGATTTCAGGATGATTCATTGTAATTTCTTCCACAATGTTTTCATCAGTCAGATTTTCACTTGTAATGACTTCATCATCACATGTTTCGAACAATTGCATATCACAATCTGAGAATGATGAAATTTTGTGCTTTTCTATCCACATCGCGATAGGTAAATCTTCATCATCATCTTCTTCAACATTCAAAAAAAGTCAGAAGTATACTGAAAAAATGGTTCGTTATAGCAGATTCTTAAGATTTCGGAGGTTCGTTATAAAAGGATAAATTAGCATTAAATACAATAGTAAAAAGGCGGGAGTAAAATTTTTTTACGTTATATCCGTGAGTTCGTTATAAACTGGGTTCACTATAACGAGGTTCGACTCTATTATAAAATGGAAGAGAGGAGAGAAAAACAAAGACAAAACAACTGTTAATTGTTTATTTACAAAATGCTCGAAGTTTGAAAGAGGTGTAACAAAAATAATGATAATAACATTGAGGGTAATCATCTGGTTAAAATGATATTCCAAAATATTTCAACTATGTGGAAGGAGGAGGAAAATAGAAAAGCAGGATGAAATTCAGAGAGCCCTTAAAAAAAGGAAATGTGCAGTTTGGGTTGTTTAGTCACTCTTTTATCACATTAAAAAAGAAAAATAAAATTAAGTCCCCTTTTTTTTTCTTCTGAAATTGTACATGTGCTTGATAGTGGCATGTTCTTTGATATGATTTCTCTATTGCAATATTTCTCTTTAGTATAAACAACTTTAAAATATTGATGGTGATTTGCTATTTGTAGTTAAAGTAATGGGAAGTAAAGTACTTATGGAGATCGTAATATATGTATATGTCAGAAACGTAATAGACTGTTGTACACAGGCTGTGACAGAGGTTGTATATTAGTCTTTTATCTTAGTTACAATTCTTGTATTAAGGTAA
This sequence comes from Dolomedes plantarius, assembly GCA_907164885.2. Classification (NCBI taxonomy): domain Eukaryota; kingdom Metazoa; phylum Arthropoda; class Arachnida; order Araneae; family Dolomedidae; genus Dolomedes; species Dolomedes plantarius. Next base: position 109,553,325 of record OU015499.1, read on the forward strand.
TATAGGCTTTTAATGTTTTGGTTAATTATGATCTAAATTCACTTTAAGTATTAGTAAAATCTTGTGTTTTCTTTTAATGTGAAAATGACTATATCAATTTGTCAATTTCTGATTGAAACATATGCTTAGTGGCCAGATTATTATGATCACCTGATTGTTTTATGCAAATTAACTAGCATATTGGTATTAGTAATATAAGACTGCTGAGACACATGAGGGAATACTGGGATATTTCAAGGTGCCTAAACTAGCGTTATAGTGTTCAATGATATATTTTGTAGCAGTGTCTGAGCTTAGATTCTTGTGAAACCATGTTTATCCTTAGTTATTTAAATATACTTTATCAATCATGTCTTTCAGTTACATTGAGGGTTTAACTGTGATGGTTAATTCCATTATGATAGTCCTCCATACTATGTTGATTGTATCATATATGAATAGCTTATAGAGTATTCTTTTGCAGACTTTTCCTGCCTGTATTGGTGTACTTTTCACTTCAGATCTCAATTTGGTTGATTGAATTTTTGTGGTACATAGTCACAAGAGGCCTGTGACTAATAGATCAGTTAGTTTCAAATTTTCAAACCCTGGAACGAGCAATTTCTGCTTTTTAAACTTAAAAAAAACAAACACTGACTAATGTTTAGTAAAATCTACATGAAGATATATTCAAACAGTATTAGTTGCTACAAGGGATCCAACAAAGCATTCTAACTGGTATCTTAATAATTTGACCACTCAGTGTATTGAAAATGAGATAATATTAAAAAATCATTACTAATGTATTTAATCTCATTTTAGATTAAATCTCAGTACATTAAGTTCTCAGAATGCTGCATTAGAAAAAAAAGGGGTAAAAGTTTACCAGAATATTTCTAGAATATTTATTTAACTATATGAAATATAAACTATTTAATGTAGTTAAATAATGGAAAATCCGAAGTGCAGTTTTCAAAGCCTATTAGCCATAAAGTAAGTAATCAGATATTGTTTCAAATTAAAATGAAATTAAAGTAGGCAAATATTTGTGTGGAGTACTAGCATTGACGATAAAATGGCGTTTTATACATGTCAGCCCTATTGAAAAGTTAAAAGTTCTGGTGTCACAGAACATTTGTTTTATGAATATTTGTCATTTTTTAACAACATGTTGAACAGCTTTCAGTTTCATAAACATACTGTTATGTACATGAAAATTTATCTGTCATATAAATGAGTACAAACAGAAATGAATTTGTTACATTTTAAATGTAAACCATCATGGAAAATAAAGCTTTTTTTAAGTCCATTGTTAGTATGTGTCATTTACTTATTATTTGAATTTTCAGTTTCCAATTACTGCTTTGAGGGAGATAAAGATTCTTCAGTTATTAAAGCATGAAAATGTTGTGAATCTTATTGAAATATGCCGGACCAATAAAGGTTGTTATCCTCTCTCCTCTCAAATGAAAATTTATTGCTATGCAATTTGGTGTTTAACATACATATCTATTGTTATTTGCCTGCCTACTTGGTTATGAGAAATATTTTTTTATTTATTTTTCTAAACTTCAGTATGTATATTGATAAAATTTGTAGAGAGGAAAGAAATGTAGTAATGATACAAATTGTGTATAAATTTTATTATATATTTATTAAAAAGTTATTAAATTTTCAAAAGCACAGCAAAATTGCTTGTGTTTAATTTATTTTTCAATTGAAAAAGTTGTAATGAATGTATGATAACATTTTTGTTTTTAAAGTAGGTCATTGATATTCTATATACACCCATACCTCGCTTTACGCCCTAGATACGTTCCAGAAAAGTTGGCCGTAAAGCGAAAAGCTGTATAACGAATCAATTATTGTGATACAAACCCTTACAAATGTAATTGGATCTGTTCCAATTTTTTTATAAATAACTAGGGGCTTCGCGCCTAGCCTCGCTACGCTCGCTCCTCTGGTGAATCAAGTGAATGAATGACTCAATAGTTTTTTACAGCGATTGAGTCATTCATTTGTTTACAGTTGAAGCTTTCCCCCCCCCCCCCCTCCCGACGAAATGGATGAAGCCCGGCGAAATGGATGAATGGATGAAAAATCGGATCTTCTTTCAAAGGAAGCAAATGAGAAGATTTTTTTTAAGTATTTCTTTAAAATTCAATTAAAAATTGAAATTTTAAGATAGAGACTTTAAATGAAGTTTATATGAATGAGAAAGCTTTCATCTTCCAGTTGATATAAATATTTTCTTTGTAACATAATAAGTCTGAGCGCATCGAATTTATATATCTCGAAACACATAAATTTTTCCAAAAAAAGGGTTTTCAATTTTAATAAAAATATCAGTCTGTTTTAAATTATTTTTAAACAAATGAGGTCTTGTTTGAAGGAAAAATGTCTGTAGTCTTAGATTGTAAAAAAAAAAAAAATTCTACGATCCTTTTTTGGCGAGTTATCGTAATCTGAACATGAAAAAGTCAATATTTTCCCACAAAACATAAAATAAAAAAAATAAAAACTTAAAGTCCGACGAATATGAGACATGTCTTACTTTCTTCCCCACATTGTTCTGCATCGATTGGTATCGGTCTCGACCCCATACCCCCAGCGGTTTCGGAGGAGATAGCGTGACAAGCTTTTCACGGCGGCGCCGGCAGCGGCAGTTAGTTCTTTTTAGAATAGAGAGATATAGTTTTTGTTTCATAAAGCATTTTATTATTTTTCTTTCTTATAAAAATGCCTATATAAAAATAAAAGTACAAAACAATATAATAATAAACAGAAATTTAAAAAAATAAACATATAAATAAAAAACAAAAGAAATCATATGCACATATGTATACCTATAATAAAACACATAAAATAAATTGTTTAAAAACTGTTTTAATCTGATGACGAAGATTAACATTAAGAATTACTGAGCTATAATATGTTGCCATCATCACTTTCTGCTGTTGTGGCCGTATAACGAAATATTGTGGGCCGTAAATCTAAAAAGTGCCATAATTTAAAAAGGCTGTTATAGTAAAATGCAGTATAAAGAGCATCTGTATACCAAAATTAAATAGGTATATTTAATTTTGGTTTCACTAGTGCATTAGGGAATATTTTCCCCCTCAGATACTGGGGTCACCCTGTGGGACTTTTTTAAAGATATATGAACCAGAAATAGATGTCATTAAACACTGAATGTCTGTGACAAGAACTTGGTAAGAAAAAAAAAAAATGAGAATTGTTCAGAAGGAGATAGAGAGGGTTTCATATGCTAGTTGCATCTATTCCTTGAAATTCCTTCAAATGTAATATCTGAGGCAATGAAATTTAAGAATCTTCTTCATAAATGCTCCTTAGAACTTCAATTTTTAAAATCATACTTTTTTTTTTAAAAGTCTATAATGGTTTTATTAATAATAGACCATATAAGGTATATGAAATGACAGAATTTCTATGTTAAAAAAGAATTTAAAGTTTGTTTTGGAGTTATTGACTGAAACAAAAATCATATATATTTTCCCTGACATGAGAAATTAAGAATAATATGAGCTGTTATTTTTGAAATTGGTATAAGTCCATTTTTTCATGTTTCGAGCTATTTAAGGGTTTGCATTTGAATTTAAAAATATTGACAGATGTTAATCAATTAGAGTGATGTTTTTAACAGTATACACCATTTAAATTTTATTACAAAATAATTATTAATAAAATTATTTAAAAAAATGATTTTTTTAGCTCCAAATGGACTTATACCACTCTCAAAAATAACATATTATAAGAAATAAAAACGAGGAAATTTAAGTCCATATTTTTATAGATTTTAGCTTCACTGAAATGGGTTTTTTAATGTAAAAAATAATAATTAAAATGAAGATATGTAAATACATGAATAACTAAGTTTATTAAGAAATAATTTCAGATATACAGTGGAATCTCGATCGTTTTTCAAGGGACCGATTGAAATGAACAATAAATGTGGGAAAACGATAGATGCAGAAACATAACAAGGCAATATGATCGTTGGGACTGGATAAAATGAACGACACGTACGGAAAAACGATAGATCGAGATTCCACTGTATTAAAAAGATGATATAAATAAACAAGTGTAAAATGTAAATTACTTCGTTAAGATAACTAAAAAAAAATTTGTATTCTAAACTTATTTCTCCTTTACAGTTAGCATACTGAAGTATTTATGGTAAATAGGTAGTATAGGCAGTAAACTCATCATATCATTGTATTTCTCTCTTGTTATAGGTCTTGAAGTTTTATACAGTGGCAACATAGTAATTTTGCTGTGGTGTTTAGGTCTAGGTGTCTATATCTTACTAAAATTACCGTTAACTCGTTTATTTTAAAAAGTGGACTTATATCACTTTAAAAAAATAACAGCTCATATATTGTTTTTGAAAGATTTACTTTGGTTGTAACTCTAGATGAATATATTTTATTTTTTTGAATTTGCATTGTGCTTTCTAGAAACGTAGTAGCTGTTGATAATCTGTGTAAAGTTTAAAAATAATGTGTTTATTTACATGAAAAATTTTGTGTTTTGCAGCAACACCATATAATCGAAGCAAGGCAACATTTTATCTCGTTTTTGACTTTTGTGAACATGACTTAGCTGGCCTTCTGAGCAATGTGAATGTGAAATTCTCTCTTGGAGAAATAAAAATGGTCATGAAGCAACTTCTGAATGGCTTGTATTTTATTCATAGTAATAAAATTCTTCACAGGTAAAGTAATTTATGGGCATATAAAATTTATGTGTACTTCATGATAAATTTGTAATTGTTGTTTTTAAGATTTTGTTAGTACAGTACAACCTCCCAAATTTGGAAGTCTGAAATCTGGAAACCCCCCCTAGTACGGAGCATTTTAATAAATGGCCAATTCTACTTTTCCATTTTACCGATAGATGTCGCTACTGAAATGATTGGTTAAAAAACCCCTTTTCTTTCAAGGAAGTGACAGCAGCGATTTTGAAGGCTGTGTCTGGGAAAGAAGCTGAAATAGCAGAATTTGTAGAATGTGCAAATAAAGGCAACATTAACTTGGATAAATCGGACATACAGGAAGTGCGAGACATCGGCAAAAATGTTCTGATCTTTGGTTTTCTGAGCGATTCTGAAATTATTTATAGTGTGGTAAATAACAAAGGTTATGATGACAGCGATCATGAAAGTGATTCAGAATGCCCCCAAAACGAAAGAATGTCAACAGAAGACCGGATAAAAGCATTATTAGGCTTAGAACAGTGGAATTTATCTTGGAACATTGAAATTATGGCAGTATATAGAATTCAAGAAAAAATAATTTCTAATAAGTCGAAACTAAAGCAACAGACATTATTGACTGAAATGTTTAAATTATAATGTAAATATATGTTCTGTATTCTGGTTTATTTAATAATTACACCATTTGACATGTTTTTTTAAGTGTGTTTACTTTTTTCTTAAAATTTTGTAGAGTTATTTAAAAACTTCTCAAATCTGGAATTGTCATGTCCTGAACAATTCTGGATGAGAGGTTCACTGTATTATGATTTTCACTTTTTTAAACCTGGTTTAAAGCTAATTTGAATTTTAAATTTTCCTGAAGAAATTTTGGTTTTTGTGAGTGAAATATTGTCTCCCAATTGAAAGGAATGATGTTTTGCTGGAAATATGTATCTGCATTGAGGGAGCAATTTGAGATTTTTTCCTTACTCATAGAATTAAAACTCTCTTGTCTGTATATAGTATAGGAATAGTCATTTAGTTTCTCTATAGGCAAAATTTTTTCACATGTCAGGCTTAAGCGGTTATTTAATTACTGTCCAATGAATGGTTTGAAAATTTAGTAATGAAAGTGAGACGTAGTTGAAAAAGTCCTGTGGAGCAATGTTTAGTGAAACTCTTCTTAAATGAGAGCAAAAAGAAAATCCTTGTAACAATTTTTCTTATGAGAACAATAAAAACCTATTCCTTTTTGATTAAAAAGGGACCTTTTCCTATTTATTTAACATTGTATTTGTTTTCTCTTTGAAATATTTTTCCAATATTTTTTTTCAAGAAATGCATTTGTTGGAATATATTACAATATTATTTGTAGTGTTTCTTTCATTAATTACCTCTTGATTTAATTCTTTAATTGAAATTTCTTTTTCATCAGAAAATTATTTATAATTGAAATTAAAGTAATACATAGTAGCTGTTTTTTTTTTTTTTTTAATTTACACTTACTATTTATATAGTTAATTTGCTTTTTTTCTCTCTATAAAGGGCTTTTTTTTTTTTGGTATGCCTACCTTCTTTTTTTTCTCCCCATAAATTAATTCCTCTGGAAATCTATAAAGTTTTAGTAGTTGTACATTTAGAAATTTGAGAATTTGAAATTTCCTGACGTTTTTTTATTAGTAATGTTTCTGAAATTTCTTCATCTTAAAGTTTATTTCATATAAGGACATTTTTTTTCTCCTTAAAAAAAATAACCTTTCAGAAATATTAAATAATTTTTATTTGCATCTTTATTTGTCCTGATCTATCTTGCTTTAGAAACATCTTGCTTCACATATAAAGAAGTCTTCCATCTTTAAAGATTCATGTGATTTTTAGTTTATGATGGTGACAGCTATATAACACATATCAGTGTGCACTGATATGTGTTTTTCATTTAGTTCACACCCATTTTTCTGCTTGCAATAAATTGTTACGTTTTCTTTTTTAATTTAAATTAATTAAGATTGGAAAATTGGGGAAAATTTAATTAAGATTGTTAAAGCTTACATACACTCTTAGAGGTGTTTAAGAAAATGTAATTGCATGAAACATATTAACTTAATTGCGTTGTGGTTGGGAGCAATAACCCTTTTAAAAAAATACCTGGTTCATTTGCTGATGCCCCTGCTGTAGAGGGTTGAATCATGAAAATTATTTTTTAAATTAACTTGACCAAAATTCACTCTGAAAGAAAACTGAAATGAGAATTACCTAAAAGGGAATTAAAAAAATCTACGAGACAATTGAGTGATATGACTAAATTTTACAATAAAATAACATGGTTTATTAATACTCTATATGATTAACAATTACAAAGCCTTTCGACATTAAAGCCAATTTCATCAAACAAAGAACCAATATTCTCTCATTATACCTTATTACTTGACACATTATATAAAAGTTTAATTAAATGACTCTCTAGTAAAGTGGCTGGCGAAAAAAAAACTAAAGCTTAATTGAATGACTTTTTAACAATTAAAAAAAATGGGAATTAGATTAAATTTACTGTTTGCAGACATGAAGAGGTTAGTGGGGATTGGGAGAAGGCAAGGTTGTCAACTCGGCAAGGCATGTCAATTCTAATTCTTCTCTTTCCTTCATCTCGGAATCGCTGAGGCAAGCTGGTCACACCAAGGGAAGAAAATGGACTTCACTGCTCGTAGGTGCTGCTTCAAGTTGCCCCACCTCCAAAAATCTCCGACGACGAAGGGCCATTTACCCCCTTGTAACAGTCTGCTCGCAAGATGGTAACAAAAAAAGATGTTTGCTCGGTGCCGAGGATTTAGGATGGAAGATCTTTTTACAACAGCTTGTGAGATGTGATTTAACATAATTGATGTTGAATATAATTTATGTTGACCTTTACTCTTCGTTAATGCTATAGTTTTAAACTTTTGGATTAGGTGTGGTGATGCTGTTGGTTTTCATGTATTCATGCACGTCTGCAGGTGTTTTTGTTGAGGAATGCTGAGTTGTGCGAAAAACATTAGGATGTCTGTTTTGGGGATGTTTCTTGAAATGAATACTTTTGCTAATCCTTTTATCCAGTGTAGTTCTGGGGAAAGTGCTACGGAATACTGCGAAAATGGCAACAAGCTTGTGGATAGATTACATTGCCTTATCAGACCAGTTCAAACATGGGGAATGGAATAGGGTACAAAACTTTCTTATAAGAGAAAAAATAAAATATTATTCTTTAAAATTTAATATTTAATATTACTTATTTAATCACCAGCCACACGAAACTATTATATATACCAGCCACTTTTACAAGCTAAAGAATAAAATAAAAATTCAATGTTTACAGTCATATCTAATTGTTTAAAGTTAAAGAATCAAATATTAATGCTTGCTGTTATCCAATATTTTAATATAATTTCAGCTCTCTGTCCATTATCAGAAAAATTGCGCACTTTTTCTAATAATCTTCAGTAATAATTAAGCAATTAAAAATTGGATCATTGCTAGTTGAAACAATTGAGTAGAGGCTTACAGGGTTTTAACAATGCTAATATATTTAATGACAGGGATTACAACGTGTTATTTATTAATTATATCCTATAATATTAATTATTAAAAGTGTTTTACCACCGCAAAATTACAAACAGGTTTTTGCTGAATTGAATCTCATTATAGCAACTTAGAACAAATTTATTCTTAAAATCGTAATTAATGTCAGTATGTTTTTTAAAAATTTGTTTTGTTTATGCTTTCAGCTTAAAAGTGTCTTATATGTATTTATCCATTAAAAAAACTATCATAAAGATGCTTTTGTTATGAAAAATAAAATTAATTAAACAGAAAATTGTCTTTCCTTTTTGTGCTTTATTTAGTTAACAGCTTTTTTCTTTAATCGTTCGTTATCACCAAAAAAAAAAAAACCTGAATTAGGCAGAGAGGTTATTGGATTTTTGCTAATATATTAAAAGTGCTAATAATTCTGTTTAGATTATTTTTTCTGTGTTGATATAAAACCAGGAGCATTATAAATCCTATTGTTTTATTTTAGATGGTCATCTTGATCTAACAGATGTCTCTATTAATTTGAAACAAAGAGCAGAAATTTTAGACTTGATCCCAAGTTTCATTTACTGTATCTTGTTCATCTTTAAAGTAGAAACAGTATTTTGAAAGGCTGATCAGTCAGTACTGATGCTCGATTTTGGAAAAGAAGATTATATTTTATATAAATGTGTTTGACAAGTCGGTTTTCAAGAGAATTATAAATAAACTAGATAAAAACCCGAATTTTGCTACGGAGTACATTCAAATTAAATACAACGGTCAATGTATGCAATTAATGCTGCCCCCCCCCCCCAAGAAAAAAATATATATATATATATATATATATATATATTTTAAAAAATCATAACGATATTTTTAAAGACAAAAAAATGTAGAAGGAAATATTCAAATTAAATCTAATAGAACATAGTAAAGAATATAGTACAGTTTGAGGAACATTTCTTTTACTGTATTTTAATATTTTTTTTGTCAATTTATTTAGCACATGATGATAAATTGATGTAAAGTATCACAAAGAGAAAAGAAACCATGTGATCAGCATTTAATAAATTAAATTCTAAAAATTAATCATTAAAAATTCACCAAAAATCAGAAAATGGAGGTAAAGATTCAAAAAAGATTTTATTTTAAAGAAATTTTTATGATCTTTCTCATGATATAAATTTTATAACCCTCGGATTATTATTTTTAATGCAAACTTTAAAGAATGTTTCAAAAAACCGCTTAAAAATTTAGTTTAAAAAAAATCTAAGAAGATTTTTTTAAAAATCTCTCTTAGTGCACCCCTACACTATAAGAAGAATCGCCATGCAAAATTTCTGCCCTTTAGGTCCAGTGGTTTGGTCTGTGCATTATGTCAGTCAGTCAGTCAATTATGGAACTGTTATATATATATAGATATATAGATAGATAGATAGATAGAGAGAGAGAGAGAGAGAAGGAAAAACTCCTAACTGTGATGCTAAGTTAATTTAATTCTGCTTTTAATTATAACAAATTGTGATAGAATCTGATTTTTGGTATTATGTTATACATAAATTATTATACTATATTGATGTTTTGTTTTACATTACAGGGATATGAAAGCTGCCAATATTCTCATCACAAAGAATGGTGTTTTAAAACTTGCTGACTTTGGTTTGGCTAGAGCTTTCAGTGCAAGTAAAAATGGCCAGCCAAATAGATACACAAATCGTGTTGTTACTTTGTGGTATCGACCCCCAGAACTGTTACTTGGTGACAGAAATTATGGACCTCCTGTTGACATGTGGGGAGCAGGTTGTATAATGGCTGAAATGTGGACAAGGAGTCCGATAATGCAGGTGTGTCATGAAGTTTTACCTTAAGCTCATTGTAATTCATTTTCACTAAATGAAGTCATTTTTTATCTGTTAGACTTCAGTAAATCAGTGTATTTTTTTAATGCTGTTTCATAAAGATCCATTGTATAATTAGAAAAGGCAAATTTTGTTATGTGCTGCAAAAATATAAATTTTTTAATCAGGAATTACAGTAGGTTTTCATCTTAGTTATGATTATGCTATAATTGCATAATTGATATGTCAGACATGAAAAAAGTGAAAGAAAATATTTTCAAGATCATAATTTGTTGTAGTTTTGTTGGTGTAATTTTTCTTTGGAATTTTTACCTGATGTATGATATTATTATTAAAAGTTAGTTAAAACTAGTTTATGTGCCCATTATATACTTTTTGAATTAAAATTTTTTTCTGGTGAAATTCACATATTTAGGTACTTCTAGTGCTTATTAAGTTATTATAAATTAAAAGTAATTCCTTCATTGAAGAATTAATGAATTATTTATTTAATGGCTTTAGGGTGCTACAGAACAGCAGCAGTTAAACTTAATTAGCCAACTCTGTGGATGTATCAATCCAGAGACATTCCCAGGGGTAGAGAAACTAGAATTGTACAACAAATTAGATGTAGTCAAGGGGCAGAAGAGAAGAGTAAAAGAGAGATTGCAGGTAAATATATATTTTTTTCTTTGTGTGTATTGGTTTTTGGAAATTCTTTTTGTAATTTTGCAATGTTCAATAAAATTGAACAGTGAATTAATACTTTTATAATCCAAATTCAGCATTGTTTGCTAAGACATTTGAATTGCAAATGTGACCCTAAACTTAAAATTTGAATAGTGGTGTAATTGATATTCACTTTTATATTGTTATGCTAACATGAAGCTATAAACTAAAAGGAAATGTATATTGTATAAAAGTAATGTAAATGAGATGATATTCATGCTCAATAGAATTTTGTTATTAAATATTTTGTTCTGGAGCCTTAAAATGGCCGTATTTTTGTTAAGTAGAGCAGTGTATCCCCCCCCCCTTTTTTTTTTGTAGTACGGAAGCATTTTTTTAACAAAAAATCATTGTATCATAAGTATGCTAAGATCATGTAGATCTTTTTCTTCTTTTAACTTTTTTCTGTTTTCATTTACTTTTTTTAATGTTCATAGGTATGCCATAAGTAGTTAGTTTAGAAGTCATTGAAGATTTTATAGCCCCAAATCTGTTTTATGCTTGATTAACTAGTAATTAAATACTAAACATTTTAAAAATGAATGGAAAACATTCACGGAGATAAGTTTGCTTGAAAAATTTATAAAAACATGTCATGCTGTCAACTTCATTGATAGAGTTAATCCACATGTTATTAAGTGAATCTGGACTATTTATCTCTCTTTTTATTTTATTTTATTATTATTTTTTACTTATAATTTAATGCTCCTTAAATGTAAACTCAGACTTTTAGTGTAGTTGGTTATTGATGTATGAAAAATGTTTTTCTTTTATGTTCAATTATATTAATTGTTAATATTGTCCACTTTATAGCCTTAATAAAAGATAGAAGCCTTCAAAAAAACTTATTTTTTAGTTCATAATCTAGATGGAAAACCTGCATTAAAGTCAATATATATTTATTCTGTATGTATTTATGTATATATATATTATATATATACAGGGTGGTCATAAAAAATAACTTTGCTGATATATGGACCTCTAGTGGCTGTTACTTTCAACTGATCGAGATGAGATTTCAGATATAGTTATTCAGAGGTGTGAGCTCAGGATTCTGTGAACGGCAACTAAGTGGCGCTCACGGTTACGGTTATAAGTACAGAAATTCAAAATTTTCAACTGTCAGCACCCATTTTTTACCATCGCAAAATGCTCAGCTCATGCGAAAACCCTAAAGAGCATTGGAATGGTACGTGTATCACAAAAAAAGGATGCATCATCCATACACAAAAAACACCTCTGTGAACGGCCTATGATGGTACCCATGTGGAAAATGTGTAATCCAAATGAAAGTTTTCTTTTATCCGATCTGTGTTATCATCAGTGATTGATGCCTTCCCTCTGTCATTTGCAAATTTCCTCTGTGTGCCCCGATTGTGTTTTTTTTTTTTTGCCATTTGCAGAGCTGTTTTTTTATGTGTGCATAACACGTTCGTTTTTTGTGATACACGTACCGTTCCAACGCTCTTTAAAGCTTTCGCATGCTCTGAGCATTTTCGGACGGGAAAAAGTTATCATTGCCCTTTTGAAAATTTCAAGTTTCTGTACCTACAACCGCAACCGGGAGTGCCACGTGGTTGCTATTCACAGAATCCCGAGCTCATATCTCTGAATAACTATTTCTGAAATCTCGATTGGTTGAATGGAACAGCTGCTAGAGGTCCATATATCAGCAAGTTTTTTTATGACCACCCTGTATGTATGTGTGTGTGTGTATGTATATATATATATATACACTCATGGACAAAAAAAATTAGCCCACCAAGAAGGAGTCGTCAAAATGAAACGAAATTTTACATACGTAATGACTACTTTGATATAAGTAAATGATAAGAAAATCAAAGAAAAAGGATAATTTATTTCAGAGAAAAAGGCAAAAGAACGGAGGAGTTAATACTCCGTTGGACCCCCTCTAGCGTGAATGTGTTAGCAATAGCGGCGGCATTGGTTATTTTGTTTACCGTGCGTTCTCGTATCTGCGAATCTTTCCCGAAGCAATCGCTTTGGGGTTAAACGTCATTAATTATGCATGCGTTTTCTGGGCACGCGTAACCTGCGGCGCATGCTCCGTGGGAGCGACTAATAGTATAAATGGAATGAGTTTTTCAGCTTTCCAGCCAGACCAGAGCAGAGCAGTTCGACGACGTGCCGGAGCTACGGACGCGCCTGTTAATTATGTTAAAGGCAACAAATCTTGTCTCCAGTTTTAAACGATTTTAAATAAAAGGAGTTAGATGCTCATTCGCCTGGTCTTCATTTCCCGTACTCACCTGAGCTTTGCTACACCCATTTTTTATTTTTAGAGGAAGGCAGTTACACCTCATGTAACAGAATGCACGATGCGATACGATCGGGCATTGAGTCATACAAGTTCTGTATGATGTCTTGAGACATTTCGTTCCATATTTGCTGTAACCTTGCCTCTAGTTCATTCAAACTCGTGGGATGCCCAACTTGTCGTCCCAAATGATCCCAGATATGCTCGATTGGAGACAAATCTAGGGATCGGGCAGGGCAAGGAAGGGTATTAACAGTGCGGAGACTGTCTTGTGACACCCTTGCCGTATGAGGCCGAGCATTGTCTTGTTGAAAAATGACTCCTGGGAGCCGTTGCATGAGTGGCAACACATGTGGTTGCAGGATTTCATGAACATACCGCTGGGCTGTCATGGTGCCACGGAACAATACTAGGGGTGACCGTGTATTGTAGGCAATGGCACCCCATACCATCACACCAGCTGTGGGAGCGATGTGTCGCTGTACAGCAAAGGCAGGATTGAAGCATTCACCACGGGCTCCCCACACACGAACACGATTGTCAACACCGAGATTGAAACTGGATTCGTCGCTAAAGACGACCTGGTTCCATTCCGCTGCAGTTCAGTTTCCTCGTGCGTGGCAAAACTCCAAACGGAGGCATCGATGGGTGGGCGTCAAGGGCAGCACACGTAATGGGTGCCGCGATACCAACTGTCCTTCAGCCAGGCGCCTTCGTATGGTTCGAGAAGACACAAAGGCCCCTAGTGAAGGTGCTATCTGTGCCTGGATGGCGGCCGATGAAGCAGTTGGCTGTACGTGTGCATTTCTTACGATGTGGCAGTCTTCTCGACGACTGGTCTGTCGAGGGTGTCCTGATCCTGGTCTTCGTGTACATGACATCTCTTCGTGTGACTTCGTGTACATGACCACCCAGCTTCCATCATCCCGACGATTCTCCCCCTCTCAAACTGCGACAACTGCTTATATTGTCTTCGAACACTGCGTAATGGCATGTCTATCTCATCTCTTGCTTTGTAAATGATTCAGCACACTCAAACAAGCTTTGGTTACCTGTTTTATACTCCACAGAGTATGATGTTCAACGCCCTCTACCGGCTATACGTAATGCACAATCACGCTGCATTTCTAATCATTTGCATATCTCCCCGACATGTACCTTCATTGCAAGTTTCGTTACAATCCCGCAATTATTTCTTGGTGTGCTAATTTTTTTGTCCATGAGTGTATATATAACCACAGTCTCCAGAATTTTAAAAGTTTATTACAGTATGATTGCTTTCAATTTATGCCTTTGTATTTATTAATATAACAATATTTCTTCATATTTTTAGGCATATGTGAAAGATTGCCATGCTCTTGATTTACTTGATAAAATGCTGACCATTGATCCTGCGAAAAGGATTGACAGTGATTCTGCCTTAAATCATGATTTTTTCTGGTCGGATCCTTTGCCATGTGAACTCACCAAGATGCTCTCCCCCTACACTCAATCTATGTTTGAATACCTCTTCTCTAAAAAGAAGCATGAACAAAACAGGCATGCCCCAGGACCTGGTCAACCTTCTAGGGGTCATCCGGGGGGTGGCAATGATGGGCAGTATCATGATCGAGTATTTTAATCAATTTAAGTTAAGTAAGAAAAAATTGTAATTTTGTTCATGAGGCATTTGATATCTTGTCATAAACTGACTAGGAGTTACACAGAATGAGCTTATAAACTGATTTTATAATAAGGTTTGTGTATTCAGGACACATAAACTTTTGAAGCTGTGATCTATTGAAACATTTATATCTTAGAGCTGTTTCTTTCTTGAGATCATTTTTACTGGTAAAAGATATTCTAGAATAACAGTGTATATAAGATTATCTGTCTCTCAATGGCAGAATTTGAGTCAGCATTTCATAGTTACTAGAACTGTCAACACTTAGTTGCCTAATGACGTTTCATGAATCACAACATGTAACATTTTAAACGGGTTGTGTAATAAGCATTTTAACCAGTTTATATAATTTAAGATAAATTTTTCAAAAAAATTTCTGCGTTCCTTCATGGCTTTCTGCCTGATATTCACCCTTTAACATAATGCCTTGATAAACATAACCTGACTGTAGTCAACAGTACACTCAGATGTTGCATTTCCAAAATGCTGTGTGAAGCAGTTGAACCTGCAGGTATGCTATGTTTGAATGTGCCTCCAAGTTGGGAATGTGTTTCTTCTTGCAGTCCTAAGAATTAACATTATGTGCCCTATATTTTGGTTTACATTATACTTTATAACATATATATAAATAATGAAGTTTTGTAATTAGTGAGAATGTACAATCTGCTTGAATGAAATGGCTGCTTTTTAGTGTGTTCATTGGCTAATGACAAATTTAAGTCATACCTATTTAATTTGGGCACACAAGCCGGATTTTTATGTAGAGTGCTTTGACTGCTAACCAAGCTATTGCCAACTGATATATTTTGCATTTATTATTTTTTTTAAAATCTGTTTGACAAGTAGACATCCATAGAGTACAAAATCATTGTGTGAAAAGCCACATCACAGTGTTACCATAGCTACTCTCTTTTTTTCAACCCTCATAGAGCTGCCAAATATTGATTGACCCCAATTCTTATGATTTGTTTCACTGACATCTGGCTGATTCATAAAACATTAGAAAAATTTATAGTTAAAATTATTTCTGAGCCATATATTTTTGTGTTACCACCCTTAATTTTATTTACAGAATTTTGTTATGTATGCTATTGCTGTTTGTCATAATTTTGCCAATCAGTAAGACGTAATGTCTAAAAGTTCAAGAATGAAATTTCATCATCTGTGCTATTCATTATCTGTACACACCAGTGCAAAAATTTTGAGATAAATTTTCCTATTTCCTTGTAAATTAATATTTTGAACTGCTTATAAATGTAACATCCTTGAAGTGCAGGGCAGAAAAATGCTAATTTCACTAAAATTCAGTATGGTCATTCTTAAATTTTGCATTCTGGTCGGTGCTTTCTTTCTGTTTATTAAAAATATATACAGTGGAATCTCGATCTATCATTTTTCAAGGGACTGACTGAACTGAACGATAAATGCGGGAACATAACTAAGCAATATGATTGTCGGGACTGGTGGAAATAAACGACACATATGGGAAAACGATGATTCGGAGAACGATTGATCGAGATTCCACTGTATATATTTAGACATTTTTTCATGACTGCAGAATATATGGCACTGTGGCTGTCTCCGAAAAATTGTGTTTTATACCATCTTGTAATGTAATCTATTTTTATGTTACATGTGTCTTACATTTTATTTTTTAAAATTTTACATGCTCATGGTAATTCCTCTTTCTTTCTTACTTTTCCTTCTGTTTTTGTATTATATTTCTTCTTTAGTAAATGATGAGCAAAACATGTATACCCTGTGATATTTTGTGTGAATTACATAAGGCTCTCTCTCATAAAATTGGCAGCTTGTGTATGCATTCTATGAAACAATTAACTGCCTTGTTTTCTGAAAGAGAATCTTTTTTAGTTTTCTCTGTTTGTGGATGCATGTTTCTATTAATTTCAAATATGCATATGAAATTTTCATTGGTGTTTTGTCAAGGTATTCATTTACGGGAAAAACATTTCTATTTGCAATTTTTTAACTCATCTTTGCGCTTATTTTTAAAAAATGGTCACTTATATACCTTGTTGCCAAAATTCAGCTTTAATTATTGGTATTTAGTCAATAATAAAGTTGATTGAAAATTAAAATTTTACTAGCTACAACCCCTATCATCACCTATGCAATTTGTAAACTATCAGCATCAAATACTTATGAAAACTTCATACTGTATGCAAGCTAATACAGTGTTCCTATTTCAAAAAAAGTTTTCTTTTTCTCTTTATTTTTCATTTTAATCAACTGTGTGTTTAATTTTTTTTTGCTTGAAAATGCTTTAAAAATCATAGGATATACTTTATAATAATGCAGAAATGATACAGTTTTGTATTTGCTAACGTCATAATTTGTTATTTCTAGGTCATAGAAATACATAAATGTTTAGAGTGCAAACATAATATAAGTATTCATTATAGAGGATAAAATCATACTTTGCCACATTGTATGCCATTTACAATACCATTATTGTTGCACAATGTTCTTATGGAACTCATTAAGTAAGGTTATTGTATTACCATCAAAATTAAGATTGAGTGCAGTTTAATTTGCTGTAATAAATTTTTTAGGTATTTTCTCTTCAGAATCCTTTTTTTTTTTTTTTTTAATTACTATTATTTTTTTTTTTTTTATTATTATTATTATATAAGGGGAGGGTATTTAAATTCTTTTTAGTTTCTGCTGACAATTAAGTCATGTTGCTGTTGCTTATGCCACTTGACTGACAGCAACATCAGATCAAGCCCCGAAGGCTATAGGCGGTGAAGGTCCAGCTCCTGTTTTGACCGGCACTACAAGGGTCAGAGGACCAGTCCTGTAATTTTGTACCGAGTCAAGTGACGACACCAGAACACTTGACCCAGCACCTCCAGGGGTAATTTTGAGAACTTGGAGGACATTGCAGCTATGACAGATTTTACGTGCACCAGCCACCATTAGTGTACACCATTAGAGTATATTAAGTTATTGGTTGGGTTATCATTAACAGCTGCATTACCTTTAAAATGTAGTGGAGTTTTGTTAAAAAGGCCTTATTTTAATTTATTTATCCCTGTAAATGGTATATTCTGTTGCCACTGTATTTTAGAATGAATTAAAAGTGCATTTAAATATAATTATAAATACTGTAGTTTTATTTAAACTACATTGTGCACTAATTTTATAAAAATGTATACATTCTTTAAATAATTTTTTTAGATAGATATTTATTACTTATTTTTTAAAAAATTCAAAGTTTTTGTAAACTGTATTTTTTTTTTTGAAGTCACTATCCTAATTGTGAGTAAAAATGTGTATGTCAATGTCAGCAAGGTATTTTAGTATTTGTTTGGTGTAAAAATATTTGTTGTGTTTGTAAATAAAAGTTGTTTACTCAAATTGTTTTCTTTTTTAAAGATTTTTCTGTGGAAGTCATTTTATTTTAGAGATAACACATACCAGTTATAGGAGTTTTTCAGTATATAATTGGTCGAAAGTTAATCTTGTTAAAAAAAATACTTATATAAGAAAAGGATGTGTAAGAAAATATTTCTGTCAAATTTTATACAGTACACCTTTTATTCTTTTCACTGTATTTATCAATTTGTCATCATGAAATTTTTAACATGGAAACCTTTGGCTTTACCTTGAATTTAAAAGTCTAATATCATACCTTGTTTTTTAAAAATTACCATTTAAAATATTTCTTTAAAAACACCACCATTGCCATGAATAATGATTTTATAGTAATACATCAAAAGTGTCAATAATTTTTTTTTCTTTTTTGCTTTTAAAGAATTCAGAGCATAATAGGAAAACATCAATTTAAAAATTATATTTCCCTTTGTTAAATATGATTTAATAATGCATGAATAAGTCCAGTTTTAAATATAACAGTGCATGGAAAACTGATTCAGGCTTAAAAATTAGAAAAGTATGAAAAAGTTTGCTTCTGTATTTTATATTTTATGTTCTTGCATATTGGAAGATATGTTTATAAATCTGCTTAATCTCAGAAATAATTTATAATTAAGGTAACATGAATATAAGAATATATTAATATGTCCTATGTGAACTGCTCATGGTAAAATTTCTCAGAATCTCCTAAATTTTAAGGCCAGACAATGGCCAAATGGTTAGGGCACTGGCTTTCGGTGCCAAAGTCTGTGGGTTCAAGTCCCACTCTTGGCATGGACGTTTGTAGCCATTTGAAATCAGCTGTAAGCAGTAGGTCCCAATCTAATTAGCCCTCGTGTAGCGAAAATTGACCATAGAGCTCCAAACCAAACATAAATTTTAAGAAATTAATAGATCTTATAATTTTTTGAGTAAATTGTAAGCTTAATGTAATAATGAAAACTTTTGAAAAAGTAATAACCAAGTTGATAATTATTTAAAATCCTTGCTGCTTAAAAGAAAACTTTATTTCAGAGATTGAGTACTCAAACAGTTACAGAGCCAACACAAGTTTTCACAGCAAGTTTCCCTTTCAATCTTTTAAAAGAAAGAATACAGGAAAATCTCGGAACAAATTTACAGTATTTTAAATCCTCTAATTTGTTCTATTCAGTACTCTCTCCAAAGTGATCTATAAGTTCAAAAGACTATTTCATTTGTTATCAGTCCTCTACACATTTGTTTTGAAAGTTTTCTTGCCAGATGAGTAAAAAAAACAATGGTTTTTCTGAAACTAGCAGCAAACTTTTAACTTTATTATATAACTAAGAATTATTGATTTTTTTTATTTGATTTTATCTTTAGAAGTTTTATAGCCAAAATATTTATTTATTATTTTTTTCTTTGTGAACTACAAAATCAGTTAGCTCATAACATTCTCGTGAAGACTTAGATTCTGTTACTATCCTTGGTGCATTCATCTTTAGATTCTAATAAATTTGAAACTACAAGAGAAAAAATATGACTTCCGTCTCGGAATGTTGACTACAGCGCCACGGTGAAGGTGTGGCCAAATCCTGTAAAACGCCGGAATGATGAACGCTCCCCGACTAAGCGGGACGCAATTGTAATCTGTATCGTTCACACGACGTAGCGGTGACAATTCAAAAAATTTGTTAATAAACGGTTATTCAAACGACCAGTGACGAATTATAATATTGTACAGTCCAAGATAAATAAATAAGATCCAACGAAGGATCATCTGTTCCTAGGAGCTCGGAGGTTAAACCAGACTATGGATAAAACGAAAATAGATACTTCAGCCAAGAAAATGGACACTTCAGCCATTCAAGAAAAATTAAATAGATGCAAAGGCGGTAAAAGGCAACATTACCAAGTTGGAGAATTTTGTTGCTGAAAAGAGTGAAACCAAGGATACCAATACAACAGAGCTTGAAGTTAAATTAAAGAGAATAGAGCAGTTTCAGAAGAGGCTCGAAGAATTGAGAGAGCAGTATTATGAAATACCTGATTTTGATGAACTTCAAGAGGTAGAATCAGATATTGATCTTTCAATGGACCGCCTCGAGAAATCAGAGGTAAGCATACGCCTTTTGATTGATTCATTAAATAGTGCTCTAAATGTTTTAAATCAATCTAATGAAACCGAAAGTACAATTGGTTCAAAAATACGCTTACCAGAAATTCCGCTTCCAGTTTTCTCTGGAGCTTACACCGATTGGACAAATTTCAAGACCCAATTCACCAATTTAATAATCAACAACACTCAGTTGAATGACGCTCAAAGATTATATTATCTTCGAGCATCCTTGAAATCGGAAGCAAAATTGTTAGCATCGTCAGATGATAGTTTTGAATAACGCTCTAGAAGAGCGTTCCAAAATCAAAGGTTAATCGTGGATTTTCATATTTTAGCGATAATTAATTACGAAAAAATTAACCAGGAATCTGCAAGAGAACTTCGTTCTTTAGTGGATTGCGTTAAGAAAAATGTAAGAGCTTTGAAAGTGTTAGGTCCTGTTCACATAGGAGTCCGTTGCGTAGCGTTAAGGAAAAAATTACGTTGAGACAAAAATAAACCAATCATAGGCGTTAAAAATTTCATTGCTAATCGTTTGGAGGCCTATGATTGGTTTATTTTCGTCTCAACGTCATCTTTTCCTTAACGCAACTCAGCGGACTCCTGTGTGAACAGGCCCTTAGAGTACGATCAAAACAAGTTATCGGATATTTTGCTAGTTAACATAATCCTTCAAAAATTAGATAGAGAAAGCAGAAAGCAATTCGAGTTTTCTTTAAGGACATCTGATGTTCCCCAATTTGATTCGCTGATAACATTTATAGAAAAACTAAGTGCGATGCTAGAAAGCATTAGCCGTTCGCCACATACTAACAAAAATATAAATAAGAGCAATATTTCCCCCGTTAAACCGAAAGCGTTTGTAGTAAATACAAAGTTCATTCAAGCCATGTGTGTTATGTAAAAATTTGCATCCTTTGTTCAAATGCATCACATTTCAAAATATGAGTGTAAATGAAAGAAATGATGTTGTGAAACGTAATAATTTATGTAAGAACTGTCTTCGTTCTCATTCGGGTAAGTGTATGTCCAAATTTAAATGCCAAATAAATGGCTGTAACAAGGCCCATAATTCACTCCTGCATCTCTCAAGTGACGAAAAAACAAGGGTCGATGATTCAGCGGAAATCCATGATTCAATGATTCCGCCGAAATCAGTTAGCGAAGGTAAAACAACGTCGGCAATTTTGACATGTTCGGCCAATAAATCTGTTTTGCTAAACACTGCTTACATCTACATTAAAAAAAAACCAAAGAGAAAGAGTGAAATTGCGAGCCCTTTTATACTCTGCTAGTTCTTATGTCTGCTTACAGAAAATGCAGCACACAGGTTGGGGTTAAAATTAAAAACAAATAGAATAAACATTTCTGGAATCTCGGGCGTAGGCCTTTCGGCGAAGTATGCAGTGAGTGCTGAGATTTCAAATGAAGATGAAACATTTTCGCGCTGTTTAGAAATGGCCGTGCTACCTAAAATAACGGATTTAATTCCTACAACTAAATTGGATGTTTCAGACGTAATCATTCCCCATTCTATTAAATAGGTGGATCCAAACTTCTACACACCAAAGGAAATAGACGTGTTGATTGGAAGTGAATTATTTTTCGAAATTTTAGAGGCTGATCAAACACGAACACTAGATGGCAAATTATTATTGCAAGCAAGTCATCTAGGACATTTAATCGCTGGATCTCTACCGCAGTACGATAACCAGAAATATTGTTGTTTATTGAAGGAGTCGAATTTAGAATTAGAATTTAAAAAATTCTTTGAAATAGAATCCATCCCAGGCGATAATAAGGATGTAATAAAAAGTGAAGAAGAAGTGTTCTGCGAAGAACATTTTTTGAAAACATACAAGTGGGATGAGACAGGTAGATTCGTAGTACAATTACCATTAAGAGAGGGTGCAAGAGAGTTGTTAGGGAATTCTAAAGAAAATGCTAATAAAAGGTTAGACGCTATTTGGAATAGACTAGATAAAAATAAAACAATGGCAAATTTATACAGGGAATTTATGGAGGAGTACGAGAATCTAAGACATATGGAGGAAATTAAACACGATGAAGGGGACGACGTCTCTTATTATATTCCTCATCACGCGGTGTACAAGCCGGAAAGGACATCGACTCCTTTAAGAGTAGTCTTCGACGCGTCATGTAAAACCACTAGTGGTGTTTCTCTGAACTCGGTTCTACTAAACGGGGGGACTATTCAACAAGATATTTTCTCTATGATCAATAGGTTTAGAACACATAGATATGCCTTTAGTACGGATATAAAAAAATGTTTAGACAGATTTTGATAGATCCGAAACAGAGAGACCTTCAACGCATCGTTTGGAAGTCAAGTAAGGACGCACCAGTAAAAATTTATAATCTATGCACCGTTACATACGGAACGGTTAGCGCTCCATTTCTAGCAATGAGAACGTTAAAGGCCTTAGCGGAGGAAGAAAGTAAGAATTTCCCTGAGGCTGCTGCAATTACCTGTAGAGATGTCTACATGGATGACTTTTTAAGTGGAGCTGATACTTTGGAGAAAGCCAAGATTTTACAATCACAGCTTATACAGCTTTTAAAACGGGGTGGAATGGAACTGCATAAATGGATTTCCAATGATCCACAACTGTTACAAGATGCTTCAAGTTCATATTATTCATTTACGGAAACTTCTCAGCAAATTTCTGTAAAGGCATTAGGAATGCTTCGGCAACCTCAATCTGATTATTTTAACATCAAAGTAAACATCGAGCATAAGGACGTTTACAAAAAAAGAGAAGTTTTCTCACCTATTGCCAGACTTTTTTACCCTTTAGGTCTAATTGGACCAGTGGTGACAAAGGCAAAGATGTTTTTGCAGAGCCTTTGGCAACAAAGGTTAGATTGGAATGATATGTTGCCAACAAATTTACTCAAGGAATGGAAGGAACAGGGCCTTTTTATCGCATGGGCAAATCGGGACTTTGCCCAGGGCCCCCTGATGCTAGGGGGCCCCAAAACCCCCTTGGTGTATGCACCTAGTACTTCTAATAGTATGTATTTTTATAAATGTCCGTAAGGGGGGGGCCCAAATAGCATCTGCCCAGGGGCCCCCAGCGTTCATAATCAGGCCCTGGGAAAACATTTCTTCTAAAGTTAGAACAGGTAAATAAAATCACTATTCCAAGATATGTCCTTAGTGAAGATGCTATCCAGATAGAAGTCCATGGCTTTGCAGATGCAAGTCAGAGGGCTTACGGTGCTTCAATGTACATAAGATGCTACTCTAGGTCTGGAAGATTTCGAACAAGACTTCTTTGTAGCAAATCCAGAGTAGCTCCTCTGAAGAAACTAACTATTCCCCGTCTGGAACTTTGCGCGGCATTATTGCTAGCAAGATTAGTCAAAAGGACCACATCTATTCTTTGCATACCAATTGACAAAGTCATATTATGGACAGACTCAAGCATAGTATTAGCTTGGATAAACACTCAGCCTCATAAGCTAAAGACATTCGTGAGCAACAGGGTTGCAGAGCTTCAGTCGCTGAGCAAGGGCTATGATTGGAGACATGTTTCGTCCGAAGACAATCCCGCGGATATCCTTTCCAGAGGTTCAGATGCCAGCAATCTCTTAGGGAACACCTTATGGTGGTACGAACCCGACTTTCTTCTGCAAGAGTTACCCACAAACTTACCTACAGACTTACCTACCTGTATGGACAACGACTATGAAAAGGAATAGAAAGGACTGGTGAACCTTACACTGCAGACCTCAGCCAGTGATCTGATATATTCCTTAATCAATCGTTCTAATAATTTTCTTAAACTAATTAGAATTTGTAGTTATATTTTCAGGTTTGTAAATAAGATGCGAAGAAAGGAGGTTAGCAGCCCACACCTAACCAGTAAGGAAATCCAGGCAAGCACTATATTTTTGATTAGGGGTATTCAAGCTGGTGAGTTCGCTGCCGAAATTACTACGTTAAAAAGGGGTCATAATGTATCCCCAGCAAGCAAGGTAAGATCACTTGATCCTTTCTTAGATGATGACTCCATTATGAGAGTTGGCGGCAGGCTTAAAAACTCGGGTTTGCCCTTTGAGTCTAAACATCAAATAATTTTGCCAAGTAATCATAAATTAACAAAATTAATATTTGAATATTATCATAATTATTATTTGCACATTGGTGCGCAAGGTTTGTTGTATCAAATTCGTTTACGATATTGGCCCATAAACGGTAAAGGGATTGCTCGAAAGGTAGTTCATGATTGCTTAATATGTTTTAAAAATAAGCCTAAGGTAGTAGATCAACTGATGGGCAGTCTACCATCCGAACGTGTAACTCCAAATCCCCCATTTCTAAATTCGGGAGTAGACTTTTGCGGACCGTTTCAAATAAAATTTCGCAACCAGCGAAAGGGCATTTTTCATAAGATATATGTAGCGATATTCATTTGTCTAGCTACTGAGGCAATTCACATGGAGACAGTAAGTGATCTTACTTCAGAGGCCTTCATTGCAGCTCCGAAGAGGTTTTGTGCCCGTAGGGGTAAAGTAGATACAATCATGTCTGATAATGCCACAAATTTCAAGGGGGGCCTATTCGGAATTGAAGCGCTTACAAAATTTAGTTCAAACTCCATATTCAAAATTGGCAGATTTTTATTCGTCCGAATCCATTAACGGGAAATTTATACCACCGCGTTCTCCCAATTTTGGCGGCTTATGGGAGGCGGGTGTAAAATCAGTCAAACATCATCTACAAAGAACTTTAGGCAACAATAAATTAACATTAGAGGAATTCGAAACGATAATCATTCAGGTAGAAGGTATTTTAAACTCGCGCACTTTAGTACCATTTTCGTCAGACATAAATGAGTTTGAAGTGTTGACTCCAGCACATTTCTTAATCGGACTACCAATTACTATGATACCTGAACCTCAGATTATTAATTTAGCAGATAATAGATTATCACGCTGGCAGCAGATGGAAAAGTATGTGCAAGTTATTTGGAAGCGCTGACAGCGCGACTATCTTAATCATTTACAACAAAAACATAAGTGGCAGTTTGACAAAAACAATATTAAAATCGGGACTTTAGTTCTAATGAAGGAAGATGGTTTACCTCCTTGTAAGTGGACCCTTGCAAGGGTGTTAGAGGTAATTCCAGGGGCTGATGGCAAGATTCGTGTGGTAAAGTTGAAAACTGCTACAGGTAATTTCACACGAGCCATTGGAAAAATTTGTATTTTACCGGCTCAAGACAACTATGAATAATGTAAATAGTGCAATATTGCAATGTATATAGTCCAATGTGTTTAATATTTGTTGTTTAGTTGTTTTGCGTACTTAAATATCAGTCGGTTCGGGAAAGAAATACATCGATAGTCAAACACAACAACTAACTTTATTCGTATCTTACAGGCGACGGTAGAACACACACAGCTCTTCTATTTGGTTATGCGCAAGCACAATGCACATTGCGTAAGGCGAGATCTCTTCTGTTGCCACATACACTCCCACCTTTTGAGTGGGTAACTATACACTCAAAATAAACATACACAGAATGATATATATAGCTTACAATACTTATACAAATAACATACGTTTGAACACATAATAAAAAGAAGTGAAACCGAGTAAAGTGAATTTTGAAATAAAATAGTCTGAATACAAAATTACCTTAAAAGTGTTTTAACAATTCTGCCACTACTAGTTGTTAAAGGCGTAGGCTCGTCATAATCGTCTGTTATTGCATTTTCCAGTTCTAATCTGTACAATCTTTGAACCGGTCTTAATAATTCTGAATTATTAGTTTTTATAAGCGCTAGTCTTATTTGGCCATCTCGACCAGGTATAACCTTTAAAACACGAGCCAGGTTCCAAAAAGAACGTTTGTTATTAGTATCTTCAAGCAGGACAATTTCTCCCACCTTAAGTGGTTTGTTTTTATAGCATTTTAAGGCATGCTGCCGTAACTGCCCTAAATACTCTGAACGGAATCTATCTCTTAATGTTTCTCTTAGCCTTTGCAAATACTTTGTTCTTTTACTCAATTTCACTTTATCAATATTTCCACATTATCAATATCTGGTACACCTGAATGCGGAGTTTCGTGCAAGAATTTTTCAGGGGTTATAGGAAAGTCATCATCAGTGTCTTCTGATACATAGGTAAGAGGTCTGGAGTTAACAACTCTCTCACAGTCGCACAGTACAGTAAGTAATTCCTCGTAATCAAGACAAGCTTGACCCAATATTTTTCTTAAGATTTGTTTTACAATTTGAATTAAGCGTTCCCACCATCCGCCCCACCAGGCTGCGGATGGAGGATTAAACTTCCATTCAATTTTTTGTTCTGCAGCCTTAAAACGGAGACCATCCCAGTCAATAGCTCGCAAAAATTTATCTGCACCTTTGAAATTTTTTCCATTATCTGAGTATATGGTCCTAGGTCGCCCTCGACGAGCGATAAAACGCCTTAAAGATTGAAAAAAGGTTTCAGTGGATAACGAAGTTATCAATTCTAAGTGGACGGCCCGATATACAGAACAAGTAAAAAGTACAATATATGATTTTCGACCATCTTTCAAATACAATGGACCAGTAAGATCACATCCTACTATTTCAAACATACATGCGTCGCGAACCCTATCACTTGGTAAAATTCCTGGGATTGTCTCACATTTTTTAGCTTTGAATTTTTGACATCTTACACATTTTCTTATGCAATTTCTTATTGTCTTACGTGATTTTAAAATCCAAAAATTTTCTCGTAACTTTGACATTAACAATGAAGTACCAGCATGTAATAAATCATTATGCACACTTATTATTAACAATTTTACAACAGGATGATCAGAAGGTAATATGATAGGAAACTTAAAATCATATTTATCATCTCTATAAGCAACCTTTGATTGAGCTCTTATAAGACCATGACAGTCAACTATTGGTCTAAGTTGTCTTAATTTGTCATCATTTTCTCCCTTAAAAGATTCCCTTTGAATCAGTAGCATTAATGCTTTCTCTCCTCTTTCCATTTCATGCACAGATAAGTCCTTTGAGAGATTTTTGTCAAATTTCCTTACATTGTTATAAAATCTAAAAATCCAAGATAACATTCTTACAATTTTCTTAAACGAAGAAAAATATTTATAATACCATTTATGATTTTCATCATTTTTCACCAATGTCACGAGAACAGTTTTACGAATTTCAGCATTGATTAAGTCCTCATTTGGGTCCTCATACGACTTCGGCCAATCTCCTTCCCTTTCGCGCAACCAGTCCGGTCCCTCCCACCATTTTCGTTCAACTAAATGTTCTGCAGAACATCCTCTTGATAGTAAATCGGCGGGGTTAAGAGAACCTGAGATATGGTGCCACATTGCATTAGAGGTCAAAGAACGAATCTCTAGAACGCGATTATGAATAAATGTTGCCCAATTTTGATCTCGTTGAATCCAACATAAAGCCGTTGTCGAGTCAGTCCAGCAATAAATATTTACCCCCTCTAAATTAAGATCTTTGAGTACGGAAGATAACAACCTAGCCCCTATACTACAAGCTAAAAGTTCTAAGCGAGGTATGGTAATAGGTTTTAAAGGGGTTACTCTAGATCTTGCCTGCACTAAACTAATTCTGACCCCATTGTCATTTTCGACTCTTAAAAAAACACATGCACCATATGCCCTTTTACTGGAGTCGCAAAAAAGATGTAAGCTTATTGAGTCATCAGTGGATTGGAGACCGAACCATCTAGATATACTTATACTTGAAAGCAAATGCAATCTTTTATTCCATAATTTAAATTTTTGGGCTAAATCATCAGGAAGGACATCATCCCATTTAATTTTTAAGTTCCAGGTTTCCTGCAAAATAAATTTTGCAATTAACACCACTGGAGCCGTATAGCCTATAACATCAAATACTTGGTTGGTTACGGCTAAAACCAGTCTTTTTGTGATCGGGGTATCGATAGCCTCTTCCACTTTGCATGATAACGTATCAGTACATGTATTCCATACAAGGCCCAAGAGAGGTACACTTTCCTTTGTGGAGTAAACCTCTTCAAATATTTCACTACTTAAGTTCGAATTCCAACATCTTAGATTAAAATGACCTGAAGCCATAATTGCCTTTGATTCCAAGAAAAACTTTTTCATTTCGAGCTCAGACTTCAAACTTGTCACACAATTATCTACATAGAAAGCTGTTTTCAGTATATCTGCGGTGTGCTTTAAATTTTCCGGAACCTTACTCAAATGATACTGTAAAGTTGCGTTTAATAAATATGGGCTGCATGTAATGCCAAACACTACCCTTCGATGCCGATATCCCTCCACCAGTTCCCGATTTTCTCGACTGAACCAAAGAAACCTTAAAAAATCGCGATCCTTTTCTCTAATTGCGATCTGCAAGAACGCCTTCTCAATGTCAGAGGTAACACCTACGTAATTCATCCGAAAACGATTTAAAATTGATGGAATCGTTTCAATTAAATTTGGTCCAGTAGACAAACACTCGTTTAATGATGGGAAGCCTGGTAAATGGGAACTAGCATTAAAAACTGGCCTAATACTCGTAGTACTAGCTTCTTTAATCATTGCCCTATGCGGCAAATAATGAACACCCCTTAGTTTATCATTTGGTGCCTTTTCAATTATGCCAAGAGCTAACCAGTCCTCAAAAACATTACAGTAATCGTTAAATTTTCCAGAATTTGTTAATTTTCTTTTGGCACTTAACATAGATTTCTCAGCATTTATTTTGTTATCGGGTAAAAGTGAACTGTCATGAACCCAAGGCAATGCTACCTCGTATCGCCCCTCACTGTTTACACTAAGAGTCTCTTCAAAATATTTCTGCGTATCCTCCTGTAACTGAGCTTTAGTTTTGCTTAGCGAAGGTTCTGCAATCCCCAAAACATCCAGATTCCAAAGATTACTTATACAACGATCCTTTACAAGCAGAGACGAAATAAGGGAAGCTGAACTCGCAGAATTTGGCTCAGTGCCAGGATTCGCATTTAATTTTCCCATAACAGTCCATCCCAATTTTGTATTTATAGCCGTAATGCCACATTTGAGACTCACAATTTTTCCAGTTAACAATTTTCCAGCAATGTCTGCACCAATTAACAATTTTATTTCTTTATTAACCCCCAATTTATTATTTTCCAAATCATTTAATTTTATTCCGCGTAACTTTAGTTCATGCAACCAAGGACCACATGGAACCTGTTTAATTTCAGAACAAATACGGTTTTGACCAAGTACTTGTAATTTACACTTATTTCTACCATCAATATCACTTAATTCAATTAAATAATTTCTATATACGCTTTCAGGGGTTTCAACACCACCAAACAGAGATTGCTTAATTTTTGTTTCTGCAATGCACTTACATTTCATACTTTGAGCAACATCTTCACAAATATAAGATTTCATACTCCCACTATCA
Source organism: Dolomedes plantarius (assembly GCA_907164885.2). Taxonomy (NCBI): domain Eukaryota; kingdom Metazoa; phylum Arthropoda; class Arachnida; order Araneae; family Dolomedidae; genus Dolomedes; species Dolomedes plantarius. The sequence goes on from OU015499.1 coordinate 109,583,004, forward strand.
TAAACAGCTCGAATAAGCATTTGCTTGGAACCATTCTGAATTCTTACAACAATAGTTTGTAAAAATACATCTGACATATCAACATGATTGTTAAGAGTGCTTGTTTTGTTTTCACTTCCCTCTACGTTAGAGACATTATCAACTTTGTTATTTGTTAAATCTGGACATAAAATCACGAAATGTCGATTTTTGCAAATGGGACACCTATGCTTTGACTTACACTGATTAGCCCTGTGATTTCTTTTCAAGCATACAAAACAAGCATTCTTTTTTCTAACAATATCTTTTTTACAATCCAAACTCATTGAAGATGCTTCATTACAATTTTCTGACGTATGTGATTTCTCACAAAAAATACACTCAAACTTTTTAAACTTATTTAAATTTTCACTAGCGTTACTACTACTCTTAATATTAGCATTAAGCAGTTCACATGTAGTCGGTATACCAAGTTTTTGTTCAGAGTACTTATTTTTCTTAACATTAGTTTTTTCTGAACTAAAAGTATCATGAGTCATTTTAATTCTGAACTCCGTTTCCACCTCATTTTTTAAAAAATCCATTAATAAATCTAAATCACTCTTACCTGTTTCAATACAAGTGTTTCTCTGCCTTTCCCATATCTTTATTAAATCCGTGGGGAGTGCTGATTCGATGAGGGGAAAGAGCATATAAGCAAACTTATCTTGAGTGACGCCCAAGGACTCTAATGCACGTAACTGCGTTTGTAGTTTATCGTGTAGTTCCATCAAGTTCATTTGTGTTTTGTCCTTTATAACAAGCTTCAATAGTTCACGCACGTAAATCTGTATTAAAGTACTTTCATTGCCAAATCTCTCCTTTAAGTAGCTGACCGCTTTTCCGTAGTTTGTTTCAGTTGCAGGAAAACTCATGATAATTTGTCTTGCTATTGAATCGGGCTTTGTAGATTGCAATAGATACTGGAACTTGTCACGCACATCAATTCGTTTATCTTCATTAATTTTGCTGAATTGAGTCCAGAAGGTGAGCCAGTTTCTTGGATCTCCATCAAACTTCATAAGCTCAATTTCTGGTAATTTCTGTTTTGCAACAGTCCTTGCTTCTGAAGACTTATCACTTTCGGCGCACATATTTAGGTTTGCTTTAATTCTGTTGCACTTCACTTTGATCTCAGATACCTTTTCGTAATAATCCATGGCTGCTTCGTACTCCTTATCGTATTCATCTTGCGTGCAGCCTTTTAATTGCAATAATTCTAAAAACTTCTCTTGAGCACTTCTTAGCATTTTTTGTTATTCCAATAATTGATCCAACAGCATTTCCATGTTATCTAAGTCAGGTTTATCTTCAGCAATCAATTCTGCTAACTTATTTACAGTTCTTGTAAATGATGCTCTACATGACTTTCGATGCTGTCTGGCGTTGTCAAAATTCTCATACGGTTTCGCTGGTTTTGACGTTTCCATTTCTTAATAAAACGTATTTTAGTTCGTATTTAAATTTAACTTAATTTGACTATCGGAATAATACTCGTGTCCCGGCAGGGATGCCAAATGTTGCGTACTTAAATATCAGTCGGTTCGGGAAAGAAATACATCGATAGTCAAACACAACAACTAACTTTATTCGTATCTTACAGGCGACGGTAGAACACACACAGCTCTTCTATTTGGTTATGCGCAAGCACAATGCACATTGCGTAAGGCGAGATCTCTTCTGTTGCCACAAGTTGTAAATATTGTGTGTTTATGTAAATATTTGTGTTTGTATGTAAATGTTGTGTTATGTATGTAAAAGTTTGTAACCAAGTTAAATTTTTACAAATTTCAACGCCGGGCGGGATCTTCCGTCTCGGAATGTTGACTACAGCGCCACGGTGAAGGTATGTCCAAATTCTGTAAAACGCCAGAATGATGAACGCTCCCTGACTAAGCGGGACGCAATTGTAATCTGTATCGTTGACCCGACTTAGCGGTGACAATTCAAAAAATTTGTTAATAAACGGTTATTCAAACGACCAGTGACGAATTATAATATTGCACAGTCCAAGATAAATAAATAAGATCCAACGAAGGATCAATGAGATTGAAATTGTCCCCATATAAATCAAAATATTCAGTTATTTATGTAAAAATTTACCAATGAACTTGTGATAGTCTACCTCAGATAATACTCTCATCTGACAGATGAAAAAAGGTCTCAAGAAATGTTTAACTAGTTTTTACAGACAGTAAAAATTAATTGGTTCGATAGCCAGATCCCTATGATCTGGCTATCGAACCAATTCGGCATCATATTAAAGATCTGGCTACGAACTTTTACAGTAGGATATACTCAATTAATAACGAAGAACTTGCTAACCTGCCTGATTATGATCCTAGGGAGTGCTTTAGGCGCCCGAAGGCTACTTTGGTTATGAACCCTGGCCTTGTTCCTGTTCGGTAATTCCTTTCCTTATAAAAATTCATAATTACAATAGCCCGGCTACTTCTGGTTTATGACCTGTCTTTCTTCTTCGATCGTTCCTCTTTCTACCATGCGATTCCCCCTCGGACCAGCTGTTTGCTGGAGAAGGGGATTGATAACCTATTCCCCAAATTCCAATCCTGCTTGTTTTCCTCTTTGATTTCGCTACTCGCACCTTACGGACTTCGGACCTACCGCCCTTTCTTGTAACTTCCACTAACTTGTTTTTTTAACCCAATCATATTCCAAATTTCCCGTCTTCTAGTTTTTGAATTTTTTAAATTATTATTATTACTATTATTATTTATTTATATAATCTCTTGGTTCACCCCTTGTTTAATTCCTCTATTATCATTTAAGTTAGCCATGCCACATTGGTTACTCGTACTCGTTCTAATTAATTAGTTGATTTTTCAACTAATTAATTTATTCTTTCTATCTCAATCATTGTCAACACGATTTGTAAACTTGAGAACGGTTAATCTTATGTCATATACTAACCTTGATACTGAGGATAAGGAGCTCTTGCTCCCTGGTGCCTCTATAGTGTTTTATGTCAATACTGAAGACATCCATGCATAATTACCCTGCTGTCTACAGGTACTGTAGCAAATGAAAAAAATGGTAATGAAATATTTATTATTAAGCCTATAATGTAGATGAATTAGGAAATTTGTCAAAAAAAGTGGCAATGTGCAGTTTAATTAAAACTTACATTGTTCTCTCTCAGTCATAATGCCAACTTTTTAGATTAGACTCTGACAGTGCCTTTAAAAAAATGGCTGCATGCCTGTTGATGAATAACATTATTTACCTATCTACACTGCAATTTTGTTGGGTATTTAATCATGGGAGCACCATAAGAGAAGTCAACATAACTCTCTATTGAGCAGACAGTGCTGGAACTTCCACGCCTTAGGCAGAATTCAAACTTAAGCTCACTTTGCTGAAGCTTGCATTACTAACCACTAAAAGATAAGGACAGCTTATCATCACTCATGCTTCACAACAGAATACATTAACCATCAATTATATAATTGGGTTAATTTAATTTAATTAACTTTAGCAGTAAAGTGTCCCCAGAGGAGTTCACCCTGTAATTTAATGACTGTGATCCAACAAATACAGGTTTCAGATTTCTATTTTGGGAGCTTAAGGCCATCTGCACACGGAGCGACTCACAGGAAACTGAACTGGTTAGCGATTGAAATTGCTTATCGGTTGCAAACTCGTTAGTGATGCGGCTCCGCACACGGGCCTAGTCAAAAGTGATTCAAATCAATAGTTTGCGACCTGTCATGGAAGGAAGAACATCATTATTCCGGGCATTTTTTAGTTAAATTATTATCAGAAATAAATTTATTTTAAAAAATTGTCAAAATAGATTGTCTTTGATCTATCGTTTAAAAATGGACTGTACATATGGGCGCACATATTCCATACAACAAAAAACGTTAGAATTTAATTTCATCGCTAGGCAGAAGTCACGTGATTCTCGTGTTCGTCATTTGGCACCTTGCCAAAAGATCGGCTGTAACATAGATTGTGTAATAACACGCACAACGCAAGAGAAACTGTCGACTGAAGTTGCTAGCGACTCGACACGTTGAGTTGCCTGCGACTGATTACAAACGCGTTACTGACGGGTTTGTAAGGGCCTGTTCACATAGGAGTCCGTTGCGTTGCGTTAAGGAAAAGATGACGTTGAGACGAAAATAAACCAATCATATGCCTCCATACGATTAGCAATGAAATTTTTAACGCCTATGATTGGTTTATTTTCGTCTCAACGTCATCTTTTCCTTAACGCAACGCAACGGACTCCTACGTGAACAGGCCCTAACCAGTTGCGCCGTGTGCGTGGCTCCATTCAATTACATAGGTTACAACTCATCACGGACTGGTTTGTGATTGGAGTCAGTTGTCAGTTTCTTTTGAGTTGCTCCGTGTGCAGACGGCCTAAGCCCCTTTTAACTCCTTTAAAAGTTGAATTGCTTTGAAAGCTTTCTTAGTGAGCACTTAGGACCTTAGAGGAGACCCCATGCAAATTTTCAGCTTCCCAGGCCTTATGGTTCCGGAGATATAGTGATCAGTCAATTACTGTTTTATGTAGGAGGTTTAAGACTCTTTTAACTCCCTTTAGTTTGAATTTTTAAAAAGATTTTTTAGTGATTACCTAGAGCCTGAGAAGAACCACCATATAAATTTTCAGCTTTCTAGGGCTAATCGTTTGAGAGAGCCAGTGATCAGTGAGTGGTATTTCGCTTTTATACATAGAGCTATAAATATGAGTTTATTTATAAAATCTGACAAACTAAGAACTGTTAAAAAGATTTTTAGCCAGTGTAAAGCAATTAAAAGTAATTGTTTAAATTGTATATACATAAATATATCAATATAAGATGTGTTAAAATTTTGTAGCATTGTATTATTATTATACATGTATGAATTCATTAATAAAATTCTTAAGCTGAAAACTGACAAAAAGAATTTATATATATGTAAAGGTATGGGAAATTATTGTGTATTTATAAGGAATCTACATACTTCAGATTTTAATTTTATAACTTATATTGAGCATGTATAGCAATAATTTATTTTCGAACAGTTATTAAATATCTACCAGGTCTTCCTACTCCAAATAAATAAATTTCAACAAAGTTTCTTTATATTTGTTTGACCGTGCATAAAAAGGAGAAAACAAATATGATCAAATAACATATGCAGACGAGGGATAATATATTTATCCTAAACTGTGAATTAGTAATAGTTCCATATTCACAGCTTTTGTAGATGAAATCCGTAGGTGAGTTCAAACTTTTGGGTACTAGTTTTGAGCATATTCCAATCTTTGCCATTTGTCGAAAGAAGTAGATGACGAACGATATAATAAGCAGTATTTCCCACAACTCTTACAGCACATCAGGGAATAATTCTAGAACGTCATCACTGTCTTTTCCCTTTCCTCCATGTCCATGACTCGCTAGGCTGTTAATTGATTCATTTGTTTCATGATTCGTTCAGATATTCAATTCACCACAATACATCATAATAAAACTCGTATGCGATTGTCAACTGTTTGGAGCATTGATACAGAACACTTTAGATTTGATTTATTTGATATTAGTCTCATTAGGAAGAAAGTTTCAGTTTTAAAGGTATTAGTACATTTAAATTTTTAATTAACGCCGTTGTGACTTGTCGAGGGCGTATTAATAATACCATTTATACTGTAAAATTCGAATACTATACATTTTTTTTCGCTTAGGAATGCTTTAATGTGAATATTCTCTTCAATTTACAAAACCTGAAGCTTATGCCTTGTTGTATAAGTTCAAGTAAAACAATTTTCGATTAGAATTATTTTTACCTGTTTCTTGGAAACCTAAAATGGACACGTAATTAAAGATTTTACTCTCGTATTTCGTCGGGAATGGATGAAATGCTTGCCGTATCGTACTGTTCACGTTTGACAACCTTTTAGATAAAACTTCGACCCGAAAGTTATTTTTGACGACTACAGAACGCGCATAGTCGAAATTTGACCCACCCTTGATAACTTATGTTGTGGGTCTCAACTTTCAGCTTACTAGGCAAATGCGTTGATCTGTAATCCCCCTACACCTCCTTCTGAGTTGTATTTCATTCGCTACAATAACTTTATATCCTCCTTGAAAAGAAAAATCAAAACTGTAAAATATATCGGAAAAAAACACGTCAAAAACTAAGCTCGTTCAGTTTCTAAAAAACAGGATTAAAAAGCAGCATTATATGAAATATTTTTAACAATAAACTGCTTAACTATAATTAAAAGGTCTTTAGTTAAATTTTAACAGTCACCCAAATATTTAAAAAATGAAATCAGATAAAGAGGCTAACTAAAACAATTTACAAAGTTTTTTTTTAAAAACCATATGAACTTTGATCAACCTTTTATAATCAACAAACACATATATCAAAACTTTTCATTAATAAGGCCATATAAATGAAAAATGTTTTGAATGTGAATTTAAAACTTGAAGCAATTGATAAAAAAAATCTTAATACATCTTGAAAGTTAAAAACTATGGCATTTTTAATAAAGAAACTTGAAATAATTCCAGTCTGGTTTTCATACCCTCCCCTTTATGCAGCATACAAGCAAAATAAATGAGTAGGGTTGTCAATGTGACACATTGTTTTCCTCTTTTAGCATTTTGGTTTGATGTCCTAAGATATAATCTCTATGCATTTGTTGATACATAGAACACCCCTTTCCAAATTTAATCATTGTATTTCAATTGCTGTATTCATTTAAAGGAAAAGCAATTTATTTTTCTTTGTTGCATTCAATAACTTTGTATTTTACATTCCTCATATAAAGTAAATTAAGTCTAAATACTGGCTGGTCACCTGCATTTTCACTGTACATTTATTCTGCATTTACAAATACTGTCAAAATACCTAGATGTACTCATATTTATTCATATTACAAAATTTTATGAACAGGGAAAATAAATTAATATTATGACAGGGTTCACTCTTCAAAATATGATTGTGGGTATGAATTGTATAATGCAAAATTTTCTCCTTTTTTATGTATATAATTGTTTTTACTTGCAGATTTCCAGTTATTTCTACTTTCCATGAGGAATTCAACAAGTAATTAAACTGATATCTAGCAGAGTGTCTGAAATTAATGAAACTTTTCTACTGTGTGAAAAGAAATAATGTCATCCAATAAAATTTTATATAAAATCATAAACTTGGAAAAGAAATGAGAAGCAAGTAACATCACCCCTCACTTTACAAAATTTTCTGTTTAGGCTAAAGCATAGTTCTAGTTTAAGTTGCTTTTATATAAATTTACTAGCTAGAGGGTTAATGTCAAATTATTTTGAAATATGGACTGAATAATTAAATTAAACTGCTACAGTTTATCATACACACCATCTTACAGCTTATAGTTTTGTTATAAGCTTCATCTAAAAGATTTACTATAAAAATAATGCCTTAAAAGTCATCGTTGTATTTATACTATTCAAAATTGTTTAATATTTTTTTTCATTAGAAATATATTGCTAAAATATGACAATTTCACTAGCACTTTTGTTTAGTACTTGGAATTCAAATTGTGTTTGAGTATTGTTATTATTTGCCTTTTTAAGTATGAACATGGATGATGAACCACTAGTTTCTCATTCATTCCACAATGAGTTATCTAAACAAAATGATTTAAAAACGTCTTTACTTATACAGACTGCATTCATGAACCATAAACCAAAGGAAGAATACTCTGCAAGAAATGAGTTCAGTGCGAAAGCTAGTATAGATGTAAAGGAAAAGCCTTTTGTTTGTTATATATGTAAAAAAGGATTTTCTAGAAAAAATATTTTGCTTTCTCATCTTCGAACACATTCTGGAGAAAAACCATTTGTGTGCAATACTTGTAAAAAAGAATTTTATACAAAGAACTCATTAAATGCTCATCTGCGCCTCCATAGTGCAGAAACAACTTTTCTGTGTCATATATGTCAAAAAGGATTCTATTCAAGCAGTCATTTGAATAGACATTACTCTATACATACTGGGGAGAAACCTTTTGTATGTAATATATGTAAAAGGGGATTTTCTACTAAAAGTAACTTGACTACTCATATTCGCATCCATACTGGAGAAAAACCTTTTGTCTGTGTTGTGTGTCAAAAGGGATTTTGTGTAAAAACTGATCTTAGTAGACATTTGCGCACACATACTGGAGATAAACCTTTTGTATGTAATATATGCAGCAAAGGATTTGCTGACAAAAGTACCTTTAATATGCATCTTCGAACACATACTGGTGAGAAACCATATGTCTGTAATATATGTAAAAAAGGTTTTTCTGTTAGTTGTAATTTGACTATACATATACGTTCCCATACGGGCGAAAAACCTTTTACTTGTGATATATGTAAAAGAGCATTTGCTCAGAGAAGTAAATTGAAGTTGCATCTTCGTGTCCATGCTAAAGACACAACTTTGTAATTTCTTATTTTCTGGAATAAAAAGTGTTATTCTGTCTGTGATAATTTGCCCCCTCCCTCCCCTTTGAATCATTTGAAAACTATAAAAATTAAATTGTGTAGCTTCTTTGTGATTTCATGTTTTAGCACAAATATATGTTTCTTTATGTTTATTTATATGTTGTTTATGTTTATCATTACCATATTGGAACATATTTTATGTTTACTATTTATGGTTTTCATTTTATACTGAGAAATACTTTAAAACTAGAAAAGAAAATTGCTATTTTGCCTTATGTGTATAGTCAGCTCATATGCAAATTATAAATTTTTTCACAAATCTATAAATATAAAGAAGGAAATCAAGTTTTATATATAAAATCTCAAGTATTTAAGATTCTAGCCATGGAGAAAAAATTTGTCAATACAGTTAAATGTTCTATAACAGCAGTTGTCAACAGTGGCGTAGCTACATATTCAGCGCCCTGGAGCAAGTAAAATCGGTGCGCCCACTTGTTTCTTGCAAGAGTTCTGGCGAAATTTGTTTTCTGTCTATTCTTATTTCGATTTGAAACCTTACTTAATAACAATTTATTTGAAATTCAAGACATTTCAACAATAAGAAATTCAATTTAATAAATATGAATATAATAATAAAACAAATTATAATTCTTTAAGTACGGAGTACCCACTAATATTTTCTACATATTTTATAAATTCTATTGACAAAATGTACTTGAACATGTTTAGTTTGCACATAAAAAAACCCTTCAAAACTGTTGTTTTCTCGCTTTCTCGTTTGCAAGTCGGTCAATCATTTTCTCCAGATAAAGTTGACAAGCTATTTTTCTTTCAATTGCTATCGTGGCCAAAGAGCTAAGACGATGTTGTGACATGTTGCTTCTTAAATATGTGTTGATTAATTTCAGCTTTGAAAAACTTCGTTCTGATGTTGCTGTCGTCACCGGTAAGTTAAAAAATCATGCATGCTGTAATAATGTCAGAGAAGCTACTTGAGGCTCCGGTGTGAATTAAAAGTTGTTCAGCAACTTCGCGTCTAGAAGTAATTTGTTTTAATTGAATATAAAATCACATTTTACATCGAAGCAGTTGAGGTCCGAAACTAGGTGAAATATCGGAAAGATATGCCGATCGTAACAATTCTGATCCTTCCAGGATATTTTTATTCGGTCACGCGACGAGATATGCAGGTGATAAACATTTAAAAAGTGTACATTATTGTCGAACGGATTTAAATCTTATAGTTAATTGATTAATTATTAAATCCATTACTTATAAAACACCTCGACTTTGAACACATTATTCACTGTTTTCAATGCGTTCATCTACTTGAAATTCATCAAAGAATTTTTCACACGATGCAATTTTTTCGGGGGAAACAAAGTTCAATATTCCATACAGCTGATAACTGAAGGGCATCCTTTTTAAAAAAACTCCTAATTATTCCTTAAGTTCTGAAATTGGGTTAGGAGTGATGAAAGCATCTCAACGGATTTCTCTCTGTCTTCATGAGTACCTTGCAGCATTTTCGAGACTTTATTTCGAGTATTTCACTTTGTACAATTATCAAGATAAATCTTGAAAATTGTTCAAAATAATATATCAAATTTTTAGCTTCACATTGATAATCATAGTTTTTTTTTTACGTCATTCAATGATAAAAACACTCTTAGACACACCCCCCCCCCACAAAAAAAAAAAAAAAAAAAAAAGAAAGCACCAAGAAAGGTAATGCAAATTAGACACAAATTGATATGCATAGAGGTTTCGACGGAAAATGCAAAAATTTAAAGTTTGGCGGTCAATGAATGAACATGTGACGCTACAGCGCATCTTAACTGCGGAACTGGAACGATATTAAACGAGAAATTTCAATTCAAGGTCATAAATTCTTTGCGAATTTCATTCCGTGTACTCAGGAAGACAGTAACTATGCCTCGCATACAGGCGCGCGAACAATATGCGCAGATGTCAGCATTTGAGGAAGGACGTGTAATTGGGCTCAAAGAAGCCGGTTGGTCTCATCGGAGAATCGCTCGACGTTTGAATAGGAGCAATGCCACTATTAGATGATGTTGGCAAGAATGGGTGAACCATGGCCGAACACAGCGTCAAGAAGGAAGCGGTCAGCCTAGAGAAACGACAGAACGTGAGGACTGAGCAATCGTCAGAGCGGCACTCACAGCCCCAGATTCATCATTATCATCGATCGTACGTGCAACTGGTGATTCAGTGACCGCAAGGACCATTCATAGGGGGCTGAGCTCACGGCGCCCCTTGCGCCGACTACCATTGACCTCTGTACACCGACAAGTCCGTTTGCAGCGTTGTCGGGCACATTCGACTTGGAATGTCCCTGACTGGAGCAAAATTGTCTTCAGTGATGAGTCCCGCATCGAACTCAGCCCCGGCGACCAGCGAATACGTGTCTGGAGATGCCCCGAAAAGCGGTGGGATACCAACGAGACTGTCTTCCGCCATACGGGTAGACAGCCTGGAGTGAGGGTCTGGGGTGCCATTTCATTTCATAGCAGGACTCCTTTGGTTGTCATCCGCGGCACCCTTACAGCTCGGCGGTACGTCGACGATATTCTACGCCCCCGTTGTGTTGCCCTTCATAACACGCCATACTGGGCTTACATTTCAGCAAGATAATGCCCGCTCGCACACGGTGAGAGTTTCTACTACGTGCTTGCCCAACGCTACCTTGGCCAGCAAGATCGCCGGATCTCTCCCTCATTGGGCACGTTTGGAGCATTGTGGGCAGGGCCCTCCAACAAGCTCGGGATTTTAACGATCTAACGCGCCAATTGGACAGAATTTGGCACGATATCCCGGAGGACTACATCCGCCACCTCTATCAATCAATGCCAAGCCGAATAACAGCTTGCAAAAAGACCAGAGGTGGACCAACGCGTTATTGACATTTTCACTTTGTAAAGCCCTTTCTCTTGAATAAATCATCCAATTTTTCTCAAGTTGTAATCACTTGTTTTTCTGTACATGTACATCACATCTACCAATTTTTATCCCATTCGTATAACTCCTTGGTGCGTCATTTTTTTTGTCTAAGAGTGTATATATATATATATATATATATATATATATATATATATATATATGTGTGTGTGTGTGTGTGTGTGTATGTGTGTGTGTATGTAATAATAACGCCCCATCTTTATAAACTGTTCCGCCCCACCTTTTTTACTTAACGCGTATTCTAAATTATCCTTGTTTCTTCTCAATAAAGTACAGTCTCTTTCTTCAAATTGCGACCTAAGAATTAACGAACTAACCATCCATATTACCCCTTAGTACACGCGCGTTAAAGATATTTGTAAACATGATTCAGCACCACGTGATGTTTACGCCTCGGAGAGCTTTTCGGAACATCATGCGGTCCTTATGTAATCAAGTCAGATGCTCAATTCTAGCCAATAAAATTATTTCCCCGCGGTCAGTACCCCTACACTTTATAACCTTCTGTAAAAGTTTACGGCGTGCTTTTTACTGTCTGTCGATGTCTTGTCCTGTTTACGCGCTGCTCCGCTGCTGTCCGATATGATGTAAAGTCTGCGTTCTGAATGCGCCCCGGAAGGGACCGGTGGCGTTGCTATTGTGTGTGTCCAGTTGTCAAGATACCTGTGTTTTTCTGAATAATATTTGTCTACATTAGAATCCGGAATAAATTAATATGCGTCGCATATCTGTTGTGTGCGTCCTTCCAATGCCTCTCCAGTGTGTGGTTTTCCTCCCCGATGTGTCAACGGCTCTCGTGAAATGGTCTTCATCTCCTGACACTCTGGCTACGTCTACAACATGTTTGTGTTTCATCTCCTCTACATAGTTTAAGTTAAAGTTTACCGTGCTCGTTAGCCGATATCATTATATTATTTATATATGTATGAACTTAAAAGGCTTTTTTGTTCCAACGGGAAGACAAAACTCTCAAGAGTAATATAAACGAGCATCTACACTATACGAACACTAAATGAACATTACAGTATAAAATGCTCATAAAAAATTAAATTTAAAAATAAAATCCATCACTTTCTATTTCTCAGTTTTATGTTACAGAAAAAGTTTTAAAATATTTTTGGGGTAAGATATTTCGATCAGATAGAAATGGGACATTTTCACTCGACATTATCTGTTTTTATGTGTTTTCTGACTGGTTTGCAGGGTAAACTTATGTACATATACTTATTTAACAGTTTTCAATCAAACCAATTTTGTTTCGACATACCTAATTACTTGCATTTTTTTCCCATAGTACAGTGCTTCTTAAAATTCACAATAAAAATCAATGATGGAAACTCGATTCAAACTAAATGATGTATTTGTACTTCAGGCATCGGGGCACGGTGTATAATATATGGTGTATAATGTATGGTACGTCTCTATGAACAGTTTTCAAATGCATTTATGAAATTGTTCAATACATTCAAAATCTCCATTGATCCGTTCTTAATTTTTCTTATAATTTAAGATGAAATTTAAGGAAAGTTTTAGTTATGACAATATTTCCATTTAGACTTAGTCGGTCATAAAGTCTTAGCTTCTCTTTAATTTGGAATGTTTTGACTAAACGTAAACCTGTTCTGAGTTTTTACAATTAACTTAATATTGAAATCTAATTTTACTACTAATAAAATTATATAATTGCTTTCATTTTTGCCCGAACGCAATTATTTTTTTTTCAATCGTTTTCCTAATTAAATCTTATTTTCTCAACAAAATAGAAGAGGTTAAGGTAAAACTGAAAACTGTTATTAATTTAGTTTAATTTCTATTTGTTATTATTACATTTTGGATTTTGGGTGCACGTTGCACCCGATTAAACACGTAATTGATTTCGGTGGTGTTAACGGGATTCAAATTCTATGAATTAGGATAGTTATGCTAATAACAACACAATAATAATTACATCTGTCCATTTGCAATATTAGTGATTCTGATTTGCACTAATATTGTAAGTATAACATTTGTGATTGAAAGCGAATCACAAATGTTATATTTGCTCATATATTTTGTACTTTGTCGATATTTCAATCTTTTTCGGTTAACTCAAGTGAAGTTTAACTAATTATTCATATTATTGAACACTGTTTTGTGTACAAATATTATTTATAACATTACTCTTCCGTTTAAACGCAGAATAGTGAGCCCGGAAGTACCATAATCTGTCATACGCAATATTAGTTTTAATATTTAATAGCTCATTTTTTTCCTAAATAACTTGTTACATTCTGCTTACATTTATCATTCAATAGGTGTAATTGAAATGGATTCAAATGTGCCAACTGCTCCGAAATACGAGGAGTTTTTCCAACAAAAAATGCTGAATGCATGTATACTCTAGGAATTTTGACAAATGGAATAGCAGTGCTGAAATGCGTTTTCCAACGAAATATTTCTTCTCTTCCTCACTTTTATTAACGAGAAATTAGTTTTAAAAGAAATAATGTCAGAAAACCTCAAATCTTCAAGGAATTGCTCAGAAGATTTCAGCAAATTTTGGGGCGATATTGCAGATATTTCGAATTCGAATTTCGATTTCAGTCGAATGAGTTATTTACCCAGGCAAACGCAGAATCGCCCTAACATAATAGACAGAGTGATCTTATGTTATCCCTCACTCTAGTAGAACCGGATATAAAAAAGTTTATATTTGGACCTCGTGAGATAAATGTAACTTCTTTGCAGTAAAACACACCTTAAAATGCGTATAGTAAGCGCCTATAGTAGTGCTTTTAAACATTCTTAGCAATCATCATACATTTTTATAGGTTTGTTAGAGGAAAATAAAGTGTAAAATTACAGTAAAATTTTCTAAAATCAAAATTTTGGTAAGTCAAGTACATTCTAATATACTTAGGTGCTTATAGTTTTATTTACTAAAAAAGTATTTTATTTATTTTTTGTATATTTTATAGAAAACCTGACAAATTGAAATTATTTATACAAAAGTTTTCACAAATTTTTATTTCACTCTTTCAAATTTTGCGCCCCCCATGATTCGTGCGCCTGGAGCAGTTCGCTCCAACTGCTCCACGGTAGCTACGCCCCTGGGTATCAGGATTAATAGTTCAAGGAGTTTCAAAATGTCATCGGGGAATCTATCTTTAATATCTTGAAGTATCCTACCTAATATAAGAATGTAAATTGTTACTCTGTAGAATTCCTCAAGCTCGACAATTTGGGGTTGTTCGGTTTTTTTTTTTGCCTTTGAGCAATACGAGGCAAAGACACCTCCGTACACATATCTTCAGCTAAACCTGTTGCTACAAGATATACATCGTGGAAAAACTCTTCACACTCTGATCTTCTCTGTTCCAAGGTAGAACAAGTAGATTGAAGATCTTCACTAGCTTCTTTTTGGTCAATGCTCTTTTTTGGGAATAGCCGGCTAAGAGGTAGAGTGATAGCTAATATGTCAACTAGAGACGCTATGGAAACTATGAAAGAACTAGTGCTTATATTATTTAAAAGAGACAGTGCTTTGGTTTCTTTCCAAGTACTTACAATTTCAAGCACTTCATGAATTTTGAAAGGCTTGAACAAAACAAATGAATACTCTCGTGGCGTTCCACCCATCTTGTTTGGCAGAGCCCTATAAGCTGTTTTTGTTAACTAGACTCGATCTTCAAGCGAAATGCACTGCACTGGCGCACTTCTAATCGAGAAGCACGTTTAAACTTAAAGTTTCTTTCCCCAAAACTGGGCACTAGCACTATATATTATTTGTTACATTAAAATACATTTCTTTACATTAAAAAACATGACCTAAAGGGGCTGCAGCCCCCTCAGGCCCCTCCTGTTTGGAACTCGACTTAGAATATCATATTCGAGTTATTAAACGATTAATTCCCATATGCTCTTAAAAGTTTTAATCGAAATAGTATACTGTAATAAACGTTTCAGTTTCAGGGGAAAAGATGGCGCCACCATATCAAGTCTTTGAAAGTTGTGCTAAGTGATGTCATAGATAACGGGGAGAAACCAACGAATAAGCGGGCTTGAAATTTTCCCACTGTGTCTACACGAGTATAGGAAGTTACAGCTAGTGATGGGCATAATCGAATGATTTCAATAATCGAGATATTTGTATTCGAGTGATTTCAATAATCGAATGATTTTCAATAATCGATTGATAATGACGTCATGGCCACCATGTTGGGAACAAAGTGTCATGGCGGCCCCCCATGTTATTGCCGCATAGGGCTCGAAAATAAATAAATATTAATTTCTTTTAAACTAATGAATATTATCTCTCTGCACGTCTTGAAATCAACAAAGGAGTAAAAAATTGCCTGGAACAAAAACTAAAGAATTCTATGTGGTACAGGAATGAGAGCAGATGGTGTTTTAAAATTTCATTCCTCTAAGCCTATCACTGTGAAAGATAGGCATAGAGGTAGTGATATGCTTGGAATTTTTTATGTAGTGTTTGTGAATAGTTTTTTACGTTGCTTCTGTTTATTTGGATAAATATATCATAATCTAAAATGAATTAGTAAGTAGATTTTATTCCCAAGAACACTTATTTATCACTAGTGCTATTGTATTTACTTGATTGTATCGCTGATGCTAACGGTAATAGTCATTTTCGATAAAAATTATCATTGTAAAAATACGTATATGTTTTATTGTTCATTCGTTTATCGAATATATGTTTGATAATATACTTAAAGCAATATAATGCCCTTTGCATAACACTATTTGCCAAATCAAAGGGCTCTTGAAGTTGATATATTATTAGTGTTGGTATTGTACATTGTATTGTTTTTCATGTATCCTACAATTGGTATACACTTTTGGAGATTTCTAACGTGTTAGATGTATGCTTATTTCTATCTCTCTATCTATGTACTTGATTCACTTCCCTAATGTTATGTCTTTTTCTCTGAAAGCTCAATTTATCATACCTATTATTTATTTTGATGTGCTCCCCAAGTTGGCACTGAATTATTGTGCTGTTTAGAGAGGAAAAACTGAATGGGTGTCTGAATAGGATAGATTTTAATCTCAATCTATTCTCTCTGGACTCCTTTTCTGTTAATAAAAAACAAATAGTTTATTACAAAAATCGTAAACTGTTTTTATGCTACTGTTTGTGAATGCTTTTTTATGGTAAGATATTTTTTCATTAGAACTTATTTATGTTTCTAATTCTAGCGAAATTATTAAGATTTATCACTTATGGCAGTTTAAAGTATAAAACTTTAATATATGCCATTTCTTATTCACTGGTTTTCTCAGAAGTTTATTTCGTTAAATATTCAGAAAAGATTAACCTTGTGTTGCATAATACTGTACACCAAAATATTAATACACAAAAGCAATCTTCAGTGTCTTTGGATTTGTAAGTTTTTCTTCAGGGTCTTCAAGAAACTTATGAATTTATTTTTCCATGGCTTCCTTTAAAAAAAGCATTACTCTGATGAGTAGTTTCTTCGATTTGCTCTTCATGAGAATCTGTTTCCACATAAGAATTTGGAAATATTCTAGAGAATATCTTTCCAGATAACTTCAAATCAAATAAGCAAATCAAATAAGTTAAAAATTAATTTTTCACAATAATTTGAATTCTTTCAAACCGATTATCTTAATTTAATAACCGGTTTTCAAATGTGACAAATTTATTTTAAAAACCGGGTTTGAAAAACTGTCAAACCCTAGTAGCGATGCAATTTGGATTTTCGCGCACTACCATTATAGAGTGTACCGTGAATATCAAGTATCCGGTAAAACATCAAATCTCCGACATCGTCGTGGCCCGAAAAAGACCTTGAATGAACGGGACTGTTGACGACTGACAAGAATACAGATAGACGTGCAACACTTCCACAAATTGCTGTGGATTCCAATGGTAGGGCATCAACAAGTGTCAGCGTGCTTAAATTGCACTTAAACGGCATCGGGAGTGTCACTATTAATCTCTGTGATCCCGAAAACTAAAGATTCGAAACTACTCTTGGTCTCTTTGGACATTTTATTTTTCACCCCTTCCCCCCCTCCTCCCCCAATACTGAAGGGGGGCTGAACTTGCACTTAAACGGCATCGAGAGTGTCACTATCAATTTCTGTGACCCCGAAAACTATAGATTCGACACTAATATCAGTCGTTTTCGATTATTTTTACATGTCGCCCCTGTCCCCTAAGGGTGCTAGGCTAGGGTTGGCTTACCATTACCTCCCCCTCCCCTACTGTTTCTTCCCAGATTGTAAATAATATGTGTACCAAGTTTAATTGATATTGCTCCAGGCGCTCCAGAGTGATGCTGGAACATGCAAACATACATCCATTTTCATATGTATAGATTAATTTTTTAGTCTTAAGTTCAGCTATACATAAACACTGTAGTTTTAATGTTTTATAAAATCCTCCACTCACCCGGTCTAGTATTCCTAATTCCAGATCAAAATGTTTAGCATTGAGTATCTAACAAAGGAGATACGAACTATCTAAGAAATAATCGTCTTGGTCTTGGGCAATCACTCGAGCTAACGGGAAACGAGAAATAATCTCCGGAAAATAATCATCTCTTTCGAGAAATTCACTCGAGTACTTTAGCGCGATTTATCCAAGAAATAATCTCCTGGAAAATAATCGTTCTGTCCGAGTGATTCACTCGAGTACTTCAGCGCAATTTATGCAGGAAATAATCTCCTAAAAAATACTTGTTCTGTCCGAGTATTCACTCGCGTACAAAATAATCTCCTAAAAAATAATCGTTCTGTCCGAGTGATTTACTCGCGTAGAAATAATCGCGTACAAAATAATCTCCTAAAAAATAATCGTTCTGTCCGAGTGATTCACTCGATTAGAAATAATCGCGTTCAAAATAATCGTTGTGACCGAGATCGAGTGAATCATTCGAATGATTTATTCGCGTACTATAGAAATAATCGCGAACAAAATCATTCGAATGATTCACTCGAGTGAAATTGTGATAATCGAACTACTCGAATGATTTTTATAATCGAGTTATACGAGTGATTCATTCGAATAGTTGCCCATCACTAGTTACAGCCGGTTCAGAAGGGGCAAATATCAGTACACGGTTTGTTTGTCTGCTGACCACTTGTCAGATTGCCAGAGGTTTTGCACGTGTTCTTGGTGAGTGCATGATTTTATAATCTGATTCTCTTTAGTTTGTATATTTGGGCAATATAGCATATTTTTACATTTGTATATATATAGGATATTTATACATTTATATATATAGTATAATATATATTTATATTAAATTGAAATTAATTCATAATTTTTTTGCATAAATAATCTGCACGTGTCGTTAATTTTTTTACCTGATTTTCTTTAATTTATATATTTTATTTTAGCTTAATATATTCATACATACATCAGCATAATACAGTCTATATAAAACAGTTCCGTAACTGACTGACTGACATATAACGCACAGACCAAACCGCTGGATCTAAAGGGTTGAAATTTTGCATGGCGATTCTTCTCATAGTGTAGGGGTGCACTAAGAAACATTTTTGAAAAATTTTCTCCAATATATTCGTTTCGATATATATATATATATATATATATATATATTAATCATATTAGTTTCTTTACTAAGCGATACGATGCACTGTATGATCAGTGTAACTTGTAATGAATTGTCAAATATTTACTAGCAGTATCCTATTATGATATGTAATAAATAATAAAAAAATTAAGTGCTTGTAGGCCAAAGCTCTTATTAACAGTATTCGGTGATTCATAGGATTGTTTACAGATTATATTGTCATCAGATAGTCAATTGATTTTATTCGTTATGAAAATTTGAATTACAAAAATGTAACTTCTTTTTTAGTCTGGCAATTGGGAAGACTTTCTAATTTTTTTTTTAGAATATGACTGTAGAATTCTTAAAGTTTGACAGCCAAGTTGACTATCTGGCCATCATTCGCCCTGTACCATATTATTGTTATTCTTTTTTCTTCTTGTACTGATGTTCAGTTAAGACCAGAATCTGTTTTTTTTCATTGAGTGTGTCTGTATGTGACTTAAAACATCATGAATGGGGGAGTTATTTTCAATTTTTGTGTTTTTCGATGTTGTGACCTTGCATTAATTCACAACTAGGCATGGTATTTATGTGAATAACCACTAAAGTACTTTATTAAAAACTGTATGTTTCTAAAGATTAAAAAAAAAATTAGTTTAACATTTTCTTATTGAGGTAAAATTTATTAACATACATGAGTTAGATCAATGGCTCTTAGTGAAAGTATAATAAGACAAATTATTGAACTTTGATGCAGAAAAATTGTTTTATAAAGTAGGTTTATTAACTGGAAAGATTTTAGGGTATAAAATCAAGTATTAGTTTCATATTAAATTATATAGCGAAACATTTTAGCGTTACAGACCAATGTATCATCTCATTTTGCATTGAAATGCTAAATGAGTAGCTGTGAACTTTGAACACTGAGAGTTGCAGCTATTTATGTTGCCTATTAGAACCTTGAATGACATGATTGTACATTGTGTCAGTAATTAATGAGTTTGTATTTGCTAGATTCTATGAAATTTTTTAT